>SMDT01001203.1:0-105781 GCA_005392925.1 Aquilaria sinensis
CCTTTCATCAAGCTGTTGAGTCATTTCGGCGACGATGGAGTGCTGGAAGTCTCGTAGGAAGCCCATCGTCACCGTTACAGGGCGGTCATCCTCCAGCACAGAAGTCTCTGCCACAGGCGGAGTGGTTGTCAGCTGGGCCTCGGGCGCAAGGAGGGATCTTGGAATCCCTTTGTCCTTTGAGCATCGAGTCTCTACGAAGGTGACATGGGAAAGCGTTCCCACAGACGGCGCCAAATGGTGGCCGATGGCAGTTTCGTCATGTGACATGATAGGAACAAAGGGGACTTCCGGTGGAGGAGAGCGCTTCAGAAGGAGGTTTCCTAGGGGAGGGTGCCTAAAATGTCTAAAAAACAGATGTTAGGAGGTCCCCGGAGTATGTTTCCGGGGAGGAGCCTCTGACGCCCAAGTCAGTATTTAGGAGATAAAAAGGTGATAGATAATGGAGAAGTATAGTCTCTGGTATTCAAAAAACCTCCTCTACCTGGGGTGTTTTCCGAGTATTTATAGAGGAGCGAATAGTAGTAGTCCTCTTCATGTGGCCGGCCCAGATCGTGACACGTGTCCGGTGGGATGCGGTCCACGTCTTCAGGGAATAGGGGGTCATTCAGCCGATCATAGGCCGCCGGGATAGGAACCTAGGTGACTCGAGAGTGGCGTGCAAGAGTGTCCCTGCAAGCGGCATGTCAGAACGTGTCTAGGAGTGGCATATCAGGGATGTGTTAGAGGCTCCTTACTTGCTCATGTCGTACTCCCGAGGTCCCTTTTGGTGGAAGAGACCTCTACGGAGAAGGACTCATCTTTCAAGGTTTCTTTAGTATCGCAGGAGTATATCTCCCGAGGGTGATCTTCCTCTGGGACACCCCCACTTCCAGGAATGGCTTAATCGTCCCCCGAGGCTGGTACTATCGTTTCCTGGAAGGGAGAATTACCGAGGTCGAATTTGGGAGGTCGAACATCCTTCTTTCTGTGGCGGATGGTTTCTCCTCCGAGGTTGGTGCTTCCTCCGAACCTATGGGTTCGGAGGGTGATGGGCACCTCGGCTATCAAGAATCAAGCTTAGTTTACTCATTTTCAGCACTAGGCGACCTAGAAGTTCAAGTTAAAGCTTGGATTTTGAAGTTGCAAGGGGAGGCCGAGACATTCAAGCTTCGGATTGAGGTAGACATTCACAAATTACTTGAATGCGTGGTATAGATTCCATGAATAAGTAATATTGGTGACTAATGAATAGTTGAAATGTGCTAGGCCATCTTAGTTTGAAAAGACATTTCGGTCTTGGATGCTCAAGTGCAACCGAAAGCTCAAGCATTTTTTTTTTAGGTAGTATTCATGTTCTACTTGCTTGCTTGGTAAATATTCCATGAACAAGTAGTTATGAGTAGCTAAGAAATAGTCAATGTGTGCTATGTGATCTTAGTTGCTTGAGGGCATATTGATGAGTTTCAGACTTATGTTCTTGGGCTAGCTAGTCAAGCTAATGGCATGTGTTAGAATTCTTAGTGAGTGAAGCCAACTTGCTATTGAATTCGGAGCTCTAGTGGAATGAAATTGGAATTATGAATTTTGGTGTGCAAAGTGCACATGAACACATGCTAGTGGTTTTGGCTTTCGGCCGAATTAAAAATTTGGAATGTGTGTGTGAGTTGTGTGCTTGATTGTTTTGTTTGTGTGTGCTAACCAATTATAGGTAAATTTTATTATGATTTATGCCTCGGTTGTGGTATGTGTATACTTGTATTTTGGTGTTTCCATGTCTTTCTTGCAGGACAAGTAAGCTTTGTGGAGGTTAAGTCTTGGACTTAACTAAATAGACCTTATATGGTCATTTGTGAATCCTACTAAGTATAAACTCATGCCCATAATGTTTGAATTCTCAGGAAAGGGTATTGAGCTAGAATAGTGTGCTCGGTTGCTTGCTAGTGTGCTAATATTACCCTTATTGCTTGAGGTATGTGTGCCAACCGAAACTTGGCTTAATTGAATTATACATACAAGTCTTATGTTTATGGTTTATGCCCAAAACTTATGGTACAAGTTTTGCAGGCTTTGAATAGATTGTGGGACTTGTCTAGCAGTGGAGATGGATGTGTGTTCTTGGGCACTAGTTTGGTGGTTTGCCTTCATGACTATGAACTTATTGCTAGGTCTTGTACTTCAAACTATGGTCATGTATATAGTCTTTAAGATCCTTCTCGGGTACTATAGGTGAACTTGGTTGTAATGTATAACTTTGGCTAGTTTTGGATAATGGGTACTCTTGGTATGTTGCCAAGTAAATAGTACTTGTATGTAGGCTGCTTTTGTGCACATTTAGCCTCGGATGGACCATGATTTTGTGTAAGTATTTTGGATGCTTGAATGCCAAGTTATGCTACGCTTATGTGGTTATGGATGTGCCTTTATGAATGGAACCTCTTGTGTTCTTTACTTAACCAAATGCTCATAAACATGAAAATTGATTTTCAAAACTTGATGAGATGGGCTTCTTTGTTGACATGCATTGGAGTAGCACACTTGATGAGCACACATCCTAGACACTTAAAAGACTAAGTGTATGCCTTGCTTGTAATGCAAGTTATTGATTTACAACTTTGCCTTGTGTTCCAAGTTAGTGGTTGGGCCTTACTTAAGCTGCAAGTAATTGTTCTAATCAACTCATAAGCCTCCTGGGGCACCTCCCAAGCCCTTAGCTTAAGAAAATAAGACTTAAAGCTACCTAACAAACAATGGCCGAAATTAAAGGTAGTTAATAACACTTGAACATAAGAGTGTTTAAATAACTTCTGGGTAGAAATGGTGAGTGGCACTGAGAGTGCACAGGCTGGGGCCTGTGTGGGGTGTGATAGGCTTTGTTTGGTATCAGAGCTTAAGGTTTAGAGCTTCTGATATAGAAGAGAGATTAGTCTAGACTTGTTCCCATATAGGACTGTATAAGACTTGTATTATTGGATATATGTGAATAGCTGCATCTTAAAGTGCAGGATGAGAACAAGAGGTAGGGAAAGAGAATCCCTAAGGCAAACAAAGGATATAACAGCCCATCCTAGAGATGGCATGCATACAAAGGTGCCTGAGATACAGGCAAAAGCCAATAAGCCTAGTTTGGCCCAAGAGCCAAATGCCAGGTTACAAGTAAGTGGACCCAGCAGAGAAAGGCAAGACAGGGTAGAATTAATGATGGAAACCCTGCAAGCAACTATGGCACAGATTGTAGAGGGAATGAGATTCTTGGCTAGAGGACAACCTCCAATACAGGAAAACCCAGAATAGCTGGGAGCAGGGAGAACTTTGAAGCAGAAGGAAAAAGAGGAAGGAGAAGGCCCTGCAAAGAGCCAGTGGATCATGAACAGCATAGTAATAATGGACGCAATCAGGAAGAAAAAGAAGGTGATGAGGAAAGAAGGCTTCCAAGGGTAGAAGGCTGAGATCAGAGGTTAGACAAGAGCCCAGAACTGAGGAGGAAGAGAGCCCAGACACAGAGGAGCTGGAAGCCTACATATATTCCAGGAGGACTGATCCCTCTATAGAGGAGACCACAACCAGAGGCAGGACATCTAAGGATAGAATCAGAACGTCAGAGGTTAAAGAAACTAGAGAAGAAAGGTCAAGGAGAGGTGGACTTAAGGAGGGCCAGCTGGAGGGGTTCCTGGCACTAAAACCTCCAGTATTTAAGCGTGGCTGTTGTTGGGTTTCGGGAGCCAAACGGCACAGCGGAATTTAACCGAAACCCTCCAGGATCCAAGTGAAACGGGGTAAACCAGGTGTTCGAAAATTTTCATACCTAATTTTCGGTTGAGATCTCTCACTCAACTGTAGAGTCGAATCACAAAACCTAAACAGTTGACGTGTTCAAGCTCTCTATGGTATCCACACGAGCCTCTCGGGATCACCACGCTTCCACCACGTCCCGGCAGATGCGTTTCTCTTGCGCTCGCAGTGCTAGCTTGCGTCCTCCAAGGAATTGCAAGAGAAGAGTGCGACTGTCCTTTTGGGAGGCTAGGGCAAGGAGACCTGCGAATTTCTCACTAAAAGTTGTATTTATAGTGAGACTCAACTTCCAGGCCTAATGGGTTTCAAAGCCCTAATCCAATTAGGCTTTAATTTCGGGCTTAATAATGGCTCAACTATTGGGCCCATTATTAATATGAAATTATTGTGAAACCATAACCCAAATTATTAGCCCATGCACTCTAATGATCCAAATAGCTCTATGTGTGCGACCCAATAGGCTCTTACCACGTTGGCAATGATCATAAATCACATTTATGATCATAAGCAATGAGCGGTGTCTAGCAACACATCATTGCTACCCAAGTGACAAGATTGTCGATGATTTGACTAAACCTTTATGATCATCACCGATATATGCCATTGTCCCTTTGTCCAAGATATCAAGACTAAGCACGAGACATGGAATGTGTCACTCTCGTATAGCCCAATCTTTGGTTTCTTGATTACCGAGTAGACCAACTTAAACTGATGACATTGATATCGTATATCACTTATGACACTCATATAACTATCCATGTAGTGTTCTCATGGTTGGTCGGTCCAGTACACAAGTTCTCAAACTTGTACCCATATGTAGACTACATATCTCATATTAGTCTCCACATATGCTAGTCATTATGTATTATTGCAACTCACTCCACAATAATACTAGACCTGGGACGTTTAAGAATATCATTATTCTAGGGTTACAATTATGTTTATTACGTTACGCAGAAACAAAACAACAAACAAAATTGCTGGATTAATGCCTAAATAAAATATCATGACTCAATGTGCAAAAATACAATCATCTCATGATTGGCTTTTTGGGCACAACACTAACAGCTGTGACCCTGATGAAGCAAAGTTTTGGGTGTATTAGGTAGAGAAGATTTTTTAGAGTGTGGTTGTATCATCCACTCAGAAAGTACTTATAGCTACCTTCAGGCTAGAGGGAAATGCAGAATTGTGGTGGAGGGTAGTGCAGAGGACATATCAGGAAAGAAATTAGAAGAGAACAATGTTGGGTTTCGGGAGCCAAACAACTCAGCAGAATTTAACCGAAACCCTCCAGGATCCAAGTGAAACGGGGTAAACCGGGTGTTCGAAAATTTTCATACATAATTTTTGGTTGAGATCTCTCACTCAACTATAGAGTCGAATCACAAAACCTGAACAATTTACGTTTTCAAGCTCTTTATGGTATCCACACGAGCCTCTCGGGATCACCACACTTCCACCATGTCCCGGTAGATGCGTTTCTCTTGCGCTCGCAGTGCTAGCTTGCGTCCTCTAAGGAATTGTAAGAGAAGAGTGCGGTTGTCCTTTTGGGAGGCTAGGGCAAGGAGACCTGCGAATTTCTCACTAAAAGTTGTATTTATAGTGAGACTCAACTTCTAGGCCTAATGGGTTTCAAAGCCCTAATCTAATTAGGCTTTAATTTTGGGCTTAATAATGGCTCAACTATTAGGCCCATTATTAATACGAAATTAAAGTGAAACCAAAACCCAAATTACTAGCCCATGCACTCTAATGATCCAAATAGCTCTATGTGTGCGACCTAATAGGTTCTTACCACGTTGGCAATGATCATAAATCACATTTATGATCATAAGCAATGAGCGGTGTTTAGTAACACATCATTGCTACCTAAGTGACAAGATTGTTGATGATTCGACTAAACCTTTATGATCATCACCGATATATGCCATTGTCCCTTTGTCCAAGATATCAAGACTAAGCACGAGACATGGAATGTGTCACTCTCGTATAGCCCAATCTTTGGTTTCTTGATTACCGAGTAGACCAACTTAAACTGATGACATTGATATCGTATATCAACTCATCCGAGCATGGCCATGCATTTTCTAAGTCTCACTCTATCAAGGGGCCCGAAGATATCACTCCCGTTACATAGGAGGGACAAATCCCATCTTGATCATACAAATCCCTCCGCATGATATGTGACATACCCAATGACCTCCTTCAAGTTCACTCAGTTACGAGCAACAAAGGAAAGTATCAAAGTATGTGACTCACATGTAGGGAACCTTGATGATCTTAGGTCGAAGGACTACATATACCATGATCACTATGAGAATCACTTATGACACTCATATAACGATCCATGTAGTGTTCTCATGGTGGGTCGGTCCAGTACACAAGTTCTCCAACTTGTACCCATATGTAGACTACATATCTCATATTAGTCTCCACATATGCTAGTCGTTATGTATTATTGCAACCCGCTCCACAATAATACTAGACCAGGGACGTTTGAGAATATCATTATTCTAGGGTTACAATTATGTTTATTACGTTACGCAGAAACAAAACAACAAACATAATTGCTGGATTAATGCCTTAATAAAATATCATGACTCAATGTGCAAAAAATACAATCATCTCATGATTGGCTTTTTGGGCACAACACTAACAATCTCCCACTTGCACTAAAAGCCAATCATCCATGTATCTAATACCGATGGACCTAGAATGGCTATCATGCTTCTGCTGCGTAAGGGGCTTTGTCAGTGGATCAGCAATGTTGCTGTCTGTCGAAGTCCTGCATATCCTTACATCACCCCTCTCGATGATCTCCCTGATGAGATGATAGCGTCGGAGTATGTGTTTGGATCGCTGGTGAGATCGAGGTTCCTTAGCCTGTGCGATTGCTCCATTGTTGTCACAATAGAGCTCTATCGGGTCGGCAATGCTTGGAACCACTCCAAGTTCAGTGATGAACTTCTTGATCCAAACTGCCTCCTTCGTAGCATCAGAGGCGGCAATGTACTCAGATTCTGTTGTAGAGTCAGCTACTGTCTCTTGCTTTGAACTCTTCCAGCTCACAGCACCACCACCAATACAAAACACATAACCAGATTGCGATCTAAAATCATCCTTATCGGATTGGAAGCTTGCATCGGTGTAACCCCTTACAACGAGCTCATCTTCACCTCCAAAGACCAAGAATGCATCCTTAGTCCTTCGTAAGTACTTAAGGATGTTCTTAACAGCTGTCCAGTGACTCTCACCGGGGTTCGATTGGTACCTACTCGTCATGCTCAAAGCATATGAGACATCGGGACGAGTACATATCATGGCATACATGATAGATCCAATTGCTGAGGCATATGGAATCTTACTCATGCGCTCTCTCTCCTCAGGTGTACTCGGACACTGAGATCTAGAAAGAGTGATACCATGTGACATGGGCAAGAATCCTTTCTTGGAATCTTGCATGCTAAACCTCTTTAGCACCTTGTCAATATATGTACTTTGACTTAGGCCAAGAAGCTTTCTAGATCTATCTCTATAGATCCTGATGCCTAACACATAGGCTGCTTCACCCAAGTCCTTCATAGAGAAACATTTCCCTAGCCAAGTCTTCACAGACTGTAGCTCAGGAATGTCATTCCCGATGAGTAGTATGTCATCTACATACAACACCAAGAAGACAATAGCGCTCCCACTAACCTTCTTGTAGACACAAGGTTCATCTTCATTTTTGATAAAACCAAACTCTTTGATTGCTTCATCAAAATGAAGATTCCAACTTCGAGAAGCTTGCTTCAGTCCATAAATGGACCTTTGCAACTTGCACACTTTATTGGCATTCTCAGGAGTGACAAAACCCTCAGGTTGTGTCATGTACACATCCTCAAGTAGCTTTCCATTTAGGAATGCAGTTTTGACATCCATTTGCCATATCTCATAATCATAGTGTGCAGCAATAGCGAACAAAATTCGGATGGATTTAAGCATAGCAACTGGTGAAAAAGTTTCATCATAGTCAATACCATGAATTTGCTTGAAACCTTTTGCAACCAATCGTCCCTTAAAGGTAATCACATTACCATCCATGTCAGTTTTCTTCTTGAAAACCCATTTGCACCCTATGGGTTTTACCCCTTCAGGTGGGTCAACCAAAGTCCATACTTGGTTTTCATACATGGATTCCATCTCGGATTTCATGGCCACTAGCCACTTCTCAGAGTCAGGCCCCGACATAGCTTGTTGGTAGGTTGTGGGCTCATCCTGATCCATGAGCATCACATCACCAGTGTGAGTCACGAGAAATCCATATCTCTCGGGCTCACGCCGAATCCTACCAGACCTACGTGGGCTCTGTGCTACAGGAACAGACTCTTGAACCACAACATCTTGTGGTGTCTGTTCAGGTTCCATTTCAGGTTCGATGTCTCCTTGTTGTTCTTGAATTTCTTCAAGTTCTACTTTCCTCCCACTAGTTCCTTTAGAGATAAACTCTTTCTCTAAAAAGACACCAGTTCGAGCAACAAACACTTTTTGCTCAGAAGGATTGTAGAAATAGTAACCCTTTGTTTCTTTGGGATACCCAACAAAAAGGCATTTTTGAGATTTGGGCCCTAGTTTGTCAGAGGATTGACGTTTCACATAAGCGTCACAGCCCCAAATCTTCATAAAAGACAAATTGGGACGCCTCCCACTCCATATCTCATATGGTGTCTTTTGAACCGATTTAGATGGAACTCGGTTTAGTGTAAAAGCGGCTGTCTCTAGAGCATGTCCCCAAAAGGAGTTTGGAAGGTCAGCTTGACTCATCATAGAGCGAACCATGTCTAACAGAGTTCGATTTCTCCTTTCAGATACACCATTCCATTGAGGTGTACCTGGTGGAGTGAGTTGTGATACTATACCACACTCCTTCAGATAGTCAAGGAATTCTCGATCCAAGTACTCTCCACCTCGATCTGATCGAAGCACTTTGATACTCTTCCCGAGTTGATTCTCTACTTCATTCTTGAATTCTTTGAACTTTTCAAAGGATTCTGACTTGTGTCTCATGAGATACACATAGCCATATCTGCTGAAGTCATCAGTGAAAGTAATGAAGTATTGGAAACCTCCTCTAGCTTGTGTAGACATAGGGCCACATACATCACTATGTATGAGTCCTAGTAAGTCATTAGCCCTTTCACTTTGCCCTGTGAATGGGGCTTTGGTCATCTTGCCCAACAAACATGACTCACATGTCTCATATGATTCAAAATCAAATGAGTCCAAGAGTCCATCCTTATGGAGCTTGGATATGCGGGTCTCATTTATATGGCCCAAGCGACAGTGCCAGAGATAGGTCGGGTTCGAATCATTTAATCTGACCTTCTTGGTATTCACATTATAGATTGGATCTTCGAGGTCTAGAACATACAACCCATTGCTAAGTTGAGCACTACCATAAAAGATTTCATTCAAATAAATAGAACAACATTTGTCCTTTATTATAAATGAAAAACCTTTCTTGTCCAAACAAGAAACAGAAATCAAATTTCTACTAATAGTAGGCACAAAGTAGCAGTTGTCTAATTCTAAAACTAATCCACTAGGTAAAGTGAGAACATAAGTCCCTACGGCTAAGGCAGCAACCCTTGCTCCATTTCCAACACGTAGGTCCACTTCACCTCGGGCCAATCTTCTACTTCTACTTAGATCCTGCACATTTGCACAAATGTGAGATCCACATCCAGTATCCAATACCCAAGATGAGGAAGTAGAAAAGTTAGCCTCTATAACAAAAATACCTGAAGTGGAAGTCTTACTTCCCTTTTCCTTAGCAAGTTCTTCAAGATAGAGCTTGCAGTTGCGCTTCCAGTGTCCAGGTTGCTTACAATGGAAGCACTCCCCTTCCTTTGCCACACCACCCTTTGGTTTCAGTGCAGCTGAAGAAGAATTAGCATTGGACTTTCCATTAGCTTTATCCTTCTTCTTGTTGGCTTTTCCCTTTCCCTTGCCCTTTTGAACCATCAAAATGGGCTTAGCCTTCTTAAGGTTTTGCTCAGCAGTTCTCAACATGTTGAGCAATTCAGGGAGGGACTTGTCAAGGTCGTTCATGTTATAGTTCATGACGAACTGACTGTAGCTTTCAGGCAACGATTGCAAGACTACATCAATAGCCAACTCTTTCTGAAGAGCAAATCCCAAATTCTCAAGATTCTCAATGTACCCAATCATCTTGAGCACATGAGGACCCACGGGACTTCCCTCAGACATCTTGCACTGAAACAATGCCTTAGAGGTCTCAAACCTCTCATGCCTAGCTTGCTCTTGGAAAAGCATTTTGAGATGTTCGATCATATCGAACGCCCCCATGTTCTCATGTTGCTTCTGAAGCTCAGATTCCATGGTAATAAGCATGAGGCATGCAACATCCAAAGCATCATCAGAATGCCTCTTGTGAGCATCCCTTTCAGCTCTTGGAGCAGTGGCAGCAGGCTCATTCGGAATGGGCTGCTCTAGGACATAAGCCTTTCTCTCTTGCTTGAGGACTATCCTCAAGTTTCGGTACCATTTGAGAAAGTTGGTCCCATTCAGTTTTTCCTTCTCAAGGATCGATCGCAACGAAAGTGTCGATGTGTTTTGTGCCATGGTTATCTACAACAGTAAATATGCAGTGTAAGAGTCATGTATTTTAATTCATTTAATAAGGACTTTTATTAAACGATACTCCCACTATTTTCCTCAAAATAATAACCCTCGATATTATTTCGGAACACCTCGGCGCTAAGGTATTCTAGTGGGCCAAGATCCATATTTGACCACAACCTGAGTCAGCTTTGGCTTTTCTCTCAAGTTACAGCTATTTAGGTAGGCAACTCCTTGCCAATTGCATCTTATGCAACTCTTGGATAGTTGGGTGAACAACACTTGTCCAAGCTCATCTCATGAACTTAAGCCCAACTCTATGCCTCTAAGTCCCTAATCCTATTAGGATGACTTAGTTAAGTCGAACCCAAAGTTAGCAATTTGGATATCACTATTATCCCATCGCGCCTTACCAAGATGAACATAGGTGCTTTGCTTTGGCAAACCCACCTAATGTTGATCAAAGTCTTGACGAGTGCCAACATTTGGAAGGCATCACATTTAATGACTTAATATTTGTTTGAGGGATTTTTCTTTTGATCTCACCAATTTGTTATCTCCGGTTGTCTTATACATGCATCACATACAAATATAAAACATGCATCTCATGCTTACAAGAAAGTAAATGTGACATGGTTATAGCCCAAACTATGCGATATTCTCAAGCCAATGAGAATATCATAAAAGCCTAAGAAAAGAAAAGGGTCTTCACAAGCTCCTTCTCTTCCTTTCTTGGTTGCCCTTTTGTTGTCACCTCCTTGGACATACCACCTTGGATGATCCTTGGACATACCACCTTGGATGATCCCATAATGTACCATTACATCAATAATAGAAACCTCGAGTTACATTCGAGGGGAGTAAGGTGAGAAGAGAATGTACAATGAGAGTGATAAGAAAAGGCACGACTCGCAGGCCGTATTTACAAGTACAACCAATCAAGGGCTATAACCATGCACCATGCTTCAAACACCAATCAGCATATCATGTCAAATCTCATTCAACAAAGATGCATGCCAATTTTCGCAAGTTGATTAACCAGTTTTTATTTATGTGGCACTTCGCATACGGCGGTCCTGCTGGCCGGTCAGTGGGCGGTGGTTCCATTGACCGGTCAGCGGACGGCGTCAAGGGGAGCTGCCCTTGAGGGGGGTTACAAGGGGGGCAGTGCCTCCCTGGCGCAAAAAATTGTCTTACAATTGCTTTGCCCGAGATCTTCTATTTCGAGCAAGTAGGCACCCGAGACTCCTCCATTCGAGCCACCAAAAATACCTTACTTTCGGTGCCCGAAGAGGCCGAATCCGAACCAAGCTAGGGTTTTTGCAACTATTGCAAGAATCCTAATCCATATAGGTATCTCATACCTATCAATTTTGGGTTAATCTCATTAACCAATTAGTGTCGTTTCTTCATATATGTCATATGTTCATTACGAGTTCCGGTTTCATGCATCATGAATCAATCTAATTAATCATGGCCGAAAAGCAACCGAACACATAACATCATGCGATTCAACATTCAATCCCGATTTAGGGTTTCACCAGTAGCTCTGATACCACTGTTGGGTTTCGGGAGCCAAACAGCGCAGTGGAATTTAACCGAAACCCTCCAGGATCCAAGTGAAACGGGGTAAACCGGGTGTTCGAAAATTTTCATACCTAATTTTCGGTTGAGATCTCTCACTCAACTGTAGAGTCGAATCACAAAACCTGAACAGTTGACGTGTTCAAGCTCTCTATGGTATCCACACGAGCCTCTCGGGATCACCACGCTTCCACCACGTCCCGGCAGATGCGTTTCTCTTGCGCTCGCAGTGCTAGCTTGCGTCCTCCAAGGAATTGCAAGAGAAGAGTGCGGCTGTCCTTTTGGGAGGCTAGGGCAAGGAGACCTGCGAATTTCTCACTAAAAGTTGTATTTATAGTGAGACTCAACTTCCAGGCCTAATGGGTTTCAAAGCCCTAATCCAATTAGGCTTTAATTTCGGGCTTAATAATGGCTCAACTATTGGGCCCATTATTAATACGAAATTATTGTGAAACCATAACCCAAATAATTAGCCCATGCACTCTAATGATCCAAATAGCTCTATGTGTGCGACCCAATAGGCTCTTACCACGTTGGCAATGATCATAAATCACATTTATGATCATAAGCAATGAGCGGTGTCTAGCAACACATCATTGCTACCCAAGTGACAAGATTGTCGATGATTCGACTAAACCTTTATGATCATCACCGATATATGCCATTGTCCCTTTGTCCAAGATATCAAGACTAAGCACGAGACATGGAATGTGTCACTCTCGTATAGCCCAATCTTTGGTTTCTTGATTACTGAGTAGACCAACTTAAACTGATGACATTGATATCGTATATCAACTCATCCGAGCATGGCCATGCATTTTTCTAAGTCTCACTCTATCAAGGGGCCCAAAGATATCACTCCCGTTACATAGGAGGGACAAATCCCATCTTGATCATACAAATCCCTCCGCATGATATGTGGCATACCCAATGACCTCCTTCAAGTTCACTCAGTTACGAGCAACAAAAGGAAAGTATCAAAGTATGTGACTCACATGTAGGGAACCTTGATGATCTTAGGTCGAAGGACTACATATACCATGATCACTATGAGAATCACTTATGACACTCATATAACGATCCATATAGTGTTCTCGTGGTGGGTTGGTCCAGTACACAAGTTCTCCAACTTGTACCCATATGTAGACTACATATCTCATATTAGTCTCCACATATGCTAGTCGTTATGTATTATTGCAACCCGCTCCACAATAATACTAGACCAGGGACGTTTGAGAATATCATTATTTTAGGGTTACAATTATGTTTATTACATTACGCTGAAACAAAATAAGAAACATAATTGCTGGATTAATGCCTTAATAAAATATCATGACTCAATGTGCAAAAAATATAATAATCTCTTGATTGGCTTTTTGGGCACAACACTAACAAACACCAGCTAGAAGAAGGTCCAAGAGGTGGGCAGATTTTCTATAGGTCTTCCACCAACAATATGTTAGTGAGGCTCAAAAGGATCAGAAGCAAGTGGAGTTTGATCAGTTGGAGCAAGGGGATCTCACTATTTTTGAATATGAACAAAGATTCAGTAGTCTGATCAGATATGCCCCACAATATGATGGGCAAGAAGAATTGAGAACCAAGAGATTTATAAGAGGCTTGAGGCCTGAGCTGAGAGAAATTCTCAAAGCAGTAGGAACCAGAGACTACTACTCTATGATTCAAAGTGCTATTGCACTGGAGCAAGAGTTTAAAGAACAATCCAGGAGTGGCCCTGGACGTGGAAGTGGAACTCAGAGAGGCCAACATCAAAAAAGACTAAGAGAAAAGGTGGAGCCTAGTGGAGGAAGAAAGGGAAATAAAAAGAGAAAGGGACCACAGCAGTATGGTCCACAGTGTAACACTTGTGGGAAGTTTCATGGCAATAAGCGATGTTTCAAAGCTTCCAGTGGGTCTCACAAGTGTGGAGCACCTGACCATTGGGTTAGAGATTGCCCAAGAAGAGGAGATGACAAGAAATTGCTGGGAAGGTTTAATCCCAGAGGACAAAGAGGGCAAATACCCATGCCCTAGTTAAGGACCAATGTGCCCAATCCGGGAGGGAGGCAGGCACAAAGGCCCCCTTAGGAGCAAAGAAGGCCTAATGCACCCCCTGGTAGGGTGTTTAGCTGGAGAATTCCAGGAAGGTGCCAAATCCACCTAAGGCCGAGGCTATTGGAGACAGAGAGACTAGTCACCAAAGGACTAGCAAGAGAGCTCTTAAAAGTACAATTTACCTTAATGGCCAATTGGTGTATGCATTGTTTGATACTAGAGCTTCATTGTCTGTGATTTCTAATAGCTTGGTTAAGACCATGAATCTAGAAGTAAAGTACACAACAAGCATGTACTTGGTTAAAACTACTGGCAATGAAGTTTTATTCACATTCCACATGGTTGAAAACTGTGAAATCCAGATAGGCAAGCTGAAACTGAGAGCAAACCTCATATTGGTAGACATATATGATTATGATGTGATTCTAGGAATGAATTGGCTAGGAGAGAATAAAGTGGTAATTGATTGTCATAATAGAGAACTGATTATGCCTGGTTGTACACCATATAATTTAGATAAGTCGCTAGAGTTAGCTATGGATTGTCAAATTGAGGTATTAAAACAAATGGCTCTAGAAAGTGACTATGAATGCCTGGAACTGAATGACCAGGAAGTAGCTAATGAACTTAGGCAGATACCTATAGTTCTGGATTTTTCCAGAGGTTTTTCCTACAGACCTACCTAGATTACCACCCTTGAAGGAGGTGGAGTTTGAAATTAAGCTGGTACCAAGAGCGGCACCAGTATTCACTACTCCATATAGGATGGCATTACCTGAAATGGTAGAGCTGAGGAAGCAGTTAGATGAACTACATGAGAAAAGGTTCATCAGACCCAGTGTGTCTCCTTGGGGGGCATCTGTGTTGTTTGTAAAGAAGATGGATGGAACCTTTAGACTCTGTATTGACTACAGGAAACTGAATGCATTAACTAGAAAGAACAAATACCCCCTCCTAAGAATAGAAGATCTATTTGATTAGTTGAAGGAAGCAAAAGTGTTCTCCAAAATAGAGCTGAGGTTGGATATTTCCAGTTAAGGGTTAGGGAGGAAGACAAGCCTAAGACTACTTTCCATACTAGGTATGGACACTTTCGGTATACAGTAATGCCATTTGGGCTTACTAATGCACCTACATTCTTTATGGACTTAATGTAGAGAGTGTTCAGAGCACACCTAGACCACTTTGTGGTAGTATTCATAGATGATATTTTGGTGTACTCTAAAGAAGAGGAAACTCATCAGGAACACCTAAGAGTAATGCCTGGCTTGCTCCAAGAACATAAGCTTTATGGAAAGCTGAGTAAGTGCAGATTTTGGACTCAAGAAATTGGGTTTTTGGGACATGTAATAAATGATCAAGGGTTGGCTGTAGATCTTGAAAAGGTGAGGTTAATCCTAGATTGGAAATAGCCCCAGAATGTGAGGGAAGTTAGGAGTTTCCTGGGGTTGGCTGGCTATTACAGAAGATTTGCGCCAAAATTTTCTGTTTTAGCAGCACCTATGACTCAATTAACCAGAAAGAACTAGAAGTTTGTCTGGGAAACAAAATGTGAGGAGAGCTTCCAAGAGCTTAAGAGGAGATTGATCACAGCTCCTGTATTAGTCTCACCAGACCCTAAAAAGGAATATGAAGTGTATACTGATGCATCTCATGCAGGACTAGGATGTGTCCTGATGCAGGAGAATGAGGCATTGCTTTTGGGTCTAGACAACTAAGACCACATGAGAAGAAGTATCTAGTACATAACCTGGATTTAGCAGTAGTGGTCTTTGCCCTTAAGTAGTGGAGACACTATCTGCTTGGTAATAAATTCCAAGTTTTTACAGACCACAAAAGTCTCAAGTACTTATTCACTCAGAAGGATTTGAATATGAGACAAAGAAGGTGGTTGGAGTATTTGAAAGACTTTGACTGTGTAATTGAATACACAGCTGGGAAAGCCAATGCAGTGGCTAATGCCTTGAGCAGGAACTATATTGGAGTGCTCAAGGGTGGTGAAACTGAGCATAAGGCCGAGAGCCTGAGCCTTACTTGCTTAGAAAGTCAATGGCTAACTAAGGAAATGAGCAACTAAATGTACTCACCATTACACCATAATGAAAAGAGCTTATCAGAGAAGCTCAGGCTGGTGATAAGAATATGGGACTAATATCTGGGCAGAAAAGGGGGAACTGTACCAAGGTTTTTCATTTAAAAAAGGGATGCTATACTTCCAGAATAGGTTATATGTGCCTGAAAAGGTTAACCTGAGAATTCAAATTCTGGAAGAGGCCCACTCTAGTAAGTTGAGCATGCATCCAGGGGCCATAAAGATGTATGACACTCTTAGAGTATATTTTTTGTGGCCATACATGAAGAAAGATATTAGTACCCATGTGGCTAGTTGTGAAGTATGCCAGCAAGTAAAGGTTGAGCACCAGAAACCAGGAAGGAAGCTGTAAAGCTTGCCCATACCTGAGAGAAAATGGGGATCCATATCAATGGATTTTGTGGTGGGAATGCCACTAACTAAAAGGAAGTATAATGCCATATGGGTCATTGTAGATAGACTGACCAAGGCAGCTCACTTCCTTCCCATGAATCTCACTGATGCTTTGGACAAACTAGCACAACTCCATATAAGAGAGATAGTGAGATTACATGGAGTGCCTAATGATATAGTATCAGATAGGGATCCTAGGTTTGTTTCTAGGTTTTGGAAATCCCCACACCAGGCATTGGGCACTAAGTTCAAGTTTAGTTCTGCTTACCATCCACAAACGGATGGACAAACAGAAAGAACTATACAGACTTTGGAAGACATGTTGGGGTGTTGTGTAATTAACTTCCAGGGTGAATGGGATGTACATCTTCCACTAGTAGAATTCTCCTATAATAATGGCCATCGTTCAGTGATAGGAATGGCTTCTTATAAAGCCTTGTATGGCAAAAGGTGTATTACTCATCATTGCTGGCATCAGCCAGAAGATAAATTGGAGTTGGGGCCAGACAATATTAAGGAGACTATAGAGAAAATAAAACTGATCCAAGCTAGGATCATGGCTGCAAATGATAGGCAGCAGTCCTATGCCAACTTGAAAATGAGAAGAGACCTGGAATTCCAGGAAGGAGATTGGGCGTGGCTTAAGGTTTCTCCTATGAAAGGAGTTATAAGATTTGGGAATAAGGGAAAGCTGGCACCCAGATATTTTGGGCCATATCAAATACTGGCCAAAGTTGGAAATGTGGCTTATCAGTTGGATTTGCCACCAGAGCTTAGTAACATACTTGATGTATTCCATGTAAGTCTACTCAAGAAATATGTTCCAAGTTCTAAGTAGATAGAGGTACCTGCTAGTGTATTTGTGGCACCAAACCTTTCTTATGAGGAAGTACCTACTTAATTCATAGCTAGAGATACTAGGAAACTGAGAAGTAGGTGGATCTCTATGATTAAAGTTCAGTGGAGTAACCACACTCTGGAAGAGGCAACCAGGGAAGTGGAACAGGAAATTGCCAACAAGTACCCTCAGCTATACCCTAGTTTGGTGAAGAATTTGGAGGACCAAATTCTTTAAGGGGGGAGGAGTTGTCAGGACCATTCCTCAGTGCTTGGCTTAGGCCAAGAATGCAAGGAAAACTTAAAACAAACTTTAGGAACTTAATTGGAAAGGTAAACAAGAGTATATGTGCAAAACCGGGTTCATTCGAGTGAAAGCTACCCATTCAGGTGAAATTAATTATTCACTCGTGTGAAATTTTGCCATTTAAATGAAATTTAACACATAAGATGGTGTTTTGTGATAGTCAGAGCACTTTTGCGTTCTAAATGCACAGGAAAAAGAGCCATGAGATTTATGGCAAGGAAATAAATGTGAGGGACTTAAATGAAAATATGTGTAGTGATATGAGTGCAAAACTGAGAAGTCTCAGGTCCAAATTGCACATGGGAAATGATTAGATTGATCATAGAGGGAAACAAAGTTTTGTGGCCATTTTGTACTCTTAACCGAGTGATTTAAATGAGATTATGAGGTCTTGAGGACTTAATCGTGCCATGCAAAGTTAATGTGGCCGAGAGCGAACGTTAGGCCATTTTAGTGCCACGTGGCTCATTACCGAAATTTGCATGCTTCCACTAAACCAATTGCCATCATTTCGGGCTTAACTCCCACTTATGCAAGGTCGAAAACTGGTTCTTCTTGCTTTTGAATGGTTGCTGCTGATTTTGTGCCAAATTGTGGTAAAATTGAAGCTTGAAGAAATAATCAAGCTTGGTTTACTCATTTTCAGCACTAGGCGACCTAGAAGTTCAACTTAAAGCTTGGATTTTGAAGTTGCAAGGGAAGGCCGAGACATTCAAGCTTCAGATTGAGGTAGAAATTCACAAATTACTTGAATGCGTGGTATAGATTCCATCAACAAGTAATATTTGTGACTAAATGATAGTTGAAATGTGCTAGGTCATCTTAGTTTGAAAAGACATTTCGGTCTTGGATGTTCAAGTGCAACTGAGAGCTCAAACTTTTTTTTTTTTGAGGTAGGGTTCATGTTCTACTTGCTTGCTTAGTAAATATTCCATGAACAAGTAGTTATGAGTAGCTAAGTGATAGTCAATGTGTGCTATGTGATCTTAGTTGCTTGATGGGCATATTGATGAGTTTTAAACTTATGTTCTTGGGCTAGCTAGTCAAGCTAATGGCATGTGTTAGAATTCTTAGTGAGTGAGGCCAACTTGCTATTGAATTCGGAGCTCTAGTGGAATGAAATTGGAATTATGAAGTTTGGTGTGCAAAGTGCACATGGACACATGCTAGTGGTTTTGGCTTTTGGCCGAATAGGAAATTTGGAATGCGTGTGTGAGTTGTGTGCTTGATTGTTTTGTTGTGCATACTAACCAATTGTAGGTAAATTTTATTATGATTTATGCCTCGGTTATGGTATGTGTATACTTGTATTTTGGTGTTTCCATGTCTTTCTTGTAGGACAAGTAAGCTTTGAGGAGGTTAAGTGTTGAACTTAACTAAATAGACCTTATATGGTCGTTTGTGAATCCTACTGAGTATAAACTCATGCCCATAATGTTTGAATTCTCAGGAAAGGGTATTGAGCTAGAATAGTGTGCTCGGTTGCTTGCTAGTGTGCTAATATTACCCTTATTGCTTAAGGTATGTGTGCCAATCGAAACTTGGCTTAATTGAATTATACATACAAGTCTTATGCTTATGGTTTATGCCCAAAACTTATGGTACAAGTTTTGCAAGCTTTGAATAGATTGTGGGACTTGTCTAGCAGTGGAGATGGATGTGTGTTCTTGGGCATTAGTTTGGTGGTTTGCCTTCATGACTATGAACTTATTCATGGGTCTTGTACTTCAAACTATGATCATGTATATAGTCTTTAAGATCCTTCTCAGGTACTATAGGTGAACTTGGTTGTAATGTATAACTTTGGCTAGTTTTGGATAATGGGTACTCTTGGTATGTTGCCAAGTAAATAGTACTTGTATGTAGGCTGCTTTCGTGCACATTTAGCCTCGAATGGACCATGATTTTGTGTAAGTATTTTGGATGCTTGAATGCCAAGTTGTGCTATGCTTATGTGGTTATGGATGTGCCTTTATGAATGGAACCTCTTGTGTTCTTTACTTAACCAAATGCTCATAAACATGAAAATTGATTTTCAAAACTTGATGAGATGGGCTTCTTTGTTGACATGCATTGGAGTAGCACACTTGATGAGCACACATCCTAGACACTTAAAAGACTAAGTGTATGCCTTGCTTGTAATGCAAGTTATTGATTTATAGCCTTGCCTTGTGTTGCAAGTTAGTGGTTGGGCCTTACTTAAGTTGCAAGTAATTGTTCTAATCAACTCATAAGCCTCTTGGGGCACCTCCCAGGCCCTTTGCTTAAGAAAATAAGACTTAAAGCTACCTAACAAACAATGGCCGAAATTAAAGATAGTTAATAACACTTGAACATAAGAGTGTTTAAATAACTTCTGGGTAGAAATGGTGAGTGGCACTGAGAGTGCGCAGGCTAGGGCTTGTGTGGGGTTTTATTTAGTACTAGCTTAGGCTCTAGAAACCCTCAATTTCAATGCCATAATGGAGCACCAAAGCTGTAGGGCCAAAACCCTAGGTGCAATTTCCCCCTTAACCTAAACTTGGTTCGTCAAGCACTTGGTTCTCTTCCAAGCTTAAGGTCCTGGCTTCACAGATGTTTGGGCATCAGTATTGAGCAATAAAAAACCATTAAACCCATATTAAACCCTTACCTTTTGTTGGAAATCCGATAAACCTTAGGTAAACTTGGAAACTAGGGTTTATGGTCTTCCTTGATGCTTCTGTTATTTTCTCTTTCTTTCTCTTGATTGTTTGTAGTAAGGTGGTTATGGTGGATAGTGGAGGAGCTCAAGGAGATGAACTTAGCAAGTGGAGGTCAAATTTGGGAAGAAAATGGGTGAAAATGATTTTTTTTCTAGCTTTATTTATTTCTTTGTCTTTAGTAATGGCATGTTTGCAAATTTTGCAAACTTCAAGCCATAATTGGACAACATTTTTGCCAGCCATTTGGCTTTGAAAATGACAAGTTTTTTACACTTGGAAAATCATTATCATGACCTTTGACAGTTTAAGGAGACTTGGGTCCATAGTTGGCATTAGGTCATAATTGGTAAACTTTGCCTCTTTGAGCACTTTGGTCCTCAACAATGTTTTTAATTCCATTCATATCCTTTCTTCAAAATCCCATCCATGTCATTTCCATAGCCATCTTTGAAAATTTGTGCGATTGAGTACCCAACCTTTGTAACCATACAATTTAGTTCATAGGTTACTTCAAAATTAGGCAATGTATTAATGCTTTCTTAAGGACCAAACTATCATTGTATATGCCACTTAAGGGAGTTTGTATTGAATACTTTACACTTCACAATTCATACACTATGGTGAAAATTAAAGCATATAAGTTTAGGTCCTTATGCTATAATTTTCCCATTTTATGAAGGTATAACAGATATTATGTCTAAAAAAATACAATTTATAGAGTAATTTATATATTAGGGAGAAATTTTAAACAATAATTAAAACTTAGGTGCTCAAAGTGTAGTTAGTCAATTAGTTTTAACCTTTAAATGAGTTTAAGAGAGATAACTGTGGGTTTATTGAAACCGTAGGGGTTCTTAAGAGATTTTTGAAACAAGAGAGGGATAAGTGTAATTTTGATTAAACCTAAAGGGGCATTTTATAATTTTCCCTTCCATTTTAGTGATTATTCACCTATTTTTTATGTCAATTAAAATTTTGCACTTAAAAAAGCTTTAAGGAATTTTTAAAATATTTTTTACAAAAAAGTATTTCATGAAAAATTAATTATTTTACAACAAAATTATTCAAGTGATTATTAGATAAATAAAGCATTGACGTTCAAATAAATAAATAAATAAATAAATAAATATATATATATATATATAATAGGATACAATTAAGGAGTAAAAAGACTTTTCACTTAATAGATGTAATACAAAGGTGACATGTGACATCTTTCTTATTTTAGATAAGAATTTAGGAAAAAATTGCACTTGAATTCCAAAACTACCCATAATTATATTCTCTTAATTTTAACCTGATTTAAGCTTGAAAGGTTTTTAATGCGAAATTTGTCAGGGTCCAACTCAACCCAACCCTAAACCTTTTTAAGAAGTTCATGCCAACTGATTGATTTTAGTCAGTCAGTTGATTTTCATTTGGTGAATTGGACTTTGCCTCCTAGGATTCTTATCCCAGTTTCTTGCATACGTAGGTGGGAATTTCAAGCTTTTGAAGCTTTAGTAGGCTTTACTTAGTTTTACCCAATTAGTGGAATTTCAATTAGTTGAGTTTACTTATGGGTTTATGAATGCAAATGAAATTGTGTCTTAGTGACTTTAGGGGTTCATTAGGGCCTACCTAAAGCCAAACATACACACACCCAAGCATACAAACATGCATACACATTAGCTTAATAGGTTACAAACCATGCATGCATTTTTTTTCTAACATACCATACTTAGTGCCTTATGGCTTACTTAAGCCCAAAAATACATACAAGGCATAGGTTATGTTTTATTCTAAACCTAGTCCCCTTGCCCTCAGTATATACAAACATGTACATGCCAAAATTTGCAAATGGGGACTACATAGACCAAAACATATACATCAAAAGTTTGATGTACTAAGTGTTGTCATGCATGGCACATCTTTGAGTTCAAACTTTCTCTAGGCTCACTGAGACTTTGACCTCTACTTTAACCTAGCACTTGGGCCACAGATATCTTATAACCCTCTTAGTCCTAGCCCAAACCAGGATTGAGCTAAATACAGTAACTCCCACAACAGCCATCAGGGCCTATAATCACAACAGCAGGACACAATCATCATTTCAATTTGATGAACTTTTCATGCTTCCTTTTCATAACATATGATTTCAGAGTATACCTCTCTGTACATAGACTTCTCCTAAAGGTTCCTTAGCTTTTCAATCCTCCATTTCTTTACTTGAAATGGGCAAAAGAGGGCATGAGTACATAGGTACTCAGTGAAGAACCCATACATCACCTAATGCCTTTTTCAATGTTTAAAACATTGTTATACTTAAAAACCTCCAAGTTTCCTCGATGACCTACAACCAAAGACATAAAAGACACCAAAAACAACAAGTACAAGATAATACATGACACCTATATAAGTAATAAAGGTGTTAGCACATGCATGGAAATAGAAAAGCACACAAACACACAGACCACATACATAGGGTTTTCTTAACATAGCAAGCATGATTTCTTGGCAGTTTCTTTATGTGATCACTTTGATTATGTTCAATTAACATAGAGCTCTAGGTGATTGATCAAGTTTTGCTCAACTTGAACAAAAACCCTATGCTTGCAGAAAGCAAACCAGCTAGCTTACCATAGTGCTTTATGCACACGTAGCCCATTACATAGCCTTTAGGTTCCTTTGGCTTAAGCCATCACCCAGGGCAAGTTTTCCCCTTCAAAATATAGGAGAAGAAGCCTCATTAAGTCCTTACCTATAGTCAAAATGGTAGCAAGGAAGCTTCATCACACATCCTTGAACATAAGCAACAAGCTTGGACACCACCATGAACTAGTCTTGTATCATCTTGTCTTGGATTCACTTTGTTTTTGTTCTTTTTCACTTCTTTTCTTTCTAGTAGCTCTAAGGTGTTTAGGTAAGGATATGGCCAGGTAGAATAGGGTATGGCCAGGTAGAATAGTGTAAGAAATTAGGAAGAATAGTGGAAGAGAGTAGCTCATGATGAATGCCAAAGTTGATGTGCTAACTTAGCTTTAGTTTTGGCTAACTTGTTGGTTTTGCCTTTATTTTTGGCTTCTTTGTGCTCTCTTTTTTTTTTCCCTTTTCTTTTGGTGATCTTTATCAAGGCTTATCCCATGGTCTTATGTAGTAAATGGGGTATGAAACTGTTAGTGTTGTGCCCAAAAGCCAATCATGAGATGATTGTATTTTTGCACATTGAGTCACGATATTTTATTAAGGCATTAATCCAGCAATTATGTTTGTTGTTTTGTTCCTGCGTAACTTAACAAACATAATTGTAACCCTAGAATAATGATATTCTTAAAAGTCCCTAGTCTAGTATTATTGTGGAGCGGGTTGCAATAATACATAACGACTAGCATATGTAGAGACTAATATGAGATATGTAGTCTACATATGGGTACAAGTTGGAGAACTTGTGTACTGGACCGACCCACCATGAGAACACAACATGGATCGTTATATGAGTGTCATAAGTGATTCCCATAGTGATCAGGGTATATGTAGTCCTTCGACCTAAGATCATCAAGGTTCCCTACATGTGAGTCACATACTTTGATACTTTCCTTTGTTGCTCGTAACTGAGTGAACTTGAAGGAGGTCATTGGGTATGTCACATATCATGCGGAGGGATTTGTATGATCAAGATGGGATTTGTCCCTCCTATGTAACGGGAGCGATATCTTCGGGCCCCTTGATAGAGTGGGACTTAGAAAATGCATGGCCATGCTCGGATGAGTTGATATGCGATATCAATGTCATCAGTTTAAGTTAGTCTACTCGGTAATCAAGAAACCAAAGATTGGGCTATACGAGAGTGACACATTCCATGTCTCGTGCTTAGTCTTGATATCTTGGACAAAGGGACAATGGCATATATTGGTGACGATCATAAAGGTATAGTCGAATCATTGACAATCTTGTCACTTGGGTAGCAATGATGTGTTGCTAGACACCGCTCATTGCTTATGATCATAAATGTGATTTATGATCATTGCCAACATGATAAGAGCCTATTGGGTCACACACATAGAGCAATTTGGATCATTAGAGTGCATGGGCTAATTATTTGGGTTATGGTTTCACTTTAATTTCGTATTAATAATGGGCCCAAGAGTTGAACCATTATTAAGCCCGAAATTAAATCCTAATTGGATTAGGGCTTTGAAACCTATTAGGCCTGGAAGTTGAGTCTCACTATAAATCCAACTTTTAAGTGAGAAATTCGCAGGTCTCCTTGCCCTAGCCTCACAAAAGGACAGTCGCACTCTTCTCTTGCAATTCCTTGGAGGACGCAAGCTAGCACTGCGAGCGCAAGAGAAACGCATCTGCCGGGACGTGGTGGAAGCGTGGTGATCCCGAGAGGCTCGTGTGGATACCATAGAGAGCTTGAACACGTCAACTGTTTAGGTTTTGTGATTCGACTCAACAGTTGAGTGAGAGATCTCAACCGAAAATTAGGTATGAAAATTTTCGAACACGCGGTTTACCCCGTTTCACTTGGATCCTGGAGGGTTTCGGTTAAATTCCACTATGCTGTTTGGCTCCCGAAATCCAACAGAAACTACTTGGAAATATCTAGGAAACTACCTTTGAAGACTAGGTAACAGACGGTGGCCGAATGACTTTGTTGCCAAGTCTTTTTGACAAGTTTACCTCCCTTTTTGTTTTGTTATTATTTCAGTGCCTTTACAGGTCCTTAGCTAGACTTAATGAGCCCATGAATCTACCAATAAATATCTAGGAATTTGTAATGAATTGGCCTTGAAGACCAAAAATCAAACAGTGGTTGAATTGTTCAAGGCGCCATGGAAATTTTGACTACTTTTGGTCAAATCTTCTTCCAAGTAGCTCAATTCTTTTAAGGCTTTGTTTTGTCTAGATTTTATATTTAAGTGGCATATATTGAGCACCCAATTTTCTAATTTATTCCTTCACTTAAGCCCTCAAACATTGCATTGATCATAAGCGCACTTTAGAGTGCATTTGAGAGCACTTTAGTGTTTCTTGAGGTGTCTCCATGGTTTCTTTGTGTTTTCCACCTTTTCTTGGCCCACATTATATCTCGCATTGTCATTTAAATGATAGGCATTAATCTCATATAATTCCTTTCATGGCATTAGGCTTTAGAGCCTTCATAAGCACATGGTTGCACACAAAGGTGCACTTAAAATTGTTCTAGTGCACTTTAGTGTGTCCTTGTCATTTCTCATGAGTCCATCTCATTTTTGTGTTTATGCGGCTGGCCTTATTGATATCAAAGCCTTAGGCATTGAGCTCACATAATGTCCCTTAGTGTTTTTGGCTTTAGAGCCCTGGAGTTCACATAAAGGCACACTAAGGTATGCTTAAAGGTCTCCTTTCTATGCCTTAGCTTAAAGCACTTTGTTTACTTGGTTTCTTGGCCAAGTTTGTCTTCAAATTTGAGCCTCTTTTCACAATGAGCTTAGTGTTTCAGCTTAGCCATGTTCAGTCCATAACCATGCCACTTCCCTTATAGTATTAGCCTTAAGTGCCTCTAAAGTTCACTCAGAGTACTTTTCATGGGATACTTGTCTTGTTTAGCTCTTATTTCACACTTGTGACTTGTATGGTTCACATATCCATATAATGTACCTTATGTGTACATTTCATTACAGCCCATGGCCTATACAAGTCACAGGCATGACATTCTTCCCCCTTTAAAGAATTTGGTCCTCCAAATTCTCAAGTAACTTGGTGTATAACTTTGGGTATTGTTTAAGCATTTTGGATTTAGTCTCCTAGGTGGCTTCCTATTCAAAATGGTGAGACCATTGGACCTTCACCATGTTTATCCACTTACTCCTCAACCTTCTCACATCCTTAGCCAGAACCTTTACATGTTTCTCTTCATAATAGAGGTTAGGAGTTACTGAAATATCAAAAGCTGGTATAGCTTGTTGTGGGTCAAATAGATATTTCTGAAGCATGCTAACATGTAAGGTATCATGTATGTGACCCAACTCTAGAGGTAAATCCAACTTATATGCCACATTACTAATTCTAGCCACCATTGGAAATGGTCCAATATATTTAAGGGCTAGCTTACCCTTCTTTCCAAATCTTATAACTTCTTTCATAGGAGAGACTTTAATCCACACATAGTCCCCCACTTGGAACTCTAAGTATCTTCTTTTTCTTTGATTGGCATAGGCTTGCTCTTTATCGTTTGCATCTTTGATCCTTTCTTGGATCATCTTGATCTGTTTAGTAATGTCTTGGATTAGTTCTGGTCCTATCTCAATTTTATCCTTAGGTTCATGCCAACATTGAGGAGTAACACACTTCCTTCCATGTAAAGTTTATAAGGTGCCATTTTGAGCACTGAGTGATAGTTGTTGTTGTAAGAGAATTCTATTGAGGGTAGGAGTTGATCCCATTCTCCTTTAAAGCCTAATACATAGCACCTTAACATATCTTTTAGAATCTATATGGTCCTTTTAGTCTGTCCATCAGTTTGGGGGTGGTAAGCTGAACTTAGTTTCAGTTGAGTACCTAGTGCCTGATGTAGTGATTTCCAGAATTTAGACACAAATCTTAGGTCTCTATCTGAAACTATGTCATCTAGGATGCCATGTAATCTCACTATCTTTTAAATGTACAGCTGTGCCAGCCTATCCCAAGGATCTGTGAGACTAATGGGCAAAAAGTGTGTTGGCTTTGTTAGTTTATCTACAATTAGCCAAAACGTATCATGCTTTCTTCTTGTCATAGGCATGCTTACCAACAAGGTATAGATATGGATCCCTACTTTGTTTCATGTTTGGGCAAACATTGTAACTTGTCCTCTGGTTTTTGTAGCTCAACTTTCACTTGTTGGCATATCACACATTTAGATACAAATGTGTGTATTTCACTTTTCATATTATGCCACCAAAAGTGTTCCTTCAAATCCTGATACATCTTCATGGTTCTAGGATGTATGTTCATCTTGCTAGAGTGGGCTTTTTCCAGAATCTGTTTTCTTAGTTCATACCCCTTGGGTACATAAATTTTGTCTTGGAAGTACAACAATACTTGCCTATAAGAGAACCCTTGGAATAACTTTCCATGTCGCTGCCTAGATATTCTAGTAAGATCTTCATCCTGTTGTTATGCCTTTAATATTTCAGCTTTCCAAGTTGACTGAATAGTTATTACTTTCAGTTGGGCTTTCTCCCATTGTAGCCACTTGTTAGCCAAACAAGTAAGGCTATTAAGTTCATTTGGCTCTTCCTCTCCATGATTTAGGATGCCTATTTTTTTTCTTAGGGCATCAGCCACTTTATTGGCCTAGCCTTCTATTTACTCAAAGGTACAATCAAAGCCTTTAAGATATTCAAGTCATCTTCTCTGTCTCTTGTTTAACTCTTTCTGAGTAAGAAGATACTTGAGACTTTTATGATCAGTGAAGATCTGAAACTTATTACTTAGTAGGTAATGTCTCCACTGTTTCAAGGCAAAAATCATAGCTCCAAGTTCTATGTCATGCACTAGATAGTTTTTCTTATATGGTCTCAATTGCCTTGATCCATAAGCTGTGGCTTGTTTTTCTTGCATTAATACATATCCCAATCCTACAAAGAATGCATCTATGTAAACCTCAAAGGGTTTATTAGGATTAGGCAGCATTAGTATAGAAGTGGAAGTGAGCTTGTTCTTAAGCCTCTAAAGGCTCTCTTCACATTCCCTAGACCATTCAAACTTTTGCGCTTTTCTTCTTAGCTTAGTTAATGGAGCTACCATTACAAAAAATTTTGGTACAAATCTTCTATAATAGCATGCTAGACCCAATAAACTTCTTATTTCTCTGACATTTTGTGGTTGCTTCCACTGTAAAATACCTTCAATTTTTGTTGGGTCTACAGCCATTTCTTGCCCATTTATTACATGGCCTAAGAATTCAATTTGATTGGTCTAGAAATGGCATTTATTTAGTTTTCCATATAATTGATGTGCCTTTAACACATTCATCACTATTCCTATGTGTTTTTCATGCTCCTCCTTATCCTTGGAATATACTGGCATATCATCTATAAAGCCACACAGTGGTCTAGATAGGGTCTGAATATCCTTTACATTATATCCATAAAGAAAGCTAGAGCATTAGTAAGCCCAAATGGCATTACTATACACTCAAAATGCCCATATCTAGTTTTGAAAGTAGTCTTAATGATGTCTGCTTCTTTGACTCTCAATTGGAAGTATCCTAATCTGAGATCAATCTTTGAGAACACTATGGCCCCCTTAAGTTGATCAAATAAGTCCTCAATTCTGGGAAGAGGATACTTATTCTTCATAGTCATAGCATTGAGCTTTCTGTAGTCAATGCACAACCTAATAGCCCCATCTTTCTTTGTCACAAACAGCATTGGTGCTCCCTAATGAAACACACTTGGCCTAATGAATTTTTTTTTCATGTAGTTCATCCAATTGCTTTTTTAGGTCATTCATTTCAGGAATTGCCATCGTGTAAAGTGCAGTGGATATAGGAACTACTCCTGGGGTCAACTTGATCTCAAACTCTATCTCCCTTAAAGGAGGTAGATCTGGTAACTTAGAAAGGAATACTTCTAGAAATTTTTTCACAATAAGAATTTTTTCTAATTCAGTCTTAGACTCTTTTTCATTCAAGCCCATGTATTCTTCTTTAGAAAGTATAGGTATGCAAACCATTACCTTTACTTGTCCAACATCACATTTTGTTGAGTCCCTTAGGGAATGTTCCATTAATCCTGGAAATATTAGCTTCCTATCTTGATAGTTTATGGTAACATTGTTTTTAGCTAACCAGTTCATGCCCAATACCATGTCATAACTAGTTGTTTCCAAAATGATCATATTAGCCTCTAGTTCCATCTCATTTAGCCTAATCACACAGCCTTTAACTATGTGATGTGAAAACATCAGTTCATTTCCAGCTATTCTGATTAGCCTGGAAATATTAGCTTCCTATCTTGATAGTTGATGGTAACATTGTTTTTAGCTAACTAGTTCATGCCCAATACCATGTCATAACTAGTTGTTCCCAAAATGATCAGATTAGCCTTTAGTTCCAGCTCATTTAGCCTAATCACACAGCCTTTAACTATGTGATGTAAAAACATCAGTTCATTTCCAGCTATTCTGATTATATATATGTGAGGTAATGATGTAACCTCTAATTCAATTCTTTTACTAAATTAGCTAAAATGAGGCACTAGTATCATAAAGTATAAAAATAAGCCTACCATAAAGGTAAAGGTTACCTTTTAGTGCTTCCTTCCTTAGCTTGTTGTGGCTTATAGCCTCTTCTCCAAGGCTTGTTTCCTCTTTTCTCCTTCATCCCTCAACATGATATACCCTTCCAGTTAGTGGTTGGACTCTAATTGACACAGGTTTACCTAGCTCCTTTTGTATTTGTCTGGGAGGCTAAGGTGTTGCCATTCCTTTTCCTTTGCCTTGTTGGTTTCTTGGCCAAGGAGCCCCAAACTTGCCCAACAATTTCCGTTCTTCTTTCTTAACTGGGCAATTTCAAACCTAGTGGTCCTAAGAACCACACTTCAAACATCCTTCAATGATTCTGTTACATGGTTTAAAACCATGGTACTTTACACAAGTTTGGCATTGGGGTCCCAACCTTTCGGCCTCTCTAGGCTTCTTTTGTTCTTTGCCCATTTTAGCTTTTTCTTGCCTATCCCTAGCTCTTTTTCTTCCACTTTGATGGCCCATAAGAGCCCCGTTAATGTTTCCTGCCATAGGATACTAAAATTCCTGCTCCAAGGTCAAAGCCCTTTGAACAGCCTCAGGGTAAGTCTTAATGCCAATAGCTCTCAATATCTGTCCCAACTCAGGCCTCAGTTCCTTGATAAACCTCTTAGTGCTCAACTCTTCTAGTCCATCATACTGGGAAGTATATATGAGAAAACTACTGAAATTGTGTTCATATTTTCTGACTGACATATTCCCTTGATCCAGTAGATCAAACTCTACTTATTTCTGATCCTTGAGAGCTTCACTTACATACTGTTGTTGAAACACCTAATAGAACTCAGCCAACCTCATGGGTGTTAGTGTTGTGCCCAAAAAGCCAATCATGAGATGATTGTATTTTTGCACATTGAGTCATGATATTTTACTGAGGCATTAATCCAACAATTATGTTTGTTGTTTTGTTTCTGCGTAAATTAACAAACATAATCGTAACCCTAAAATAATGATATTCGTAAATGTCCCTAGTCTAGTATTATTGTGGAGCGGGTTGCAATAATACATAATGACTAGCATATGTGGAGACTAATATGAGATATGTAGTCTACATATGGGTACAAGTTGGAGAACTTATGTACTGGACCGACCAACCGTGAGAACACTACATGGATCGTTATATGAGTGTCATAAGTGATTCTCATAGTGATCACGGTATATGTAGTCCTTTAACCTAAGATCATCAAGGTTCCCTACATGTGAGTCACATACTTTGATACTTTCCTTTGTTGCTCGTAACTGAGTGAACTTGAAGGAGGTCATTGGGTATGTCACATATCATGCAGAGGGATTTGTATGATCAAGATGGGATTTGTCCCTCCTATGTAACGGGAGTGATATCTTCGGGCCCCTTGATAGAGTGAGACTTAGAAAATGCATGGCCATGCTCGGATGAGTTGATATACGATATCAATGTCATCAGTTTAAGTTAGTCTACTCGGTAATCAAGAAACCAAAGATTGGGCTATACGAGAGTGACACATTCCATGTCTCGTGCTTAGTCTTGATATCTTGGACAAAGGGACAATGGCATATATCAATGATGATCATAAAGGTTTAGTCGAATCATCGACAATCTTGTCACTTGGGTAGCAATGATGTGTTGCTAGACACCGCTCATTGCTTATGATCATAAATGTGATTTATGATCATTGCCAACATGGTAAGAGCCTATTGGGTCGCACACATAGAGCTATTTGGATCATTAGAGTGCATGGGCTAATTATTTGGGTTATGGTTTCACTTTAATTTTGTATTAATAATAGGCCAAAGAGTTGAACCATTATTAAGCCCGAAATTAAATCCTAATTGGATTAGGGCTTTGAAACCCAATAGGCCTGGAAGTTGAGTCTCACTATAAATACAACTTTTAAGTGAGAAATTCGGAGATCTCCTTGCCCTAGCCCCCAAAAAGGACAGCCACACTCTTCTCTTGCAATTCCTTGGAGGACGCAAGCTAGCACTGCGAGCGCAAGAGAAACGCATCTTCCGGGACATGGTGGAAGCGTGGTGATCCCGAGAGGCTCATGTGGATACCATAGAGAGCCTGAACACGTCAACTGTTCAGGTTTTGTGATTCGACTCTACAGTTGAGTGAGAGATCTCAACCGAAAATTAGGTATGAAAATTTTCGAACACCTGGTTTACCCCGTTTCACTTGGATCCTGGAGGGTTTCGGTTAAATTCTGCTGCGCTGTTTGGCTCCCGAAACCCAACAATGGGTCCTCTCTCCCTTGTGGGTTTTTTTTATCGCTGCTCATATATTGCTTTGTATTGTCCTCCACCAAAGCTCTGCAGTGCCTTCCAACTTAAAGGTAACTAGTAGCATCTTTTGAATGGATGTGACTTCCATTCTTTTAAACACTTTTTCTATTTGGTAAATCTAGAATTCAGCTTCTTATGGATCATCATCCCTTAAACATTTGGGTTTAAATGTTAGTGCCGTGCCCAAAAAGCCAATCATGAGATGATTGTATTTTTGCACATTGAGTCATGATATTTTATTAAGGCATTAATCCAGCAATTATGTTTGTTGTTCTGTTTCTGCAAAACGTAATAAACATAATTGTAACCCTAGAATAATGATATTCTCAAACGTCCCTGGTCTAGTATTATTTTGGAGCGGGTTGCAATAATACATAACGACTAGCATATGTGGAGACTAATATGAGATATGTAGTGTACATGTGGGTACAAGTTGGAGAACTTGTGTACTGGACCGACCCACCATGAGAACACTACATGGATCATTATATGAGTGTCATAAGTATTCTCATAGTGATCATGGTATATGTAGTCCTTTGACCTAAGATCATCAAGGTTCCCTACATGTGAGTCACATACTTTGATACTTTCCTTTGTTGCTCATAACTGAGTGAACTTGAAGGAGGTCATTGGGTATGTCACATATCATGCAGAGGGATTTGTATGATCAAGATGGGATTTGTCCCTCCTATGTAACGGGAGTGATATCTTCGGGCCCCTTGATAGAGTGAGACTTAGAAAAATGCATGGCCATGCTCGGATGAGTTGATATACGATATCAATGTCATCAGTTTAAGTTGGTCTACTCGGTAATCAAGAAACCAAAGATTGGGCTATACGAGAGTGACACATTCCATGTCTCGTGCTTAGTCTTGATATCTTGGACAAAGGGACAATAGCATATATCGGTGATGATCATAAAGGTTTAGTCGAATCATCGACAATCTTGTCACTTGGGTAGCAATGATGTGTTGCTAGACACCGCTCATTGCTTATGATCATAAATGTGATTTATGATCATTGCCAACGTGGTAAGAGCCTATTGGGTCGCACACATAGAGCTATTTGGATCATTAGAGTGCATGGGCTAATTATTTGGGTTATGGTTTCACAATAATTTCGTATTAATAATGGGCCCAAGAGTTGAGCCATTATTAAGCCCGAAATTAAAGCCTAATTGGATTAGGGCTTTGAAACCCATTAGGCCTGGAAGTTGAGTCTCACTATAAATACAACTTTTAGTGAGAAATTTGCAGGTCTCCTTGCCCTAGCCTCCCAAAAGGACAGCTGCACTCTTCTCTTGCAATTCCTTGGAGGACGCAAGCTAGCACTGCGAGCGCAAGAGAAACGCATCTACCGGGACGTGGTGGAAGTGTGGTGATCCCGAGAGGCTCGTGTGGATACCATAGAGAGCCTGAACACGTCAACTGTTCAGGTTTTGTGATTTGACTCTACAGTTGAGTGAGAGATCTCAACCAAAAATTAGGTATGAAAATTTTTGAACACCCGGTTTACCCCGTTTCACTTGGATCCTGGAGGGTTTCGGTTAAATTCCGTTGCGCTGTTTGGCTCCCGAAACCCAATAGTGGTATCAGAGCTACTGGTGAAACCCTAAATCGGGCTTGAATGTTGAATCACATGATGTTATGTGTTCGGTTGCTTTCGGCCATGATTAATTAGATTGATTCATGATGCATGAAACCGGAACTCGTAATGAACATATGACATATATGAAGAAATGACACTAATTGGTTAATGAGATTAACCCGAAATTGATTGGTATGAGATACCTATATGGATTAGGATTCTTGCAATAGTTGCAAAAACCCTAGCTTTGTTCGGATTCGGCCTGTTCGGGCACCGAAAGTAAGGTATTTTTGGTGGCTCGAATGGAGGAGTCTCGGGTGCCTACTTGCTCGAAATAGAAGATCTTCGGGCTAAGCAATTGTAAGACAATTTTTTGCACCGGGGGGCGCTGCCCCCCTCGCAACCCCCCGCAAGGGCGGCCCCCCTTGACCCCGTTCGCTGACCGATCAGCGGAACCACCGCCCGCTGACCGGCCAGCGGGACCGCCGTATGCGAAGCGCCACATAAATAAAACTGGTTAATCAACTCGTGAAAATTGGCATGCATTTGTTGAATGAGATTTGGCATGTTATGCTGATTGATGGTTGAAGCATGGTGCATGGTTATAGCCCTTGATTGGTTGTACTTGTAAATACGGCCTGCGAGTCATGCCTTCTCTTGTTACTCTCATTGTACATTCTTTTCTCACCTTACTCCCCTCGAATGTAACTCGAGGTTTCTATTATTGATGTAATGGTACATTATGGGATCATCCAAGGTGGTATGTCCAAGGATCATCCAAGGTGGTATGTCCAAGGAGGTGACAACAAAAGGGCAACCAAGAAAGGAAGAGAAGGAGCTTGTGAAGACCCTTTTCTTTTCTTAGGCTTTTATGATATTCTCATTGGCTTGAGAATATCGCATAGTTTGGGCTATAACCATGTCACGTTTACTTTCTTGTAAGCATGAGATGCATGTTTTATATTTGTATGTGATGCATGTATAAGACAACCGGAGATAACAAATTGGTGAGATCAAAAGAAAAATCCCTCAAACAAATATTAAGTCATTAAATGTGATGCCTTCCAAATGTTGGCACTCGTCAAGACTTTGATCAACATTAGGTGGGTTTGCCAAAGCAAAGCACCTATGTTCATCTTGGTAAGGCGCGATGGGATAATAGTGATATCCAAATTGCTAACTTTGGGTCCGACTTAACTAAGTCATCCTAATAGGATTAGGGACTTAGAGGCATAGAGTTGGGCTTAAGTTCATGAGATGAGCTTGGACAAGTGTTGTTCACCCAACTATCCAAGAGTTGCATAAGATGCAATTGGCAAGCATAAGAGTTGCAAGGAGTTGCCTACCTAAATAGCTGTAACTTGAGAGAAAAGCCAAAGCTGACTCAGGTTGTGGTCAAATATGGATCTTGGCCCACTAGAATACCTTAGCGCCGAGGTGTTCCGAAATAATATCGAGGGTTATTATTTTGAGGAAAATAGTGGGAGTATCATTTAATAAAAGTCCTTATTAAATGAATTAAAATACATGACTCTTACACTGCATATTTACTGTTGTAGATAACCATGGCACAAAACACATCGACACTTTCGTTGCGATCGATCCTTGAGAAGGAAAAACTGAATGGGACCAACTTTCTCAAATGGTACCGAAACTTGAGGATAGTCCTCAAGCAAGAGAGAAAGGCTTATGTCCTAGAGCAGCCCATTCCGAATGAGCCTGCTGCCACTGCTCCAAGAGCTGAAAGGGATGCTCACAAGAGGCATTCTGATGATGCTTTGGATGTTGCATGCCTCATGCTTATTACCATGGAATCTGAGCTTCAGAAGCAACATGAGAACATGGGGGCGTTCGATATGATCGAACATCTCAAAATGCTTTTCCAAGAGCAAGCTAGGCATGAGAGGTTTGAGACCTCTAAGGCATTGTTTCAGTGCAAGATGTCTGAGGGAAGTCCCGTGGGTCCTCATGTGCTCAAGATGATTGGGTACATTGAGAATCTTGAGAGTTTGGGATTTGCTCTTCAGAAAGAGTTGGCTATTGATGTAGTCTTGCAATCGTTGCCTGAAAGCTACAGTCAGTTTGTCATGAACTATAACATGAATGACCTTGACAAGTCCCTCCCTGAATTGCTCAACATGTTGAGAACTGCTGAGCAAAACCTTAAGAAGGCTAAGCCCATTTTGATGGTTCAAAAGGGCAAGGGAAAGGGAAAAGCCAACAAGAAGAAGGATAAAGCTAATGGAAAGTCCAATGCTAATTCTTCTTCAGCTGCACTGAAACCAAAGGGTGGTGTGGCAAAGGAAGGGGAGTGCTTCCATTGTAAGCAACCTGGACACTGGAAGCGCAACTGCAAGCTCTATCTTGAAGAACTTGCTAAGGAAAAGGGAAGTAAGACTTCCACTTCAGGTATTTTTGTTATAGAGGCTAACTTTTCTACTTCCTCATCTTGGGTATTGGATACTGGATATGGATCTCACATTTGTGCAAATGTGCAGGATCTAAGTAGAAGTAGAAGATTGGCCCGAGGTGAAGTGGACCTACGTGTTGGAAATGGAGCAAGGGTTGCTGCCTTAGCCGTAGGGACTTATGTTCTCACTTTACCTAGTGGATTAGTTTTAGAATTAGACAACTGCTACTTTGTGCCTACTATTAGTAGAAATTTGATTTCTGTTTCTTGTTTGGACAAGAAAGGTTTTTCATTTATAATAAAGGACAAATGTTGTTCTATTTATTTGAATGAAATCTTTTATGGTAGTGCTCAACTTAGCAATGGGTTGTATGTTCTAGACCTCGAAGATCCAATCTATAATGTGAATACCAAGAAGGTCAGATTAAATGATTCAAACCCGACCTATCTCTGGCACTGTCGCTTGGGCCATATAAACGAGACCCGCATATCCAAGCTCCATAAGGATGGACTCTTGGACTCATTTGATTTTGAATCATATGAGACATGTGAGTCATGTTTGTTGGGCAAGATGACCAAAGCCCCATTCACAGGGCAAAGTGAAAGGGCTAATGACTTACTAGGACTCATACATAGTGATGTATGTGGCCCTATGTCTACACATGCTAGAGGAGGTTTTCAATACTTCATTACTTTCACTGATGACTTCAGCAGATATGGCTATGTGTATCTCATGAGACACAAGTCAGAATCCTTTGAAAAGTTCAAAGAATTCAAGAATGAAGTAGAGAATCAACTCGGGAAGAGTATCAAAGTGCTTCGATCAGATCGAGGTGGAGAGTACTTGGATCGAGAATTCCTTGACTATCTGAAGGAGTGTGGTATAGTATCACAACTCACTCCACCAGGTACACCTCAATGGAATGGTGTATCTGAAAGGAGAAATCGAACTTTGTTAGACATGGTTCGCTCCATGATGAGTCAAGCTGACCTTCCAAACTCCTTTTGGGGACATGCTCTAGAGACAGCCGCTTTTACACTAAACCGAGTTCCATCTAAATCGGTTCAAAAGACACCATATGAGATATGGAGTGGGAGGCATCCCAATTTGTCTTTTATGAAGATTTGGGGCTGTGACGCTTATGTGAAACGTCAATCCTCTGACAAACTAGGGCCCAAATCTCAAAAATGCCTTTTTGTTGGGTATCCCAAAGAAACAAAGGGTTACTATTTCTACAATCCTTCTGAGCAAAAAGTGTTTGTTGCTCGAACTGGTGTCTTTTTAGAGAAAGAGTTTATCTCTAAAGGAACTAGTGGGAGGAAAGTAGAACTTGAAGAAATTCAAGAACAACAAGGAGACATCGAACCTGAAATGGAACCTGAACAGACACCACAAGATGTTGTGGTTCAAGAGTCTGTTCCTGTAGCACAGAGCCCACGTAGGTCTGGTAGGATTCGGCGTGAGCCTGAGAGATATGGATTTCTCATGACTCACACTGGTGATGTGATGCTCATGGATCAGGATGAGCCCACAACCTACCAACAAGCTATGTCGGGGCCTGACTCTGAGAAGTGGCTAGTGGCCATGAAATCCGAGATGGAATCCATGTATGAAAACCAAGTATGGACTTTGGTTGACCCACCTGAAGGGGTAAAACCCATAGGGTGCAAATGGGTTTTCAAGAAGAAAACTGACATGGATGGTAATGTGATTACCTTTAAGGGACGATTGGTTGCAAAAGGTTTCAAGCAAATTCATGGTATTGACTATGATGAAACTTTTTCACCAGTTGCTATGCTTAAATCCATCTGAATTTTGTTCGCTATTGCTGCACACTATGATTATGAGATATGGCAAATGGATGTCAAAACTGCATTCCTAAATGGAAAGCTACTTGAGGATGTGTACATGACACAACCTGAGGGTTTTGTCACTCCTGAGAATGCCAATAAAGTGTGCAAGTTGCAAAGGTCCATTTATGGACTGAAGCAAGCTTCTCGAAGTTGGAATCTTCATTTTGATGAAGCAATCAAAGAGTTTGGTTTTATCAAAAATGAAGATGAACCTTGTGTCTACAAGAAGGTTAGTGGGAGCGCTATTGTCTTCTTGGTGTTGTATGTAGATGACATACTACTCATCGGGAATGACATTCCTGAGCTACAGTCTGTGAAGACTTGGCTAGGGAAATGTTTCTCTATGAAGGACTTGGGTGAAGCAGCCTATGTGTTAGGCATCAGGATCTATAGAGATAGATCTAGAAAGCTTCTTGGCCTAAGTCAAAGTACATACATTGACAAGGTGCTAAAGAGGTTTAGCATGCAAGATTCCAAGAAAGGATTCTTGCCCATGTCACATGGTATAACTCTTTCTAGATCTCAGTGTCCGAGTACACCCGAGGAGAGAGAGTGCATGAGTAAGATTCCATATGCCTCAGCAATTGGATCTATCATGTATGCCATGATATGTACTCGTCCCGATGTCTCATATGCTTTGAGCATGATGAGTAGGTACCAATCGAACCCTGGTGAGAGTCACTGGACAGCTGTTAAGAACATCCTTAAGTACTTACGAAGGACTAAGGATGCATTCTTGGTCTTTGGAGGTGAAGATGAGCTCGTTGTAAGGGGTTACACCGATGCAAGCTTCCAATCCGATAAGGATGATTTTAGATCGCAATCTGGTTATGTGTTTTGTATTGGTGGTGGTGCTGTGAGCTGGAAGAGTTCAAAGCAAGAGACAGTAGCTGACTCTACAACAGAATCTGAGTACATTGCCGCCTCTGATGCTGCGAAGGAGGCAGTTTGGATCAAGAAGTTCATCACTGAACTTGGAGTGGTTCCAAGCATTGCCGACCCGATAGAGCTCTATTGTGACAACAATGGAGCAATCGCACAGGCTAAGGAACCTCGATCTCACCAGCGATCCAAACACATACTCCGACGCTATCATCTCATCAGGGAGATCATCGAGAGGGGTGATGTAAGGATATGCAGGACTTCGACAGACAGCAACATTGCTGATCCACTGACAAAGCCCCTTACGCAGCAGAAGCATGATAGCCATTCTAGGTCCATTGGTATTAGATACATGGATGATTGGCTTTTAGTGCAAGTGGGAGATTGTTAGTGTTGTGCCCAAAAAGCCAATCATGAGATGATTGTATTTTTGCACATTGAGTCATGATATTTTATTAAGGCATTAATCCAGCAATTATGTTTGTTGTTCTGTTTCTGCGTAACGTAATAAACATAATTGTAACCCTAGAATAATGATATTCTTAAACGTCCCTGGTCTAGTATTATTGTGGAGCGGGTTGCAATAATACATAACGACTAGCATATGTGGAGACTAATATGAGATATGTAGTCTACATATGGGTACAAGTTGGAGAACTTGTGTACTGGACCGACCCACCATGAGAACACTACATGGATCGTTATATGAGTGTCATAAGTGATTCTCATAGTGATCATGGTATATGTAGTCCTTTGACCTAAGATCATCAAGGTTCCCTACATGTGAGTCACATACTTTGATACTTTCCTTTGTTGCTCGTAACTGAGTGAACTTGAAGGAGGTCATTGGGTATGTCATATATCATGCGGAGGGATTTGTATGATCAAGATGGGATTTGTCCCTCCTATGTAACGGGAGTGATATCTTCGGGCCCCTTGATAGAGTGAGACTTAGAAAATGCATGGTCATGCTTGGATGAGTTGATATACGATATCAATGTCATCAGTTTAAGTTGGTCTACTCAATAATCAAGAAACCAAAGATTGGGCTATACGAGAGTGACACATTCCATGTCTCGTGCTTAGTCTTGATATCTTGGATAAAGGGACAATACCATATATCGATGATGATCATAAAGGTTTAGTCGAATCACCGACAATCTTGTCACTTGGGTAGCAATGATGTGTTGCTAGACATCGCTCATTGCTTATGATCATAAATGTGATTTATGATCATTGCCAACGTGGTAAGAGCCTATTGGGTCGTACACATAGAGCTATTTGGATCATTAGAGTGCATGGGCTAATTATTTGGGTTATAGTTTCACTTTAATTTCGTATCAATATGGGCCCAATAGTTGAGCCATTATTAAGCCCAAAACTAAAGCTTAATTGGATTAGGGCTTTGAAACCCATTAGGCCTGGAAGTTGAGTCTCATTATAAATACAACTCCTAGTGAGAAATTCGCAAGTCTCCTTGTCCTAGCCTCCCAGAAAGGACAGCCGCGCTCTTCTCTTGCAATTCCTTGGAGGACGCAAGCTAACACTGCGAGCGCAAGAGAAACGCATCTGCCGGGATGTGGTGGAAGCATGGTGATCCCCGAGAGGCTCATGTGGATACCATAGAGAGCCTGAACACGTCAACTGTTCAGGTTTTGTGATTCGACTCTACAGCTAAGTGAGAGATCTCAACCAAAAATTAGGTATGAAAATTTTCGAACACCCAGTTTACCCCATTTCACTTGGATCCTGGAGGGTTTCGGTTAAATTCCGCTGCGCTGTTTGGCTCCCGAAACCCAACATTAAGTGCCAGGATTCCTTCTAGTTGGCCTTCCCTTAAGCCCTCATTTCTTGATCTTTCTTTGCTTCTTTCAAGGGTCATTGTCCTTCTCTAAAAAGCCATCTTTTTTAGCTTTCCGACACTGGCTCCATTCTTCTAGCATTAGTGCGTAATTGCTCCTCTTCTTTGTTCTCAGTGGTTATCTTAATTTCTGACCTCAGTTTTCTACCTTCTGGATGTCTTCTTCATCATTAGGCTCAGGCTCTTCTTCTACAGGCCTACTTGCTTGTTCTTCTCTTATTGGTTCCTTGCCTGGGCTTATACCTATTCTTTCTTTAGCTTCTTGTTCTTCATCAACAGTAGTGCCTCTAAGTGCTTGGGCCTGGCCCCTAGTAAGAGCTTGCATGCCTGCTATAAGCTGAACAATAATAGCCTGCATCATTTCCACCATATGTTCCATTCTGTGTTGATTCTGTACAGTAGGTTCAAGCTTTATAGCCCTATTAGGAAGTCCTATTCCACTTTCAGCTACTTCCTTAATATCAAGCTACTGATCAAACAACTGATCCCACCTTGTGTTAGTCTAGTTTCTCATCTATCTGTTTCTACCTCTGGCCATTTAGTCCTGCAACCAAAATAATGATTGTGTATCAAAGTGGGAATTTGCTTAACAGATCATAAAGGTCCTAGATAACCAAGAGCTCTGTATAAACAAGAGCTCTGATACCAACTTTGTCAGGGCCCAACCCACCCCTACCCTAAACCATTTTAAGAGGTTCATGCCAATTGATTGATTTTAGTCACCCAGTTGATTTTCATTTGGTGAATTGAACTCTAACTCCCATCATTCTTAGCCCAAATTGTTGCTTACCTAGGTGGGAATCTCAAGCTTTTGAAGCTTTAGTAGGTTTTACTTAGTTTTACCCAATTGGTGGAATTTCAACCAGTTGAGTTTACTTAAGGGTTTATGCATGCATATGAAAATGTGTCTTAGTGTCTTCAGGGGTTCATTAGGGCCTACCTAAATCCAAACATACGCACATACCCAAGCATACATACATGCATATACATTAGCTTAATAGGTTACAAACCAAGCATGCATATTTTTTAACATACCATACTTAGTGCCTTATGGCTTCCCTAAGCCCAAAAATACATACAAGGCATAGGTTATGTTTTATCCTAAGCACAATCCCCTTGGCCTCAATATATACAAATATGTATATGCAAAAATTTGCAAATAGGGACTACATGGCCCAAAACATATACATCAAAAGTTTGATGTACTAAGTGTTGCTGCATGGTAAATCTTTTAGTTCAAACTGTTTGTAGGGCCATTGAGACTTTGACCTTTACTTTGACTTGGCAATTAGGCCATATATCTCTAACAACCTTTTTGGTCCTAGCCCATACCAAGATTGAGTGAAATATAGCAACTCCCACAGCAGCCATTAGAGCCTACAATAACAACAGTAGAACATAATCATTGTTTCAATTTGATGAACTTTTCATGCTTCCTTTTCATAAGCCCTAATTTTAGAGTATACCTCTTTGTACATAGACCTCTCCTAGAGGTTCTTTAGCCACTCAATCCTCTACTTATTTACCTGAAATGGACAAAAGAGGGCATGATTACATAGGTACTCAGTGAAGAACCCATACAACACCTAGTGCCTTTTTCAATGTTTAAAACATTGTTATACTTAAAAACCTTCAAGTTTGCTTGATGACCTGCATCCAAAGACCTAAAAGACACTAAAAAAAATAAGAACAAGATAATACATGATGCCGATATAAGTAATAAAAGGCTTAGCACACAAATGGAAATAGAGAAGCACACAAACACACACACCACACACATAAGGTTTTCTTAACATAACAAGCATGATTTCTTAGCATTTTCTTTATGTGATCACTTTGATTAGGTTCAATTAACATAGAGCTCTAGGTGATTGATCAAGCTTGGCCCAACTTGAACAAAAAACCTATCTGAAAGCAAACTAGCTAGCTTACCATAGTGCTTTATGCACACATAGCCCATTACATAGCCTCTAGGTTCCTTTGGATTAAGCCATCACTTAGAGTAGATTTTCCGCTTTAAAATATAGGAGAAAAAGCCTTATATAGGTCTTTATTTGTAGTCAAAATGGTAGTAAGGAACCTTGATCACACAGCCTTGAACATATGCATCAAGCATGGACATCACCATGAGCTAGTCTTGTATCATATTGTCTCATATTTACTTTGTTTTTTTTCTTCTTCACTTATTTTCCTTCTAATAGCCCTAGGGTGTTTAGGTAAGGGTATGTTCAAGTAGAAAACGGTATGAAATTAGGAAGAAAACAAGAAGAGAGCAGGTCATGACAAGCGCCAAAATTGATATGCTAAGTTAGCTTTGGTTTTGGCTAACTTGTTGGTTTTGCCTTTAGTTTAGGCTTCTTTGTGCTCTTTTTCTTTTTCTTTTCTTTCTATGTTCTTTAGCAATGCTTAGCCATGGTCTTAGGCAGTAAATGGGGTAGGAACCGGCTTGGAAATAGCTAAGAAATTGCCTTTGAAGACTAGGTAACAAACGGTGGCTGAATGACTTTGTTACCAAGTCTTTTTTGACTAGTTTAGCTCCCTTTTGCTTTGTTATTATTTTAGTGCCTTTATAGGTCCTTAGCTAGAATTAATGAGCCCACGAAGCTACCAAGAAACATCTAGGTTGTGGAAATTTTGACTACTTTTGGTCAAATCTTCTTCCAAGAAGCTCAATTATTTCAAGGATTTGTTTTGTCTAGCTTTTCTATTCAAGTGGCATATATTGAGTACCTACTTTGCCAATTTATTTGGCTACTTATGCCCTCAAACATTGCATTGAACATAAGTGCACTTTAGAGCACATCTAAGAGCATTTTAGTGTTTCTTGAGGTGTCTCTATGGTTCTTTGTGTTTTCCACCTTTTCTTGGCCCACATCGTAGCTCTCATTTTCATTTAAATGATAAGCATCAATATCATATAATTCCTTTCAAGGAATTAGGCTTTAGATCCTTCATAAACACATGGTTGTACACAAAGGTCCACTTAAGAGTGTTGTAGTGCACTCTACTGTGTCCTTGTCATTTTTCATAAGTCCATCACATTTTGTGTTTATGTGGCTGCCCTAATTGATATCACAACCTTAGGCATTGATCTCACATAGTGTCCCTTAGTTATTTTGGCTTTAGAGCCCTAGAGTTCACATAAAGGCACACTAGGGTGCGCTTAAGGGTCTCCTTTTTGTTCCTTAGCTTAAAGCACTTTGTTTACTTGGTTTCCTGGCCAAGTTTGTCTTCAAATTTGAGCCCCTTCTCACAATGTGCTTAGTATTTGAGCTTAGCCATGTTTGGCCCATAACCATTCCATTTCCTTTATAGTATCAACCTTAAGTGCCTCTGAAGTTCACTTAGAGTACTTTTCATGAGATATTTGTCCTATTTATCTCTTTTTTCACACTTGTGATTTGTATGGTTCACATATCCACATAATGTACCTTATGTGTACATTTCATTATAGCGCATGGCCTATACAAGTCACAGGCATGACAAAATTAATCCTTTAATTTTTGTATAAATTTTACTTCAATTTTGACCAATTGCCTTTTATAATTTTTGCCATATATTATTTTCTAAATTTTGATCTCTATGCTTTTCCTATTTGACAGAGCTTTGAAAAATAAAAAATAAAAGAAAGAAAATGGTTGTTTTTCCATTCTGGACAAACATCTAGGTTTTTTTATCACTAGTAGATTGGCCTTCTGATGTCCTACTCTTATAGAAATTGTAAACAATGGCACTCGACAAGGTTTGTAATCTACTGATTGTGAGTAGCCTCAACCTTGGTGACCCTTCAAGCACAAGTGCAATTATTGGCATGGCCTCGCATGGATCTTCAAATTTGGGTCTAGGAAAACATAGTCACCACCTTAGTTTCAAAAAAGGTAAAAACCATGGAATAACCCAATTTGTCTTGAAATAATTGGAAAAGGTAAATTTTGTATAAAAAAAACCAGAGATATTGGGATCAAGGATCAGGGTACGAGTGGTAAGGTGTTAGGCACCAACTCACCTAAAAAATAAATTAAAACAAGTGAAAACCAATTGTTAGTAATAATAATAAGAATGCATATATGTGTTAAATGACAAATAAAAGAGAGGGGTTGATTTTTGTTATTAAGCTTAAACTTAGCCAAGCTTCCTATGTATCTGAGGTGTGAGTTGGAATCAAAGCCTACATAGCTCTCTTTTGTATAAATGGGAGGCTTAGGTGACAATTTAGGATGCATACCTAAATGGTCAGTGAAGTGGTAGTAATGAAAGAAATCAGATCATCTCAATTGCAGTGTTTGATGTGGAGGACAGTCAGGGTCACCTCCAAATTGTTCAAGATTGGTGGTGGAAGACTTTCACATGTAGTGTTCTCTTTAGTACCTAAGAAAACTCAAGACAACACAGTGAAAAGAAAAAAAAAAGAAAAAATTAAATTATATAAATAAAGATGAAAATAAAACTAAAATAAGAAATAAATTTAAAATTAATTTACTCAAACCCTAAAAGCATAATTGTCTCATATACTAAACTTGTATAAAAAATGTTAATCAAACAAATAATTAGAAAAGGAAACAATTAAATAGAAATCATAATAAAAACAAAAATTAAGGTAAATAAATAAATATAATAAAATAAAATAAAATAAAGAAACCTTTGTTAACTCAAAATTAGTTAAATATAAGAAAACATAGAAATTGTTAGTGGAAATGACTAAAAAAACAGCTAAAAAGATGGAAACACAAATCTGTTAGTGGCTCAATTGCAACAAAATCAACTTGTAAGCTCTAGTGACCTATCTGCAAATAAAATAAACAATGTCAGTGCCTTAAACAAACATATTTAAGAAGAAAGGTTAAGTGTGGGTTTTACCAAAAGTGTGTCAGGTTTAGGTTTAAGTTGGGTTGGATTTGGGCTGGCTTTAGGCTCAGGCGAGTTGGTCTTCAATTCTCTCAGCCATGGTAGACCTGTAGTGACCGTAAGGCTGCGCCATAAGGAGATGGAGGTGGTGACCTTAGGGGCAGCCCCTAATGGAAGGACAGTGGGCTGTAGTGCCAGTGTTCTTAGATCTGGAGCTTGAATGGAGCGGAGCTCAAGTTAGAGGCTCTTCTTCTTCTCAATTCGGCATTGCTAGTGGCTGGTAATGTTATGGAGAGGTGAAACAGGGCATGATAGGATAGTGGCAATAGGCTGGGATAGCTACAACGGCGGAGCAATAGCTGGATAGAGCGGTGGCGCATGGAGCAGCATGGGCGACAACAGATAAAGTGCAAGCACTGGAGGCTAAGGTTTGGCAAAAGTAAGGACTGAAATTGCAATTCCTCCCTTTTCACTGTTGTAACTTAGGGTTTCAAATTTTAAAGCAACTAAAGAAAAGTAAGTACAACATCAAACACAAAATAAATTCTAGTGTAGAATGATGCATGATTAATAATAAAACAAAGATCAAACAAACAATAAATTCCACTCCAAGGACCCAAGAAGTAACTCAAGCAAGCCTTCACCTTAAGGCATTACATCATTAAGCTCTGATTTTAGACCTAAGGGCATCCGAAAGAGATACCCTAGTGCCAGCAAAGTACTCACTAAAGTCATCGGTCTACCTTCAGATCCTAGGTACTTGCTATTCCAAAGATAGTGTGCATAGCTTCATAAACAAGGTACTCACTCTAGTAGCTGTTTACCAACCAATTAGGACTGATGTCCTACTTGGCATTTAACAATTTCATCAATTGATCACTTAAGAGCTCCCCTTAACAAATCACAATTGACAGCTTGCCAATAATCATAGCAATTCTCAAATTAGCCACTTGCCAATATTCACAACCAATTTCTAATTGGCCACTTGCCAATGTTCACAACAATTCACAAATTGGCTATTTGCTAATAATAAAAACAACGATGCCACTTGCATCAACAATTCTCATATTTAGCCATTAGGCCATAATTCAAGATATTTTCCTGCATCTTACCCTAATAGTTTATAAAAAAGAAAGAACAATCAATTCTTGTTTACCAAATTTCTAGCATTAAACACAGGCAAGCAGAAATATGACTTTCCAGCAACATACTAGGAACTTATAGCGAGATTCTACCAAGAAGTAAGCACCCTTTACCTAGTTCTGCTTGTTGAAACCGAACCAACTTGCAGTTGTTTCATAAAAGAGATTTTAGCCTTAACTTTCCCTGCTTTGCCTTGATTGTGAAGCAACACCACAAAAAATGACAATAAGATGAGTTCTTTGAACAAGACTACAATCTAGCTAGTGTTTAATTCTTGCCCAAGCTCCACCTGTAACCAAAACCATGATTTTTCATCCATCCCAACAAAGCTAAATACGAAAACAAGCTTTTTACTAAGAAGCCAGACATGCAACTTTAATCCAAGTCAAAATTGCCATTATAGCTCCAATTCCAATGTTTCCATTGTTTTTGGTTAAAAACCAGGCTTTAAAAATTTTAGAACAAAGAAACAACTCAAGTTTGAAGCAATCTCCAAGTGGCTGACAATACAAATCTATTACATGCTAAGTGGAGTTCAAATTTTCAAGTTCATCCCTATTCTTCTTGCTTCATGACACATAAACCCTTAAACCTTAATATTCATCACTACAGTCCTTGGCTAAAACTAACTCCACGTTCTCATTTCTTGAGCAATTTAATAACTGACTCTTCATACAGTCCAAAAACAATTTGACCTTTACTTCGGTCAAACATGTCCTTCGAGACTTATTGTTTGTCAAGGAAGGCACCATATAAGAAATTATCACTTTATAACCGAATAAAATCCAATTGTGAAATTAAGTCCTCCTTTACCCCATTTCACTTGAATTAACTAACAATTTCCTTAACTTCAGTCAACTCACCCCTGGTCTTCAAAATTTATTTGTACTTTTCTTCTAAAAAAAATAACCCACCTCTGAACTTGCTAAAAAATAAGGTTGTGACAATGATGATGTGGCTTGTTGTACTTGAATCTGTTCTATCAGATCATGAAAGTTTCTTATCATGATGACATTCACTTGACTACCAGCTTCATGCACAGGAAGTGGATTAGTGACCATATGTAGCTTTCTTTATGGACTGACCGTTCCACTATCAATAAGGTCTTAAAATGCATGTCGAAGGGTGGCACACTAATCATACACTTTATCAATAATGCCTTAGTAATGGACTTAGTGGAGGACTACGGGCAAGCAAATTCAAGAGACCTTTCTTCTCAAACTTTTGTATCACTTTGCTTGATAGTGTTTATAACCGGTGAATTGATGAGGTGATGCAAACCCTATTGGTATAAAGACCAAGAAACGTGCTTAAGATGATAATAAGTTGCACAACACTCCAAGAGACTAGAATTTGAGCCCCACCCCTAACCAACTTGTGGTTAGAAACAAGAAGTATAAAAGGAACAAAAAAAGCCAAGCTTTCTTATGCACCAAGGTAAGTTCTCAAAGAACCAGAGAGAATAACTCTCAAGCAATATTATTCAACATCAAATTCATGTATTTTAAAACAAAAATAGAGGCCTTTATATAGGCTACAGAATAAGGTAAAAAAAGATCTAAATTTGAACTAGAAGTCTTAAAGCTAAAAGACTTAGAAAACCTAGCCAAACTAGGGTTTGAAACTTGGTTTGGACTCAAACATGTGGGGAAATTCGAACCACTAAATTCTCAAGTGTTCCAAATGAGTTTCAAAAATAAATAATAACCTAAATAACATAATTAAACTGGAAAATAACAAAATCAAAGCCTTAGAATCAAACTAGCCCTCAAAGCGCCCAAGGTATGCTCTTGGGTGCACTTTTAGTGCCACTTAGGGTTTGTGCTTGGATCTTCTTATTCCAGGCACTTTCTAAGTGATCATTCACCTTGAAACTCTCAAATAGGCTATGTATTAGAGTCCTTGAGTTTGTGGACATAAAAATTTTGCCATATAAAGAAGTGGCATGGGATGACTCTAAAAGGGTCTCCAAGGGTGCAGGTGTGGGCTCCAAGCATAGAAATTGTGCATTTAGGTGTGTAGAACGTATGCAAGCTGCTGGATTGATTTTCCTTTTGTAACATATGATCAAAAAATTCTGGAATAAGGTTTAAGATACATCCTTCGTGCCATGGAAATGAATTGACACAAATTAGACTCCCTTTAGGCTTTATTTGAGCATGATGAAACAAAGACTTGGGCAATTGTCCTCCCTCCAAGTATTCTACCTTCTCTTGGATTGGATAACTAGGAAATATCTTAAGAAAGGCATATTGACTTGAAATAGCTCCTTTTGAGTGGCTATAGATTTGTTGACCTTGAACTTCCAACATTAGGGCTTGTAGGTGCACCTTGATACTTCCATTGGTGTCACATCCTTCCCTTGAGACATGGGTTGCTTTCATTGCATGGAAAGGCTGAAATTTGATGGATGAAGTCACTTTTATGGTAGAGAACATGTACAAGGTCTACTTTGATTGAACTTGGGCATGGAAGCTCCAAAAGATGCTTAAAAGTGCCAATTTGAACTTGTTAGCTTTAATAGCTTCAAGAACTCCTACAATGTGCATGAGGTTTCTTAACTTATTCACATCAACTCCCATCTTCTTAGAAGGAGTCATCCTTGAATCAAAACCTACATGAGAAAAGGCAACTGAATCAATAAGGATGAAATAGTCAACACTTAAGCATTCACCTTGCACATAAGGACCAGTAGCATGGAATGCATATGTATGGAGCTTTACTCTTGTGAAAAACTTGAACCAATCTCCAAACACAATGATAATTTTGATACCTCCAAGTTCAAAAACAAAGTTTGAAGCAATTAGTACAAAAAATCTAAAAGTTTGCACAATTTTCATCTTAACTCTAGACATCACTTCCATTGCCTTTTCCATCTTAAAAACATTATTCTCACAACTAGGAAAAGTGTACGAAGAATTCATTTGAAGGATGTTGTATGCACATGTTATGCATGTCAAGAAAATTGTTTGTATAAGCTATTCAAGGAAACAAGAATTGAACACACTGTGTGATGCACAAATTTCACAAAAATCCTAAGAATTTTAAATGAAAAGGGATTTGAATAGATAGGATTAAGTGAAACCAATTTAGTAGCAAACTTATTTTTGCACGTATATCCACCACAATACATGAAATTTATGAATTTGCATGGAATGTGGCACAAAACAAAGGAACCAACATATCTCCTCAAAAAGGCCGAACTTAAAACCAGAATTTTTACTCAAAATAAATACTTCCAAGTTCAGACAAAAAAAAAATTATCAAGGCTCAAAAGTTTGTGAGATGCATGTGTCATGAAAAAAATGCTTGTAAATTGACGCACAAAAATGAGCTGAACATGATTGGGAATCAAATAAATATGTAATGCATGTGTAAAAACCAATTTATGCTTGAAAAATTCCAAATAAGTAAAGTTAACTTGAGGCAAAAGAAAACAATGTGGGATGGATGCAAAACAAGCAAAATAGAAAATAAAAGACAGCAAAATAGATTTTTCTTTAGAGAAACTCATGGAATTCAAAAGGGGCTTTGACAAAACCAAAGAATTAAAAGATTTAAAACCATATTTTTTCAAAGTTTCATGCTTAGTTCCTTCTCTTAATCTAGTTTCATGAAAACCATTCTTCAAAACAACATTGCTAGCAAACACACATTGTTTGAGATTTTCTGGCAAAACCACGTCAAATCTAGGTATAAGCAAAAAATACATTATAGTGGTTGGACTTAGTCTCCATGTATCTTTCTTAGGTGTAGGAACCATAAAATTTTCACCTCTGCACTCAATGACTTTGGGTGGAATTGCAACAATTTCTTTCCCTTAAATGAAAGGGTGAGAAACAATGTTAGGCATACTTTTGTATATGAAGTCAGTTTGACTTACCTCAAATTATTCCTTTTCAACCTCCTTAGCTGGTTTGATGCATGGTACATCACTTAGAATATTGGAAACACCAACTTCTTGGATGGGCAGCAACTCACTTGATTCTTGTAGCTCATTTCCACTTAATTCCTGAAAAGAAGACAACACAACACTAGAAGAAGGTTTGGTTATGTTAGATCAAAGTATGGCTTCTCTATAGATCATTTTGTTTTCACTCGACTTGGGTTCATTACACTTCTATCTTCTTTTAACTTCGCACTCAATTTCTTCTTTCGGGAACTTTCTAACACTCACTTCCTGCTCAATTTCAGTCATCTCACATCTTTTTATTTTTCCTTCAACTTTCCTCTCTTGCTTTTCTCCCAAGCCCTCAACTTTCTTTTCAATTTTCTTTTTTTTCTCGAAATCACCACAGAATTTTTTTCGAACATTAGCAATCTCCCTTGGGTTAATGGAGCAATTATGATCTCTTTCACATGGTGTAATATAGATAGCTCACTTGTACCTTCATCAAGAATGGCCTTGATAGTCAAAGGGCTATCGCCCACATGACCTTCTTATTGGCAAACCCGACATCACCCTCAGGGATTTATACGACCAACCTTGGGAGAAGGATCTACACTAAACCTCGAAAAGGTCTATCATCCTTTAACAGAGGAAATGCATCCCAAAAACAGGCCACGCATCTGAAGAGCTTTCTCCAGTCACCCTTAGGGCAAATCCTTGTCTGAAGGGGTCTCAGATACCCAAGGGGTCTTAGGGAGAAATGAAAAATAGAATTGAGGGATCTTTGACAAAAACCTTGCACCACGCCCCTACCTTCTAGGCATAACTACCTATGGCCAGCTATAGATACCCTTCCCTGAAAGTACAAACCAAATCTGGTTGAACATGTGTCCTAATCTACTCAGGCTAAGCACAATGGCCTCCTCCTCCCAGCCTCTTATAAATACTTGGAGGAGGCTCCTAGGTAAAGAACAAGAGGTTTCCCTCTTTTCTGTTCTCTACTCTTAACACCTAAAGACTTCTCCCTTCGAATACTGACTTGGGTGTCAAAGATCCCTCCCCCAGAAACACACTATATGGAGCTCCTAACCCTTGTTCTTCACATGCTGTAGCTACTACTCAGGAAAAAGTCTACTGGAGGTTCAACATGTCCTACATCGAAGATGTGCTAGAGCATCATTTGGAACTGTCTGTGGGAACCAGTTCCCAAGTCATCGTTGTGGAGACTCGGCATTCTAAGGATAAGGGCATTCCAAAGTCCCAGTCTGCGCTTGAGCCTCCATTGGTAGACGATCAAGCACCCTCGGAGCCTTTCCTTCCAAACGATGAACATCCTCTGACGGTCACTATGGGCTTTCTATGCGACTTCCAGCACTCCATAGTAGCCAAAATGATGCAGCAACTTAACCAAAGATGGTCACGCGCACGTTCTCATGTATGGACCCCTTCACCAGAGGTCCTCAATAAAGAACCCTCAATCTCATGGGCAGTACATGGTAGGGTCTAGATCAAAAGAGCCAAGGTCTCCCCATCGTCGGAGTCCTTCTCCAACGGAGAAGTCCCTCTCACCACGATGTTGAAGTTACTCACCAAGAAGAAGATGTCATTCCCTCTTGCCTATGGCCTTCAGATAATGGGGAGAGGACGGTACTTTCGTCCTGATGGAGAGAATTTTGGAAAGGTTGGATAAGGTGGAGAAACAGGTCTTCAGAAAACCAGTTTGGTTGAGGTTGTCGGACATCTTCATCAGAGAAAAGTACCCCTTTATTAGGGTGATAGTGGAAGCCTTTATGCCTAGTGACTTTCGAGTACCATGCTTGGAAATGTATGATGGGTGAAGTAACCTTCAGGCCCACTTAACAAAATAAACAAGGAGCATGGTGTTGCATGGGGCCGATGACGCCACCCTCTATAAGTGCTTCGAGGTCACCTTACCCGGGCCAACAACTATATGGTACAACACCTTCACACTCGGAGCCATAATGAGCTTCCAAGAATTATCTACTGCCTTTACCTAACAATTCATAGGGAGCAGGCCGACGGCGAAGATGCTCATCCAAATGTTTGATATAGTCCAAAAGAAAGGTGAGGGCATTCGGGACTATGTCAAGAGATTCAATAGAGAAGCATTGAGCATTCCTAACTTTTGCCTTGAGATCTGAATCCTTGCAATGATCAGAGGACTGTGAAGGGACTCGTAGCTCCTTTATGAGTTCTCAAAAATCCCCTCGACACCCTGGGTGAATTCTACCGAAGTGCAGAGCAACATATGATAGCTAAGGAACTAAGAATGAGAGTACCAAAGTTTGAGCATCACCAGTCCGAAGGCAATAGTCACCAACCTCGCTATCAATCCAAGGGAGGAAGCAGACCTAAAAAATCTAAGGGAAAAAGCCAATGACATTCACCCCCCTAAAAACTTCAAGGACGAATATCCTCATGGCCTTGGAAAGGCAGGGGACTTCAATCAAACATTTGAAGGCCATGACCTCGGACAATAGAAAGAACATGAATAACTACTGCCCATTTCACTGATATCACGGGCATGACACCAAGGATTGCTTCCAATTGAGAAAATACATTGAGTCCTTAATTAAACAAGGGCAACTTCGGCGCTACTTGTGGATACCATCGCCAAAGGCTCGAGAAAAAGCGGATGACAAAAGAAAACCAGAAGATGATGAGTATGACTTCGATAAGTGCCGAACCAACCAAAGTCCAAAAAAGTACCCCCACCTTCGACTGGGGTTATCCAAACCATAACCACTGGACTACCCTCTGCCGAAAGAAAGATGAAGGTAAGGGAGATCATAATGACAGAGTTTGACAACCTGATGAACAAGCTGGCACAAAGTGATGGGTCATTTGTGAAATTCCCACATGACGATCCTCTCCTAATCATGGCAAGAATCGAAAACTAGGATGTAAAGAGGGTGCTCATTGATGATGAATCAAATGCCGATATTTTGTTTTCCCACTTATTGCCAAACTTAGGTATCTCCGAGGGTAATCTTAAACCCGTTACCTTGCCCACCTTCAACGTTGGTCCCTCAGAACTCCTAGTGCTCAGGTGGATTGATCTAACCCTAATGATAAAGGGTACCTCGGTCCACACCAAGCAAGAACTCTTCGCTTCCACTATGACAAGGTTCATCATCATAGATGTCCCATTTTCATACAATGCCATCCTCAGAAGATAGAAGCAAGGCAAACTTCACCTTCAAACAGATGTGAAATACCTGACTGTCACATTCAAGGTGAAGGAGGGTGACGCAGAAATACTCATCGATCAGGCCGAAGTTAGGAAAGTGTTTGTTAGAGCAAGGAAGAATCTGGCAAAAGTTCACATACAGACTTTGGGAGAGAAAAGCATGACTGGCGAAGATGCAATAGAAAGGTAAATGAGTGATCCTGAAAAAATAGAAACAGAGGATGTAGAACTTGTCCCTGGCCAAACTACCCGAGTAGGGAAAAAACTGGCCAAAGGTGACAAGGAAAAACTTGTATCCTTTCTATTAATAAACAAAGATTTGTCTGCTTACTCTCTGAAGGATATGCCCAGAATAGATCCAAGTATAATTCAGCACAGCCTTAAAGTATGCCCGGAGGCAAAGCCCATTCGACAGAAAAAGCATAGCCTCGCGACACATAAGAACAATTTTGTTAAAACCAAAGTCCAACAATAAATGGAAGCAAGCATAATAAAGGAGGTCAAGTACCCCGAATGGCTTAGCAATGTTGTTGTTGCCACTAAGGAAGGGAGCGATAAACTTCGAATGTGCATCAACTTTTGAAATATTAATGATGGTTGTCCAAAGGACTCATGTCCTTTACCATCAATAAACTAATTGGTAGACACCATTGCCGAATATGGTCTACTTAGCTTCCTCGATGCTTTTAGCGGATACCACCAGATTCAGCTAGATCCTGAAGATGAGGAAAAAAATGCCTTCATTACCAAAGTCGGGACCTACTGTTACGTCAAAATGCCTTTTGGCCTTAAAAATGCTCAAGCCACATATCAAAGGCTGATGAATAAGGTGTTCGATTCCCAAATTGGGAAAACATGGAAGTGTACGTTGACGATATGATAGTTAAAAGTAAAATACCTAGTAATCATATCATGGACTTGAGGGAAACATTCCACCAACTTCAAAACTTGGAATCCGTCTTAACCCTGAAAAGTGTGTGTTCGGGGTGACTGTGGGCAAATTCCTTGGCTATGTTGTATCTGAAAGAGGTATAGATGCCAATCTAGAGAAGGTTAAGTTCCTACTAAGATTCCAAACTCCCATAACAACCAACAACATGCAAAGGCTTACAGGGCAAATAATGGCCCTTAGCAGATTCATCTCTAGATATAGAGATCAATGCCGACCATTCTTTAAAGTGCTCACTAAAGCTATAAAAAATGAAGACAACCTCGGCCCTGAGGAATATCCTTGGAACAAAGATTGCCAAAAGGCTTAGGATGAACTTATAAGCTACATAACCCGTTTACCAACACTTTGGCAACCATGGGAAGGGGAACCTCTCATCTTTTACCTCGCAGTCACTGAGAAAGTGGTAAGTTTAGTACTGGTGAGGGAAGAAGGAAGAAAACAGTGGCCGGTATATTATATCAGCAAATCCTTGCACAGTGCCGAAGTTAGGTACCCTCTACTGCAAAAAGCCATCTACGCCTTAGTCACGGCAAGTAAAAGTCTCCGGCCCTATTTCCAAGGACATTCTATCCTAGTCTGAAGTAACCTACCTCTTCGGGATGTCATGAAAAAGGTAGATCATTTTGGTTGACTGTCAAAATGGTGCATCTAGCTCGGACAATATGATATCACATACGAAGTGAGGAAGGCCATAAAAGGTCAGGCTTTAGCAGACTTTATTGCCAAATTTCCTAAAATTGACGATGCCATTGATAACCTTGGAAATGTGGAAGCTGAATGGGCTTTGTATGTAGATGACGCTTCAGGGGGCCGGGATAATACTCCGAGGTCCCGAAGGGATGGAAGCAGCCAAAGATACTAAGTTCAGATTCCAAGTCACCAACAACATCACTGAATAAGAAGCCCTCGTGGCTGGATTACGATTGGCAAAAAGAGTTGGTGAAAGGAATATGAAGGCTTATAGTGACTTGCAGTTGGTTGTTTGACAGACAACGGGGGAATACGGTGCTAAGGATCCTAGCCTGGCAAAATACCATGACCTCGTCACAAAATTGATCCAAGAGTTTGAAAAAGTAAGTAAAGAAAAACTACCTCAAAAAGAGAACTTTGAACCTGACGTACTGGCAAAGTCAAAATAGTCAATTGAGGTACTTGACAACTCGAGCATAGCCATAATGGCACTCACCGCACCAAAAAAAGGGTGGAAAGACCCTATAAAGGAATACCTGGCCAGTTCATCCATACCCTAGGATCCAAAGGAAGTGGTGAAGGTGTGTAGATGCTTTGGAAGGTACTTCATGATTGGGGAAGAATTGTACAGGCAATGTAACCACCACACAAAAATGGGAGAATTACAAGTGTCATAATGGCCAAAAACCACTATATTGTGTAATTCACACCATAGTGATTGAAGTGTGGGGGGTAAAAGGCATGATCAACATTTCCTTAAAAGTGTTCCAAGTTAGTAACTTGGCCCCCAAGAAAATCCTTAAGGATTGGTTGTTTGTCAAGCGACCTATGGATTTTTTTGTGAGGTTTTGGACATTCGAGTACTCAATTGCAAAACTCTTAAGAAAAAGACTTGGAGAGATATGGGAAGGATATGAATGGTATGAAAGTACTATTGGAGGACCAAATTGCTCATGGAAGACAAGTTTGGACAAAGGAAACACTAAAGGCAATAAGGACCTAAATGTCCTAGTGTAAACCTTAAGGTGTTCAAGCTTTTGACTTAAGTCTAAGGGTGGAATTGTGGGGTTATCCCACCATAGGGCAGACAGCCAAGACTTGATAAATAGTCAAAAATGTTGGGCACATGTGTACCAATGAGGTTAAGACAAATAAACCATAATTAGTGAGAAGGAAAATGACATAAAGCAAGGTTAAGCTTGTCAAGTGTGTTTTGTGCCCTTAAGCTCATTTAAGGCCATTTGAGTGGCCAAATCACTTATCTCTCACTCATTTTCATCCTCCCCTAGCACAAGGACATAGCCACACTTCATCCATAGCCACCACACCTTCAAACTTGCAACTGATTGAAATTGAAGGCAAAAGGAAGTAATTGGAAGCAAACTAGAGCTATTGCTTGGATGCTTCAAGGATCAAACTTGATTTTTGGCCTACCCACTTTGGTAAGGGATCTCTTGCTCTCATAGACAATTTTCTGTAATTTTCAAACGTCCATGGAGCTAGGGCTAAGCTTGGAAGAGAGCCATGAGCTTGATGAACCAAGCTTAGTGAGGAGAGTGCACTTATTGAAGGTTTTGTGACCTATTGTCAAGTGCACGAGGATGGCAGTGAAATGAGAGTTTCTACAACCCAAAGTTAGTACTAACTATTGTTAAAATCCTCCTAAGAACAAGCATTAGCTTGAGGAAGGCTGCCATAGTGATTTGGTTATGTTTATTATGTGTTTTATGGACTAATCTATGATTATTGTTGCTACCACATTTCATGTGTTTCTTTGTTGTGAATGGCTGCTGCATTTGTTACCCACTCCAGGGTAGTCCAATTATGGTGCCAAAATTGTGCATTTAGACTCCCAGGATTGGTAATGTTTTGTGGGCCATTAGAACACTACCCTTAGTGTGCGTACACAAGTGGCCCTCTTGGGCACTATGTAAACATATGCATATTGGTCCAACCATCACACACATATTGATATTTTATGCACACTATAGCAGCAAAGAAGGAAAACACTAGCATAAGTCTTAATCTTGGCTACCACACTTTAGGCAATCTTGTTTAGTTCTAGTGACCAGCCATTGCACCTGTAACTTCCACTAATAAACTGTATCATTCTAGCCTCATACCCCCCTGTTTTCTTCACTCCATTACCAATTAGAGACTTAGAGTAAACCAAGGAATTTTTTTTCATCAATAGCCCACCTATAGACCAAGTTATGGATTTTTTAAGTTGATTATAAAATTCTGACCAAATGAATAGTAACTTAGCCAATTTTGCAACATCATATCTTTGGCTACAGCCTCGAAATTCATAAATTCCAAATCTCAGTTCAACCTATAGATTTTCTCTAGGTGTGGTCAAAATTTCATACAAAGATTCCTTATACACAGGGAGATATAGAACTTTAAGTGCAGAGTCAAAATTCTGGTCACTTTATGACCAGTTTGCCCATACAAAATTTCATAAGTGTGCAAACACTTCATTCACAGGGGGAAAGCCCTCCAAGGCTACTCCATATATGTCCATTGCACATAATAAATACATTCCCTTGCATTTAACATCTTTATGTGGCAAAAACAGAATTTACAAGTAAGCAGCCCATCATTCACACTAAGGCAGCTTTGCACCACATCACTTACATAGCCAAAACATTACTCAAATGTTCACATACTTGTCCCATTTTGCATAAAATACATGTACATGCATACATGCACTACAATATTTTCTTAACTCAGCTAAATACGCACCCTAAGTTACAGGAGTGCCTGAAATGCAATGGACTCCATAAACAGGATGCTGGACAGCTGCTGCACAACACAGTAAGTACCACCATTAAAAATACCAAATGTGCTCCTAAAATAACCAAAATTTCCAGATCATAACTAGACACATGGAAGTTCATGTACTGAAATTTCAGATCAAAACTCAAACCAAAAAGGTTATTTTTAAGGTGATCTTTCTTCTGAACCTGAAATGACAGAATTGAGAGGAGTAAGTTTCATTGAGAAACTTAGTAAGGGTAACACTTGGTTTCTTAAGGTAATGTGATCCTCATTAAAACCTGCATCCAAAGACACTAAAACAAAAAAACCACAATGCATTTATACAAGATATAGCAACCAAATGCAGCAGCCATTCACAACAAACAAACACATGAAATGCAGCAACAACAATAACCATAGGTTAGTCCGTAAAACATGCAATAAACTTAAATAAATCACTATGGAAACTTAAATAAATCACTATAGAAACTTAAATAAATCACTATAGCAGCCATCCTCAAGCTAATGCTTGGCCTTAAAAGGATTTTAACAGTAGTTAGTACTAACTTTGGGCTCTAGAAACCCTCCTTTCTTGTTGCCATCTTTAGCATGGTAACACTAAGGCCAAAACCTTGCCATGCTTCTTTTCCCTTAACCCATACTTGGTTCCAAGAGCTTTTTTCTCTCTTCCAAGCATGGTCTTAGCTTCATGGATGTTTGAAAATACAATAAACAATCCAGGAAACTTTAGAAAACTCTTATTTCACTGCTATCTTTGTGCACTTCACACTAGGTCACAAAACCTTCAATAAGTGCAGTCCCCTCACTAAGCTTGGTTCATCAAGCCCATGGCTCTTTTCCAAGCTTAGCCCTAGCTCCATGGATGTTTGAAAATACAATAAACAATCCATGAGAGCAAGAGAACCTTACCTTGAGTGTATGCTGAAATTGGAGCTTGATCCTAGGTGCACCCAAGTCTTAGCACCACATAGCTTTCAATTGCCCTTTCTTGCTTTCTTTTGCCTTCAATTTTAATCTTGGAGGTATGGTGGCTATGGAAGAAGTGTGGGGTGGAGATGCTGTGTTTTTTTTCTGCTGGAAGAGACCAAATGTGGGAGATAAAGATAAAGATAACCACTTATAAAGACTTTAGTGCACAAAACACACTTAATAGCCTTAATTAAGCTTTATGTCATTTTCCTTGCTACAAGACCATGGTTTCTTAGTCTTAATTTTTTGGCCCACATTTGACTTTCTTGCCATGCTTTAGCCAGCCATCCCTTGAGTGGGATAAGTGATTTGGCTACTTAAATGGCCTTAAATGAACTTAAGGGCACAAAAGACACTTAACAAGCTTAACCTTGCTTTATGTCATTTTCCTTCTCATTAATTATGGTCTCTTTGTCTTAAACTCATCGGTACACATGTGCCCACCATTGTTGACTAATTATCAAGCCTTGGCTGCCTCCCCCATGGTGGGAAAACTCCAAATTGCTCCATTTCACTTAAGTAAAAAATGTACACATCATAAGGCTTACACTAGGACACTTAGGTCCTTTATGCCTTTTTGTGTTTTCTTTGTCTTTAGTTGTCTTCCATGAGCAATTTGGTCCTCCAATAGCACTTTCATACCATTCATATCCTTCTCATAACTCTCCAAATCTCTTTCTTAAGAGTTTTAAAATTGAGTACCTGAGTTTCCAAAATCTTACAAAACAATCCATAGGTTGCTTGACAAACAAGCAATCCCTAAGGCTTTTCTTGGGGGCCAAGTTACCAACTTGGAACACTTTTAAGGAGGTGTTGATCATGCCTTTTACCTCCCATACTTCAACCACTATGGTGAGAATTACACAATATAATGGTTTTTAGCCATTATGACACACTAATAAATCTCCCATTTTGTGAGGTGGTAACAGCATTTGGTTGCTATATCTTGTATATATGCATTGTGGTTTTTTTGTTTTAGTTTCTTTGGATGTAGGTTTTAATGAGGGTCATATTGCCTACTGAATCCAAGTGTTACCCTTACTAAGTTTCTCAATAAAACTTACTCCCCTCAATTCTGTCATTTCAGATCCAGCAGAAAGATCTCATTCAAACTAACATTTTTGGTTTGATTTTTTATCTGGAATTTCAGGTACATGAAATTCCATATGTCTAGTCATGATCTTGAAATTTTGGTGATTTTAGAACCGCATTTGGTATTTTTAATGATGGTACTTATTGTGTTATGCAGCAGCTGTCTAGCATCCTGTTTTGGAGTCCATGGTTTCTCAAGCACTCTTGTAACCTAGGGTGCGTATTTAGCTTACTTAAGAACATTTTGTAGTGCATGTATGCATGTACATGTAGTGTGTGGAAAATGAGACAAGTATGTGAGCATTTGAGTAATGTTTTGGCTGTGTATGTGATGTGGTGCAAAGCTGCCTAAGTGTGAATGATGGGCTGCTTACTTGTAAATTCTGTTTTAGCCACATATGGTTCTTAAATGCAAGGGAATTTATTTCCTATGTGTAATGGACATATATGGGATAGCTTTGGATGGTTTTTCCCTTATGAATGAAGTGTCTGCACACTTATGAAATTTTGTATGGGCGAAATGGTCATAAAGTGACCAAAATTTTGACTCTGCACTTAAAATTATAAATGCCCCTATGTAGAAGGAATATTTGTATAAAATTTTGACCACAGCTAGATAACATATAGAGGTTGAACTAAAATTTGAAATTTCTGAATTTGGAGCCTTGTAGTGAAATATATGACGTTACAAAGTTGGCTAAGTTACTGTTCATTCAGTCAGAATTTTGTAACCAACTTAAAAAATCCATAACTTGGTCCATAGGTGGGCTATTGATGTGAAACAAAATTTCTTGGTTTTCTCTAGGTCTCTCATTGATAATGGAGTAAATAAAACATGGGGGTACATGGCTAGAATGATACAGTTTATTCGTGGAAGTTACAGGTGCAATGGTTGGTCACTAGAACTTAATAAGATTGCCTAATATGTGGTAGCCAAGATTAAGACTTGTGCTAGTGTTTTCCTTCTTTGCTACCATGGTGTGCATGAAATGTGAATATGTGTGTGATGGTTGGACCAATATGCATGTGTTTACATAGTGCCCAAGAGGGTCACTTGGGTATGCACACTAAAGGTAGTGTTCTGATGGCCTACAGAACATTATCAATCCTGGGAGTCTAAATGCACAATTTTGGCACCATAATTGGACTACCCCAGAGTTGGTAACAAGCAAGGGTATGCAAACCAACTGCAAAGGTGTATCAGTGAAGAGGACATCAAGACAGTCCTCAAAGAAGTCCATAAAAGAGCCTGCGAATTTAATATCAGGACTAGTGCCCTTTCTTGGGTTTTGCTTTGGCAAGGATATTTCTGGCCTACTTTAAGGAAGGATGCAAGGTAGTTCATCAAAAAATGCGATAAGTGCCAGCGACATGCACCCATCCAAAGAGCACCCTTGGAAGTGATAACTTCGACTGACTGTCCTTGCCTTTTCGCTGTTTGGGGTATTGACCTCATTAGTCCTCTCCTGATGGCTAATAGAGGTGTGAAGTTCTGCAAGTTGCAATAGATTATTTTACTAAGTGGATTGAGGCAGAGCCCCTAGCAACAATTTCAGAAAAGGACAACCAAAAATTCATCTAGAAGAACATCATATGCAGATTCAGTGTGCCAAAAATGATAGTAGCAGATAAAGGTTCCCAATTCATTAATAAAGGATTTCAGGAATTTGCAACCAACCTTGGGGTAAAATTACATTTCGCCCAATTGCCCATCCTCAAAGCAATGGACAAGTTGAGGTGTCCAATAGGACAATAAAAGATGGTCTCAAGAAAAGGTTGAAATAAGCCAAGGGAAAATGGCCTAGAGAACTTTTGAGTGCACTATGGAGTTATAGAACAACTCTTAGAAGAGCTACTAGTGAAACACCTTTTTCACTTGAATTCGGCACTGGGTTCATTATTCCTGTGAAAGTCATACAACCATCTATCAGAGTATAGGTGTTCGATGAAGAAGGGAATAACATTGGTTTAAGAACCAAATTAGATATGATTGACGAACATAGGGAGATGGCCAAACTCAGAAGAAAAGCTTTCCAGCAAAAGGTAGCCATTGCTACAAACTTGCATGTCAGGCCTAAAGAGATCAAGAAATGAGACCTTGTTCTCCGAAAGGCTGAACTGGAATCCCGAAGACTATCTCATGGCATACTTTGGGAAAATTGGGAAGGACCTTCTTTGGTCCTCGAAGAAGTTCGGCTGGGAGTCTATAAACTTGGAAATACTGAAGGAGAATAGTTGAAGAACACATGGCATTTAGACTCTTTGAGAATATTCTACACTTAGAAGTTTCCAAGAAAGTAGCCTTATTATGAAAAGCCTCCCCAAAGAGATCAACCGAATGTGGTGATCTCCTAACTTGCTAAGAGTCTTATCACAAGGAAGCCTACAGAAGGAGGTTAACCAAATACAATTGTTTTTTAAAGTACCTAAGTGTTTTTGTACATAGCAAGTTTCCCGAAAACATTGCTTGAATTCTATTCTAAAACACTTTAGGAAAATACTCATAACTCTTTGAAAGAGAAAGTTAAGGTTTTGAATTCATGATAATATTTTTGTCAAGGATAGACCATGACAAAAAGTGCTGGGCCTTGCAAAACCAAAGATGGTAAATCAGCTGAAGATACTAAATCAACGAAAGGCTTTTGGGAGCAAACAATGTTAGATGTCAAAGGCTGAAATGGCTTCCAAGGTTGTACTAATCATGGACTTTGCCAAAATTTTGGAAAGGAAGGATATTCCATTTAAAAAGACAAAGTACAAAATACAAAAAAAATAAAAAAAATACAAAAATAGAGCCCTAAAGGTTATTTTGCCCATCTTCGAGGTCCTCAACATTAGCATCCTTGGCATCATCCTCATCATCATCATCGCCAACATCTTCAGTTCAAGGAGGATGCCTCGGAAGGTTGAGGTACTCTCTCTTTGACCATGGTAAGGATGGTCTTACAGGGATATCGAGGGCTCTAAGGAAAGAGATGTCAAGGTTAGGGAAGCGTGAAAGAATCGAATGGCGAGAAAGGCAGAAACCATCTTGAAAAAAGGACTTCATTGCTTCATCTGCCCTGGCCTTCTTAGTCTTCAGACGTTCCACTCTTTCTTCGATGCCTCCATCTCCTTCTCCGCCTTCTTATTCTTCTTTTTCTTCCACTTCTTCAGATGATCAATCTCAGCAATAAGCTCAGCATTGATTTCCAATGCCTTAGTATAATCAGTTACGGCATCCTCCTTTTCCTTCCGAAGGACCTCCCCTGCCGAACTTAGCTTTACCAACCTCACCTCGAGGTCAGATATCTTAGAGGAACACTCGTTAAGAAGCCCCCTTTGGCTCTCCAGCACATCCTGGTGAAACTTGGCCAAATCCTCCTTGGTGACCTTGTTGAGCTCGCCATACTTCAGGTACTAGCTCGTGAACATTTTTTTGGCTTTAGCCAAGTTCTCCTCCGACTGACTTCAGATGGAGGACTGTTTGGTCACTAAGGCCGAAGGTAGCCCATGTGCGCTAATAGCTACAAGGAGAAAATACCTTATGTGAGTTAAAGAAACTTATAGACCCAAAATTTTTCTAAGTACTTGAAGACTAAGGATTACCTGAGCAGCGTGCTCAAACATTCGAGCAACAAGAATCTCATCATTTGGACAATCCTCTGTTAGAGTTTGAAAAGTGGCATTCGTGATAATGCCCTTCGCCATTTGAGGAACCATTTTCTGGCAGTCCTTCGAAAACAAGTCCATATCTTCAGTGAAAGTCCAGAAGGGTTCCCTCGGCACTTTATCCTTCGGGATCTTCAAATCCTGAGCAGCCCTCTTCCAAATACGGTCCATCATCCACCCCATCTAAGCCTAGTCCTTTGCAAAATCGTGACAAAGTTCCTTTATCACATTGTCTTTTAGCTATTCATCTACAAAATCTAAAATGCCAAAAAAGCCAAAATTCATAAATGAATCACTAAAAGACAAACCTGGTAGGACTTCAGCGCCTTCCCCATCAAAATCAGTGATGTTAAGTACCTCAGCAGGGGCCTCTGTACCCTTCCTTCTTCACCTCTCTTTTGCCTCCTTAGATGAGACCACCCTAGTAAAGTCCCCAAGGTCTCTACGGCAGCATCGGGGCTTAGGGGGATGGATAAGATCCCTGCCTCTCACAAAGGATTTACACCTTCGGTGGAATGGTCCAGACCTACAATCTGGTCCTCGGAGGGAGGAGGGAAAGAGTCCTCTTGCATTTTCTTAGTCTTTGGCACCCTTGAAGACTACCCAGCTGGCCCCTTCTTTCTTTTCGGGGCCTTCGTCTTCTGCTCACCTTTCTCGGCTTGGTTGAGGAACAAACTCTTGAAGAAGGCTACTGATTTGTTGCTTATCTCTACAAAAAGGAAAATATCAATGTAAGTACCAAAAAATCTAAAAAGACAAGATGGAAAAAAGTTTACTCTCTAGAAGGGCCGAATACGAAAGTTTGCCCTAAAGGAGCATGACCGGCCATGACTTCTTCCCGTCCACTGTTGGTTCTGGCATGTTCTTGTCAATAACATGCTCTTGAATGACCCTGAGCTCCAAAAGTACCTTTTTTTATCATGAAGTTCCATTTGATTGGAAAAAGGTATAGTGGACGTGAAGGAGCCTGGTCCGTCCAATCAACTACTACCCAAATACAGCTATCGAATTCCTTGAATTAAGACTCTAATTTAAAGGTAAGCAACTTTGACAGATCCATCACATTGATATCAAGGGTCCCAAAAGCCCACTTCATAGGCGTGTCTTTCCATTTTTTGTCCATGTCTATGAAGAAGTACTTCTTCTACCATCTTCACCAACTATCCTTGGAGTTGAAAGTGAAAGTGAATTTCTCGTTCCCGGATCCCTGAAGGAGCAAGAAGTAAAACTTACCCTTTGGGACAAGATGAAGCTTGTAATATTGCATGAAAAAGATGAAATGAGGGTCTATCTTGAAGACCCCATACAGGCAGAGAAAGGCCTTGAAATAAGAATAGAAGTTCAGAGATAGCTGGTTAATAACTATGCCATGAAATTGGCAAAAGTCGCTCACCATCTTCGACGATGGATACCAAAGACCTGCCTTCAGCTGTGCTCTGAAGATAGTAACCTCATTATGCCGAAAAAGTTAGCATCTTCGGGCCACTTGATTGAGTGGGACTAAGGAAATGCATGACCTTACTCAAATGAGTTGATATAAGATATCAATGTCATGAGTTTTAGTCATTCTCCGTAATTAGGAAACCTTAGATTGGGCTATACAAGAGTGACACGTTCCATACCAACTCATCTATCTCATGCTCGGTCTTGATATCTTGGACAAAGGGACAATGACATATATGAATAATAATCATAGAGATTTAGTCGAATCACCTACTATCTGTCACTGGGTCGTAATGATTTGTTGCTAGACACCGCTCATTGTTTATGATCATAAATATGATTTATGATTATTACCAATGTGATAGAAGCCTCTTGGGTCGCACAGTTAGAGCCAATCAAATTATTTAAGTGCATGGGTCAAATTGTTCAGTTTTGGTTTCATGATAATTTCATATTAGTAATTGGCCCAAAGGTAGAGCCATGATCAAGCTTGAAATTAGGCCTAATTGCATTAGGGTTTCGAAACCTACTAGGCATGGGAGTTAAGCCTCACTATATATATATATATATGTATGTATGTATGTATATATATATCATATAATAAGGATTTTCTAACCCTAGCCTCCTTTAGGACAAAATCATAAGGGTTCTGAAATGTTCCAGCTACACTCTCCCCTTGCATTTCCCCAGAGTACGCAAGCTAACACTACAGGTGCAAGAGAAACGTGCCTACTAGAAGGTGGTGGAGGTGTGGTGATCTGTGTGGTCTGTGTGTATACCATAGAGATATTGAACACATCAATTGTTCAAGTTTGTGATTCGACTCAACAATTGGCCAAAAGATTTTAGTCGACTAGGTATAAAAAATTTTGAGCACCTAGTTTACTCCATTTCACTTGGATCCTGAAGGGTTTTGGTTAGTTTCCATGGTGCTTGTTTGGCTCCCAAAACCCTATAGCCATAACCAAACAATTTAGCCCATGCACTCAAATAATCCAATTAGCTCTAAGTGTGTGACCTTGTATGCTCTTATCATGTTGACAATGATCATAAATCATATTTATGATTATAAACAATGAAAGGTGTCTAGTAACACATTAATGTTATCCAAGTGAAAAGATACTTGGTGATTCGACTAAACCTCCATGATCATTATTTGTATATGTCATCATCCTTTTGTCCAAGATATAAGGCCAATCACGGGATATGGAATGTGTCATCATCATATAGCTTAATCTAAGGTTTCTTGATCCCTAGTAGACAAACTAAAACTGATGACATCGATATCCTATATCAACTCATTCAAACATGGCCATACATTTTCTCAATCTCACTCAATCAAAAGGCTCAAAGATATCACTCATTTTAAATAAGAGGTACAAATTCCATCTTGATCATACAAATCTTTTTGCATGATATATGGTATGCTCAATGACCACCATTATGTTCATTCAATTATAAGCAACAAAAAGTAGTATCAAGTATATGACTCACATGTGGAAAAACTTGATGATATCAGTCAAAGGACTAAATATGCAATTATGACAATGAGAACAACTTATGACACTCATCTAATGATCCATGTAGCATTCTCTTGGTGGGTCTATTCAGTACATACCGCACTCTAGTAATTGTAACCCAATTATAGGTTGTCGCAAGTAATAAAATCTTGGGAGTCCGAGTGTCGAACCACAAGGAAGTGAATTAAGAAATACAAATTACAAAAGTGAAGGAAGGTTTGACAAAAAGGTGGAAACAATTTTGTTTAAAAACTTAATTTTTTAAAAATAGCTAAGGTTAGAGGATCCACTTTTAGTATATTGGTTATGATTAATTTTAGCCTATCTTGTTACTTAACTAGGATCCATACATAGAGGAGGTCCTAATCGAGGAATTTAGTTAGTATTAGCTTTTATTGATCTTAAAATACCAACACTTGCTAATGAGTTCAAGTATCCATCATGCCAACCTTTGTCCACAATAACTCAAGATTCCAATATAGCCGGCAAGACACATTCTACAAAGAGAATCAAGCAGTCTTTGTGTCAATGATTGACTATGATGAATCAATACTCCAACTTAACAAGGAGGGAAGTTAAATAGATTAAGAAAGAAAATACCGTTAACATTATGATCCATTCAAATCAATCATAACCCTTATGCCAAAAGCTTCACCCTTTCACCTTAGCAAAAGGAAGATTAGATAGCCATAATAAAAGTAAACAACATGTAAAAAGATGAAGTGAACATGGATTGAAAGATCAAAGAACGAACAAGAAGAAGAACAATAAGAAAACACTTGGACAGAGCTTCGGTATTGAAAACAAGAATAAAACTAAATAAGAAAAGCTAAAGATGATATAAGAACATAAAAATGGCATCCATTTTTTATCCCCTAAAGGTACCTATTTATAGAGTTTTGGGTTGGGTGAAATGATAAAATAGAATTGTAAAATGTAGGTAAATACAAATCAACAAAGGCAGGCTTCTTCTTCTTTTAATTTTTCAACCACTGTAAACATCGAATCAACTCTTCCTCAAAGAATAAAATTTGTAGATCTCTTCTTTATGTTCAAAACAATAGCTTGCTCATTCAAATTGGACATCTGTAGCTCATGTTATGATTTTTCTACCAAATTTCTCTTTAGCATATAGAAAAATGAATGGTCTCATCTATAATCAAATTTTGGAAATGAAAATGATCAAACCAACTCTCGGAATGAAGATGGGTCAAAGATCTATATGTTGGCTTGTAGAAGAATTTAGAATCAATCAATTCTGACATCTACAACTCCATATATGATTTTTCTTGTAAGGGTTGCCATGTAATGATTTTACCTACATAAAAAAAATCAATTCTTTAATATATATATTTTAATATTAATGAACAATAAACCGTGTATGTATAGTAAATACGTATACAAACAGTGAAATATGCATATGAATCGTAAGTCGGTGAATAGTAACTATGAATAGTAAATTGGTGAATAGTAACTGATTGGAAAAAGTGCTTCAAATTAGAGAAATTAATCACACTCAAAGTGTATAATAAAAATTTAAACCCTTAACAGCAATACACTTATCAGTATCTATTATACCCCCCAACCAGGTTCTTGTGAGTCCCTAGCAAGTGCAACTTAAGAAAATAAACAAAACACATAATCTAACAACTCACCATAAATCATGCTATGAATATATAACATTTGTAAACTTGACTTAAAAGTAATTAATGAAAGGAGAAAAAGTTAAGTTTATATAACACTTGTAAACTTGACTTGAAAGTAATTAATGAAAGGAGAAAAAGTTAAGTCCTTGTTATGAAAGGTAGAAAGTCACTCCCTAAGTGTTTGTACTCATTTTAAGGTGGGTTTGTGAATAGTTTACCTTTTGTTTCTTAATCTGGGGCGGGCAAGGGGATCTAACTTCACCCTCACTAGATTCCCAAAAGGGACTACATGTAAATGTAAGTCCAATGGTCTTTATGTAAGGTTATAATGGAGCTGGGTTTGGTGAAAGCGGGAATTGGATGAAAGCTTTTTAGTAGTGGAGTAACTAGCAATGCAATTAATAATAAAATATGGGCACCTAAAATACTAAATACCCAAAGTCTCCCAAATCAACTATAGTCTCTCAGTTCTCTCCAAAACACAACTCCCTATCAACACATGAGTTTAGAAAACAAATATAGTTGAGTTTTAAACTTATTGAATTCAACAGTTTTTTTTTACTCTCTCCGTTTCAAAATGGTTGGCCTCATTTGACTTGCACAAATATTAAGGCTGAAGTTATTTTCTTTTTTTTTTCAGACTTGTCTCTGATGATTTTGCATTTATCTGTCAGAAAAAGATAAAAGAAGATTTCTTTCATCCATACTTTAGTAAGGATTCCACATGGGTATCAGCATATATAATTTTATTTGAAAGGGAAAGATAACAACTTTTTTTTTTGGACTGCCAATAAAAGAAAAAGAGGCAAAGTATTATGAAACGAAAGAGTCTTTTTTTTATTTTTTATTTATATTTATTAACTTTATTTTGTGATGGCTTTTTTTTATGGTCTCACTTTTGCCTTTTTCTATCATAAATAACAAATCAAGATTTGTTTAAAACTCAACCATCCAATGATACACAATCAATTTTTATTATTCAAGCTCAACTCACCCAAAATTTTTTTTACTATCACAATTTAAGCACAAGGTAACCCAACATATACTAAAGTTGCCTCACATTTGTTCTTTATTTCACCGAAACAGCACATTCATTTTAATTCTCTACGCCCATAATCACATAAGCATCACTAGTTCCAAAGACAATAAAGGATCAAAATAAAGTTGAAGTGGTTAAACATATAGGGTTCAAACAAAGAATAAGGCTATAAGGCTCAAAGGGGCTCACTAAAGGATAATGTACAAGGTTAGCCTTTTGGTAAGTGGTTGGCCCTAAAATTCCTTCTTCTTCCTTAAATTTACATATAAGAGGTGAGGATACATGGGTCTTTAAGGGCACCCATCCAAGCAAGGTCTTACTTAAAACACAAAGTAAGCACTTTCAACAAAGAAATTCACACATCCTAATAAACACTAAGGGCTCAAAAGTGCTCATCGGTTATTTATTTTCCTTAGGTAACAAGCAACAAACTTTAACTACTTTCAAGAATTAACAACAATTTTGAATTTACAAGGTATACATCCAATGATGATATTTTCATGAATTGGGTTCCTAAATACAAACAAACAACCTAAATTCATGCTAAATGTTTCTACTTGCAATTATCATGCAAACATGTACTTGAACATGGGGAAAAAAAATCAATAATCAACACTACCACAAAAAAAATGACAATAAAACTAACAAAGTATACAAGGGAATGGATGTTTAGAATCAATATTCAGGTTTCATCTAATATTTTCTTTAGAAAATATAGATTACTTGTGAGATATGCCATCTAAATAGGGTTGAAACCTAGCTACCCCAAAATGTTATTACTAGCATGCCTAATAGGATGCGTCTCAAGAGTAAAATTACTCCTTAGTCAGCCATCCTAAACTAAGGGCTTTGTCCAATGGTTTTAATATCAGCATGAGAAAAACTACCCTAAAAAAATGTGACAACTATCCCTCCCCCCCCCCCCCCCCCCCCCAACCAGATTAAGACATTGTCCCCAATGTCAAAATATAGATAAGAAGATTGAAGAAGAAATTACCTGAAATTATAGTTATTGAGCATGAAAAACCTGAAATAACTTAAACTAAAATAAAGAAAATGCTGATAATAAAAGTAAAAGACATAATAAACAAATCCACAAGCCCAGATTGCTCTCTTCCATAGTGTTTCATCACTTATTAAGATTGACAACTTGTAAAGGAAAAAAATAACAAAAATAAAATGACATTAATATACAGTAGTTGTGATTGTGGCTCACATCTTCCATTGGTTTTACGTCCAGTAATGGCAGTAATGCCTTCTATGAGTCAGGGATATACTTCTCATCCAGTTTTCTTACAAACTGGCAAATAGGGTCATTTAAAGTGAAATTCCCAAGATTGTAACGCTTTCATTCTTTATGAAAAATCCTCCATAAACCAAAGTTCACGTTGCACTAATCCACAAGAATGCGTTTCAAGAGTCCATCGAATATCATCCAAAGAATCCTTACACAGGCCATTCTTAATGAATTGTCTTTTATCTTCTCGATGATCAAACATTGTCCCTAAAGAACGACATTTAGTATCACAATTCCATCGACCACATTTGTGATAGCCTTGTAACCTTTTCGCTCTTCATTTTTTGACATAAGAGCTTTTGCCTAAGCCAAGCATGCGAGGCACAAATGTATCTGGAATTTCACTAGCGAAAAGGACCTTAGCTTCAATTAACCAACGCACATCTTCAAGAATGCCTTTGTGCATCAAAACTCTAAGTCTTTCACATCTAACTTGATAAATCCTTTTAAGAACATTTATTAGAAGAAAGGGAAAGTATTTTCACAAAGTAGAAAGAATAGAATCCATTGGTGAGAAAAATTTGAGAGAGAAGAGAAAGAAATCATTTATTTTGGGAAACTGAGATAACTTACTTGAGAGCCATGGAGTACTGTATCCGCCACTTAACTGGGAAGAAATGGATCCTAATTTTTGACAATTTTCAAAGGCTTTGCAAAATGCATGTGTGTCTTTAAACAAAGAGGGCCAGTAAAATTCAGACTACAAAATTTTTTAATTTGTTTTCTTTGACAAAAAATGCCCTTTGCAAATTTTAAAATGAGAAAATTCAATGACACTTTTTATCTCATCCTCAGGTATGCATCTCGTAAATATCTAGTCAGGAAAATATTTGAAAAGATAAGAGTCATCCCAATAAAAATTTTTCACCACATGTAGAAATTGCTTCTTATCTTGGATACTCCATTGAGCTAGCATCTATCATGTCACCAAAAAATTAACAATATTAGCAAACCAAGGTACTGTAGTGACAAAATAAAAATTCCTTAGGAAAACAATAATTTATGGGTGTAGCCTCAATTGTTGAATTCGTTGTTAGTCTTGACAAATAGTTAGCAACAACCTTTTTAGAGCCCTTCTTATCCTTGATCATAATATTGAATTCTTGGAGTGTTATGATCCAGCGTATCAGCCTTGATTTAGCATCTTTCTTTGACATTAGGTACCTCAATTCTTTGGATAAAAGCTTCAACTCTATTGTGGGGATTTTATTTTGCTCATCAACTTTTGGTTTCCAACATGTGTTTTCTTCTACCTCTTCGATATGGTTTTCACAATAGTGTCAATGATGCAAACTTCCTCACTTTTATCTTCTTTTTCAGGAGGTTGCTTAAGCAAGTTAAAAACATTTAACTCCAATGTCATATTCCCAAATATCAGCTTCATTAGTCCATTCCTGCAATTTATCAAAGCGTTAGAGGTTGTTAAAAATGGACGTCCCAAGATAACAAGTATTGAATTCTTGATTTCCACTGGTGGTGTGTCTAAAACAATAAAATCCATAGAATATATGAATTTATCAACTTGGGCTATCACATCTTCAATGACTCCTCTGGACACTTTCATTGATCTGTCAATGAGCAAAACAGTTACTTCTGTTGGTTTTAGCTCACCCAAACTTAGTTTTTTGTAAAGTGAATATGAAAGTAAGTTTACACTAGCCCCAATATCAAGTAATGTACTTGCTCAATTTTATGTTCTTCGATGAAACATAAAATTGTTGGACAACCAAGATCCTTGTATTTCAAAGTAATGTTATTTTGAATAACAAAACTTACCTGTTTAGCTAGGAAGGATTTCTTTTTCACATTCATTTTTATTTTAACAGTGTACAAATCCTTTAAAAATTTGGCATAAGAAGGTACCTATTTGATTGCATCCAACAAAGGGATATTGATCTTTACCTGCTTGAAAATATCCAAAATTTTACTTTCTTAGGAACAGTTAATGCCTAAGGAAATAGAGGTGCTGGTGGAGATTCAATTTGTTCTTCGCTTGGTATAGGTTCAACCCATTCTTTACTCTTAGAAGTTGACTCATTGTCTTTTTACAAGGATCAGGAATGGATTTTTCAATAACCATACCAGTGTAGAGTGTAATGATTGACTTCACTTGATCCACAGTTTGACCTTTGGGATTTGGTTGTGGTTGAGAAGGAAACTACCCTTTCTCCTGAATATTGAATGTAGATGCAAATTTTGCAAAAGTATCTTTCAAATCAATCATAGTTTGACTTGTTTGAGCATTGATTGACTCTTTTTTTTCAATGAATGAATGCAATGTATCTTTAAGATTTTTCTTAAAAGGAAGAACATATGATGCATATCCTTGAGACTGTTGAAAATTTTGTTCAGTTTGCAAAGGTGGTTGTGAAGGTTGAGCATGATTATCATTTCTCCAATTGAAATTTGGATAATTCCTCCAACTAGGATTATAAGTTTGCGTGTATGGATTTTGGGTTGGTTTCTTGAAGTTTTTCAGTGAATTAACTTGTTCATGGAGACATTCTTTGAAAGAGGGTAAGGTTGGGCAATTACTATTGGAATGGTCATTAGTCTCACAAATGTGACAAATAATTTCTTCAACATATTTCAAATGACTAGTTTTCTTCATTTCTAATACCTCAACCTTTCTAGCTAGGGATGCAAATTTTGCTTGAAGGTCATTATCTTCCTTAGATGATATATGCCTCTAATAGATGCAAGGGATTGAGTCTTACCTGAAGCCTTATAGGTACCACCAGTATCCCAATTTTGTGCATTTTCTACTAGCATGTCTAGGTAATTCATTACCTTGTCAAGATCTTTATCCTCAAATGTTCAATTACACATCAATTCTACCAATTATCTTTCCCTAGGTGTCAAACCTTCATAAAAATGTGAGATTAATCTCCATGTTTCAAAACCATGATGTGGGCATACGTTAAGTAAATCCTTGTATCTATCCCAACACTGGTAAAAAGTTTCTCTTGGTTTTTGTGTGAAAGTGATGATTTGCCTTTTGAAAGAATTTGTTCTGTGGGTAGGAAAAAAAATTCAGAAACTATTGTTGCAATTCATCCCGTGAATTAACAGAGCTTGACCTAAGATTTTGTAACCAAGTTTTAGCTTTATCGTTTAAAGAAAAAGGGAAAAGCTTAAGCCTGGTGGTATTCATGCTACAGTTATGTTGTTATATGTGTGACAAACTTCCTCAAATTCTCTCAAATGCAAGTAGGGATTTTTAGAATCAAAGCCATGAAAAGTTCGTAAAAGTTGAATAATACCTGGCTTGAAGTTAATGTTACATGCATTAGCGAGAAAAATTAAACATGATGGAGTGTTATTTCTTATAGGGTTCATGTGTTCTCTAAGTGTCTTGGGTCAATCTTGGTCATTATGTAGAGAATGGATGTCTTCTTGGTCATTATTGTGTTCAGCCATATTTGAAGAAGATGAAGATTCTCTTATTAATCTTCCACTTGATGTATGTGACCAAGCTTTCATACATAAACAAACTAATAATAAGAAAAACAGAGATCAATAATGAAAATAAATAGGAGGCCCAACCATCCTTTCAATAATAATAAAAATAAAAATAAAGAAAACAAGATGAACGGAACAAAAAAGGTAGGAGGCTCAGCCTTCCAGATAATAGACAGAAAAGATAGGTGGCTTAGTCATCCATTAAAAAATAATAAAGAAATAAAAGGAAAGCAGGATGAATAGAAAAGGTAGGAGGCTTAGCTATCCAGATAATGAACAAAAAAAATGAAACAAAATAAAAAGGAACAAAAAGAAAAAAAATGAACTTGTACGCTAGTTTTACTTCTTCGGCAATGGTGCCAAAAACTTGTTACACTCTAGCAGTTATAACCTAAGTGTAGGTTGTTGCAAGTAATAAAATCTCGGGAGTCCGAGTGTGAAACCACAAGGAAATGAATTAAAAAATGCAAATTACAAAAGTGAAGGAATGTTTGACAAAAACTTGTAAACAATTTTGTTTAAAAACTTAATTTCAAGAAAATAGCTAAGGTTAGGAGATCCACTTTTAGTAGATCAATTATTATTAATTTTAGCCTATCTTTCCACTCAACTGGGATCCACACATAGACGATGTCCTAATCGAGGAATTTAGTTAGTATTAGCATTCATTGATCTTAAAACACCAACACTTGGTAATAGGTTCAAGTCATGCCAACCTTTGTCCATAATAACTCAAGATTCCAATATAGCCAGCAAGACACGTTTCATAGAGGGAATCAAGTAGCCTTTGTGCCAATGATTGACTATGATGAATCAAGACTCCCACTTAACAAGGAGGGAAGTTAAATAGATTAAGAAAGAAAATACCGTTAACGTTGTGATCCATTCAAATCAATCATGACCTTTATACCAAAAGCTTCACCCTTTCACCTTAGCAAAAGGAAGATTAGTTAACCATGATAAAACTAAACAACATGTAAAAAGATGAAATGAACATGGATTAAAAGATCAAAGAATGAACAAGAAGAGGAACACTAAAAAAACACTTGGGCAGAGCTTTGGTATTGAAAACAAGAACAAAACTAAAGAAGAAAAGCTAAAGATGATACAAGAACATAAAAATGGCCTAAGAAATGGAATCCATTCATCCTCCCCCCAAGGTGCCTATTTATAGAGTTTTGGATTGGGTGAAACGGTAAAATAGAATTGTAAAATGTAGGTAAATACAAATCAACAAAGGCAGGCTGCTTCTTATTTTAATTTTTTGACCACTGTACACATCAAATCACCTCTTCCTCAAAGAACAAAATTTGTAGACCTCTTCTTTATCTTCAAAATGATAGCTTTCTCATTTAAATCAAACATCTGTAGCTCAAGTTATGATTTTTTTATCGAAACTACTATTTAGCATATAGAAGAACAAATGGTCTCATCTATAATCAAATTTTGGAAATGAAAATGATCAAACCAGCTCTTAAAATAAAGGTGGGTCAAAATCTATATGTTGGCTTTTGGATAAATTTGGAATCAATCAATTCTGACATCTACAGCTCTAGATATGATTTTTCTCCTAAAGGGTCGCCAAGTGATGGTTTTGCCTACATAAAAAAAATGAATTATTTAATATTTATATATATATTAATATTAATGAATAGTAAACCACGTATGTATAGTAAATATGCATAAGAATAGTGAAATATGCATATGAATAGTACTATGAATACTAAGTTAGTGAATAGTAACTATGAATAGTAAATTGATGAATAGTAACCTGGTGGAAAAAGTGCTTCGAATCAGAGAAATTAATCGCACTTAGAGTGTATAATGATAATTTAAACCCTTAACAGTAATACACTTATGAGTATTCATCAGTACACAAGTTCTCCAACCTATAGTATATATCATATTATTCTCCGCATATGCTAGTCTTTATGTATTATTGTAACCCACTCCACAATAATACTCGACTAGGGACATTTAGGAATACTATTATTCTATAATTACAATTATGTTTAATTATTAATGGTCCAGGACATCTTCTATGTATGACATTATGGCCTCTAAAGTATCTTGGGCTACAATAGCACCTATAGCAGGATAAGACAAGGGTTAGCGGACTCCCTGGAGCATTACCGGGGAAGAGACCTCCAACGCTTAAGTTAGAAAGTGAAGGAAAGATTTGTTAGAGTAATAGACTAAAGTGTGTGTCTATGTTGTATTACCTAGGAGCCTCTCGAGTATTTATATAAGGAGTTTCGGGAGAAGGTTGTTTTGCCCTAGCCCAAGAGATTGGGACACATGGTCAGCTAGATTTGAGAGACCTTTAGTTCATACCTTAGGAGAGGTGTTTCCAACTGGCCCTCGATGGTACACTTTGCCATAGGTCAGTGGCATGTGTAGGGATTTTGTTAGTGGTCCTTGGAAGCTATGTATTTGTCATTTTCCCTCTGGGCTCTTTGGGGGTCACAAACCCCTTCAAAAGTCATTTTTATACCCAAAGGTGATAAGGGACTTTCTAAGGTTTATCAGGTTACTAACTGAGGGTGGTACTAAATCTTTCATTATCAGGAGGTGGCCGACTAGATCTGTCTAAGGATCGTGTTCAGAACTCTTTTTCCCAAGGGTTTGGTAGATGGTAGTCCTTTGGCTATCACGTGCCCCCCTTTGGTAGAGGCGAGGTTACATCTTCACCTTTAGCACTTTGGCTTTCGTTGAGTGCATGTGTTTCTAGGGTTTTTTCGCACCAAGGGAGTATTTAATTCCTTCCAAATCTTTCCAGTTTTGTACTTCAAATAGGTTGGCTGCATCAATCTGTGCATTACTGCCACCACTCTAGTGGCTGATTCTTGCATCGATTACATCAATTTCATCACTTACGTCACTTTGCCAGAGTTCGGTCATTATTGCGTCTATTCATTTACCTCCCTTGGGCTATATATCGTTTTCTCAAATCAGAAGTTTTATTTCTCATTTTGCTCTTCACTCTCCTTTCTTTGCTTGCTAGCCTCTCTTCTCTCTTTGTAGTGCTTCTCTACAGCGGAGCTACTTCTGGCAACCTTTTCCAATGATTACCAGCTTCTTTGAGATATATGCAGGTGGGTGTTCCGTCTGAAGTTACTTTCTCCTTCCTATTTTCCTTCTCTCCTTTCAAAGTTAGAGCTCCAAGATTCTAAGGTGTAAGTTCAAAATGTCAAAGTTAGTGCTATCGAATAAAGTTGGAGTTCGATTGATGCTCATTTGAGCTGCGCTACATTGGAAAAAAATGAGGAAATTTTTTTTCTCCCTTCTTATGTCAAGACCAGAGTTCCTGAATATGGTGAACCAAGTTATCGTCCATGGGAAAAGTAGGTCACCATTTTTAGATCTCAATTAAAAGCTTGTCTTCGACACCCCCCTAAAGATGATCTTTAATTTTTGTAAGTTTCATGGCATTACTGTTACCACCTCACAAAATGGGAGAATTACAAGTGTGTCAGAATGGCTAAAAACCATTATATCATGTAATTCTCACCATAGTGATTGAAGTGTGGGGAGTAAAAGGCATGATCAACACCTCCTTAAAAGTGTTCCAAGTTGGTAACTTGGTCCCCAAGAAAATCCTTAAGTATTGCTTGTTTGTTAAGCAACCTATGGACCTTTTTGTAAGATTTTGGAAACTCGGGTACTTAATTGTAAAAATCTCAAGAAAAAGATTTGGAGAGTTATGAGAAGGATATGAATGGTATGAAAGTGCTATTGGAGGACCAAATTTCTCATGGAAGACAACTAAAGACAAAGAAAACACAAAAAGGCATAAAGGACCTAAGTGTCCTAGTGTAAGCCTTATGATGTGTACGTTTTTTACTTAAGTGAAATGGAGCAATTTGGAGTTTTCCCACCATGGGGGAAGCAGCCAAGGCTTGATAATTAGTCAACAATGGTGGGCACATGTGTACCAATGAGTTTAAGACAAAGAGACCATGATTAATGAAAAGGAAAATGACATAAAGCAAGGCTAAGCTTGTTAAGTGTCTTTTGTGCCCTTAAGCTCATTTAAGGCCATTTAAGTGGCCAAATCACTTATCCCACTCAAGGGATGGCTAGCCAAAGCATGGCAAGAAAGTCAAATGTGGGCCAAGAAATTAAGACTAAGAAGCCATGGTCTTGTAGCAAGGAAAATGACATAAAGCTTAATTAAGGCTATTAAGTGTGTTTTGTCCACTAAAGTCTTTATAAGTGGTTATCTTTGTCTTTATCTCCCACATTTGGTCTCTTCTAGCAGAAAAAAATGCAACATCTCAACCCCCACACTTCTTCCATAGCCACCATACCTCGAAGATTAAAATTGAAGGCAAAAGAAAGAAAGAAAGGGCAATTGGAAGCTATGCGATGCTAAGACTTGGGTGCACCTAGGATCAAGCTCCAATTTCAGCATACACTCAAGGTAAGGGTTCTCTTGCTACCATGGACTGTTTTTAGTAATTTTTAAACATCCATGGAGCTAGGACTAAGCTTGGAAGAGAGCCATGAGCTTGATGAACCAAGCTTAGTGAGGGGAGTACACTTATTGAAGGTTTTGTGACCTAGCGTGAAGTGCACAGTGATGGCAACGACTGTAAGAGTTTTATCTGGGTTTCATGGTTGTTTATTGTTCAATACAGATGCCTGAACATCCATGACCTAAGACCCTAAGCTTGGAAGAGAGCTAAGAACTTGATGAACCAAGTTTAGGTTAAGGGAGAAATAGCACCAAGGTTCTCTTGCTCTCATGGACTGTTTTCTACAATTTTCAAAAATCCATGGAGCAAGGGCTAAGCTTGGAAGAGAGCCATGAGCTTGATGAACCAAGCTTAGTGAGGGGAGTGCACTTATTAAAGGTTTTGTGACCTACTGTTAAGTGTACAAAGACGGCAGTGAAATAAGGGTTTTCTAAAGTTTCCTAGATTGTTTACTGTATTTCCAAACATCCATGAAGCTAAGACCATGCTTGGAAGAGAGCAAAAGCTCAAGGAACCAAGTATGGGTTAAAGAGAAAAAAGCATGGCAAGGTTTCGGCCTTAGTGTTACCATGCTAAAGATGGCAGTAAAGTGAGGGTTTCTAGAGCCCAAAGTTAGTACTAACTGCTGTTAAAATACTCCTAAGGCCAAGCATTAGCTTGAGGAGGGCTGCCACAGTGATTTATTTAAGTTTATTGCATGTTTTACAGACTAACCTATGGTTATTGTTGTTGCTGCATTTCATGTGTTTTTTTATTGTGAATGGCTGCTGCATTTGGTTACTATATCTTGTATATATGCATTGTGGTTTTTGTGTTTTAGCGTCTTTGGATTACCTACTGAATCCAAGTGTTACCCTTACTAAGTTTCTCAATGAAACCTACTCCCCTCAATTCTGTCATTTCAGGCTCAGTAGAAAGATCACATTCAAACTGACCTTTGAGGTTTGATTTTTGATCTGAAATTTCAGATACATGAACTTCCATATGTCTAGTTGCGATCTGGAAATTTTGGTGATTTTAGGAGCACATTTGGTAATTTTAATGGTGGTACTTACTGTATTGTGCAGCAGGTGTCCAGCAACCTGTTTATGGAGTCCATTGCATTTCAGGCACTCCTGTAACTTAGGGTGCATATTTAGCTGAGTTAAGAACATATTTTAGTGCATGTATGCATGTACATGTAGTGTATGTAAGATGAGACGAGTATGTGAACATTTGAGTAATGTTTTGGCTATGTAAGTGATGTGATGCAAAGCTGCCTAAGTGTGAATGATGGACGGCTTACTTGTAAATTCTATTTCAGCCACATAAAGTTGTTAAATGAAAGGGAATGTATTTCTTATTTGTAATGGACATATCTGGGATAGCCTTGGAGGGCTTTCCCCTTGTGAATGAAGTGTTTGCACAATTATGAAATTTTGTATGGGGAAAATGGTCATAAAGTGACCAGAATTTTGACTCTGCACTTAAAGTCTTATATCTACCTGTGTAGAAATAATCTTAGTATGAAATTTTTACCACACCTAGAGGACATCTGGAGGGTTAACTGCACTTTGGAATTTCGGAATTTGGAGCCCTGTATCCAAAGATATGATGTTGCAAAGTTGGCCAAATTACTGTTCATTTGGTCAGAATTTTGTAACCAACTTCAAAAATTCATAACTTGGTCCATAGATGGGCTATTGATGTAAAACAAAATTCCTTGGTTTTCTCTAAGTCTTTACTTGATAATGGAGTAAATAAAATATGGGGGTACATGGCTAGAATGATACAGTTTATTAGTGGAAGCTATAGGTGCAGTGGCTGGTCACTAAAACTTAATAAGATTGCCTAATGTGTGGTAGCCAAGATTAAGACTTGTGCTAGTGTTTTCCTTCTTTGCTGCCATGTTGTGCATGAAATGTGAATATGTGTGTGATGGTTGGACCAATATGCATGTGTTTACATAGTGCCCAAGAGGGCCACTTGGGTATGCACACTAAGGGTAGTGTTCTGATGGCCTACAAAACATTACCAATCCTGGGAGTCTGAATACACAATTTTGGCACCATAATTGGAATACCCCGGAGTGGGTAACAATTACCATTAATCAATTACCTCCAAACTCCTACTCCTACTCCTACTTTAATGCTTTCTTATGCATGTGTGGGCTTTTTAAGGTAGTCCCCTACTTTATCTTCTTCATGCAATACTAGAAACTTCATCCCATTTTGAAGGGGTCATTTCATTTCTTGCTTCCTTTGGGAACTGGGAGTAAAAAAAAAAATTGCACCTTTGTCACCAAGGATAGTTAGCGAGGTTGGCAAAAAAAGTACTTCTTTGTGGAGGTGCTGGAGGACTACAAAGAGTTGCCAATGAAGTAGGCATCCGGGACCTTAGTGATCGACGTCATGGATCCATCGCAACTCTTGACCGAAGAGCTAGAGTCTCAGTTCAAGGAATTTGATAGTCGTATTAAAGAAGTAGCCGACTGGCATGATCAAGCACCTTCGCGTCCACTTTACCCATTTCTTATCAAGTGAAACATGATGACCGAAGAGGTCCTTCTAGAGTTTGGCATCATCAAGGAACATCTTACAAACCTCAAGATGCCTAAACCGAGCATAGATGGGAAAATTTTTTTATAGTAATGCTCCTTTGGAGAAAGCTTTCTTATGAGGTGCTTTTGAAGAGTAAGTTATTTTTCATCCACTGTACACTGGGTCAATATGTACTTACACTGATGTATTTTGATTTTTCAAAAATGGCGACAAGTCAACTAACTTCTACAAGAGCTTCTTCCTTAGTCAAGTCAAGAAAAGGGAATAAGGAAAAAAAAAAGGCCCTTAAGAGGAAGAAAGAAAAGCCTTCAAGGGAGCCTCGCCAAAAGAAGGCCAACGAAGACTCCCTTCCTCCCCCCACCCCAAAGTCACGAGGGAAGTCGATGGCATTGTCCCCAAGGTTGCTATCCTTTTAACTCCAATTAGTCCCCATTCTACTGTGGAGACTCTAGGGACTTTTGTGGCCATTCTTTTAGCTGAGGAGATCAAGGAAAGCAAGAGGCAAAAAGGGAAGGATATCCCTGTTGATATCCTAGAGGTGAATGACTCTGAAGTAAGGCCCAAAGTTTCTTTGCTAGGTTCATCCTTTAACCTTTCATTTATGAGTTTCAATTTTTTTGGAATTTTGGACTTTATAGATGAATGGTTAAGGACTGATGTGGTGACTGAGCTTTGGCAAGATCTTGCAGAAAAGGTAGTAGTCCCTAACGGTCACTGAACACGAACGAAAATGTTAGCTACGTGACACCAAGATCCCTTACGGGAATGTTACAAGGGAGCATTTCTGGAAGTTTACTGAGGATATGGACTTATTCTCATAAGATTGCTAGAAGATGGTCTCTTAGATGGCGAGGGGCATCATGAGCAACACTACAATTCAGTCTCTAACAGAGTCATGTCCAAATAAAGAGATTCTAGCTCCATGGATTACTAAGTATGCTGCTCAGGTATGATTTCCTTCTGGTACTTAGAAATCTATGCCACCACTTAAGCCTTTGTCTTATCCTTTGTGCCTTCTTCTTTGTAGATGCTCACCTATGGGGGTATTTTCAAGCATGGTTTGCTAAGCAGGCCATGATTCGTGCCTAAACAAAGGAGAACTTAGTGTGGCGACCACTTGCTATAAATATGGGGAGTTGAGCAAAATTGCTAAAGAAAGGATAGGAGGACTTCACCAAGAGCTTGCCGAGGGTATGCAAAAGCTCCTTGAGGACCATTCTTCCAAAGTGACCGACTTAGGAGTGAAGTTGCTAGAGCAAACATCTGCCAATCAGGCTATTCGAAAGGAGCAAAAGTCTCTGATCTCTAAGGTAGCCCAAGCCTTCTCTAACAAGACCCAACTCTTGGCCGAGGTCGAGCAGCTAGAGAAGTGGAAGAAGAAGGAAGAAAAAAGACGTGGAAGCTTTAAAGAAAGAAAAGAAAAAGGCTGATAAGGTGACAAAGCGATCCTTTCATGATGGCTTTTGCTTAGCTTGTCACCAAGTCCTTTCCTATTATCAGGACTTGGACATTTTTTTCCTTTAGAGACTCGACATCCCCAATGGTTTGCCTTAACAACCTCTAAAGATTAAAGATAACGTTGATTCTGAAAAGTCTCAAGGCAAAGACGCAGATGAGTATTATAGGGTCTTCAGATTTTTTTTTTGCCAACTATATACACTCCTCTCCCTTCTATTTCTAATGGAATGCCTTTTATTCCAATTTTGTGCTCAAAATTTTGTCTAAGACCCAAATGTTATCCTCTTTGACTGTCATATTTTCAGTTGTTCATGTTTGCCTTCTTCGGATAATTTTTGTATCTCCTTCAACGAATTTCAGGCGACATTTAGTGAATAAAAATTTGCCTAAGTGTTTTGAGATACCTTAGTAGTTTGAATGACACTTAGCATTTGTCAATCTTTCTTTTGAAATTTTTCACTTAGCAGAATCTTCCTTAGAAAATTTCCTAAGTGTAGTATTTCTTCAAAAAGTCTGAATGCCAAGTGTTCTTCAATTCTTCTTCTTCAATATTTCTAATCTTGAATGCCAAGGTTATTCCTAATTTACACTAAATAAGCCAAAAGATAGTCTTCAAGGCTCCAATTCAACCCTTCGGAGAATAAGATCTCCAACTTTGATCCCTTTAGGCCTAACTTTCAAGTTTGTGGTGATAACAACCTATTGTTAGAAAGCTCTTCTCCAGAGTTCACCCATTTCCCTATGCTCTTCAATCATATCAAGTTTGGCCCTTAAACTGAGGTTGTTTTTTTCTTCATCAAACACTTGTATCCTTATGGAAGGCTTCACTATTTTCATAGGGATTAAGGGCTCTGTTTTGAGCACGAGAGAAAAAAGGGTTTCCCTAGTAACTCATCTAGGGGTTGTTCAATAACTCCACAATACGCTCGATAATTCACTAGGGCATTTTCCCTTGGCTTCGCCAAGTATTTTCTTCGAGCCATCTTTCAAAGTCCTATTTGATACCTCCACTTGTCCATTGCTATAGGGATAAGCTACCAGAGTGGAGTGAAATTTTATACCAAGGTTGGTGGCAAATTCTTGGAGCCTTTTATCAATAAATTGGGTACCATTATCTGCTACTATCACCCTCGAGCAGCCAAACTTGCAAAGGATGTTTTTCTAAACAAACTTTCGGATATCTTTAGCCAAGATCATCGCTAAAGGTTTTGCTTCAATCCACCTAGTGAAGTAATCAACTACAATGATGCAGTATTTGACACCTCCCGACACCATAGGGAGAGGTCAGATGAGATTGATTCCCTATATGATGAAGGGGCAAAGGTACCTTGCCGAGGTCATCACTTCCAAAGGTGCTATTTGAAAAGGCGCATGCCGTTGGCACTTAAGGCATCATTTGATGAATTGCCGGGCATCTTTTCTTATGGTGTTACGGCCCTCTAGGTACTAAACCTTCAATAGTCAAGTAAGACTTGTTAGACACGTCAAAATCCCAAGTTCAATGCCTCAATTAGTTTGAATAATCAGGTTAAGTAAGTGTTTAAAAGGGTTAGATGGTTCCTAGGTCATTTTGGCACCTAAGTGTCACCAAGGGCAAAATGTTCATTTTGTACCCTAAGGTGATAGGTTTGGTTTTCAAGCTCATAAGTTGTTCTCTTGGACCTAAGTGGGAAGAAACCAAAGTGTTGGACTAAATTGCCAAGTCTTATGGCATTATTTGAGCATGGGGTCTTTTTGGCAAAACTAAAGAAGTTGGAGGTTTTAAGAGCAAGGTTTGGGTTTTAAACCAATTTGGGTTAATTGGGAGTTACTATTCATCATCTTGAACCTTCCAATCTGATAGCTCTCCATTTCCCCTCAAATTCGAAGGCCAAACTTCCATTTCTTTACCAATTCTTGGTAGAAATTGGTGTTCCAAGCGGTACCCAATCATGGGCAAGCTTGTTCTTGCAAGGTTTTGTGTGGTGAGCATAGGATGACATTTTTCATGCTTGGGAGCTTAGGTAACGTTTTGCCTAGTTTGTTCTTCAGTTGTTCTTGGTTTCTTGAGGTTCTATGAGCTTGGGTCTAGCTTGATTGAGTTGAATTTGGTGCCTTTTTTGTTGGTTTTTACTAGGAACCATAGGATACCATAGTGGAGCCAATATGCTTGGTGTGCACGCTTGATCTCGCTAGCTTTGTGTAAATTGAGCTAAGGAATTTAGTGTTTTACATTTTTTATTAATGCATTTATGTTAATTTTGGACTTGGGGATGAGTATTGGCAAGCCTAGGATGGTTAGAACCAAGGTAGGATGCCATTGTGCATCAAGAACAAATTTCCAAGTAGTGCGTATGCACCACATAATGGTGCATTCGCATCGTGCCAGAAGGAGGCAGAAAATCCTAATATGTGAACACACCATTAGATGATGAGTTCACATGAATTCCAGCAAGCTAGCAGAAATAAGGTGCACACGCACCAGGGTGTGGTGCATTCCCATCACGGCTTGTAAGGCAAGTCGTGCACAATATGGCCTTGGGTGACTTTGGGGGTGCTTGGGTGCCTTAGTTAAGGCTTGCTCTTGTTCCTAAGGTAGTTTTAATGCATTAATAATGAGTAACCAAGTAGTTTAAGCAAGGAGCATGGTGAACTTGCATTGGCGAACTAGAACTGGACTAGTTAACTAAGAATAGTGCATGTGCACTAAGGCATGGTTAGTGTGGGCAACTTATGGCACAACTTCCTGTAGTTTAGAAAGATGATTTGGGTTAGTTTTTCATTGACCCTAGATTAGTTCAAGAGCTACAAGAACTACAAAAAGTTAATGAAAACACCTAAGGACCAAGGAAGGCACTATGATGCTAATAAGGGCACATAAGTGCCTTTGTGAGCAATGTGAGCTCTAGGACCCATAGGAGTCCTAGAATGGATAATTTGGGAGCTTGGCATGGCTTGGATGGTTGCTTAACACCTAAGTAAGTGTAAGTTACCCTAGGGAATTAGGAGGAACATCAAGAGCTCTAAGTCAGAAAGTGACTTAGAACTCAAGCTAAGTTATTAGAGCACTTTAAGGGGCCTTGGAGGCACAAGGTAGTTAGGCTATCTTAGTGCATTCGGGACCTTAATATGTGCTAAAAAACACAAGGAGCACTTAGAGCAGGCATGACTCCTAGTAATGGCCAACTCATTGAGGTGTAGTAAGTGCCAAGCCTAGTATCATTCAAGGTTCACCAAGGAAGGCACAAGGAAGGACATACTGGACCAAGGATCTCCGTAGCAGTCATTCAGTATTGTATGTATTCTAGTTTAGCCTCCAATGTCTCTAAGTTGAGTAGTATTTTAGTTGCTTTTAGGCATGTGCATAGTCTTTACTAATATAATGATGCACATGCATAGTTATTACTTGTAGTAAATACAGTTATGTTTCATGCTTTGACTTGTGTCTTAGATATGTTTTAATAAATTACACACAATGTTTTAGCTTTTCTTTATGTTTGTTACTTAAAGTTGAAGTAAGCCCACATTCTAGGTTAATAACTAGATGCATGAAAGATTTTAAATGGGCAAGAAATTAACTAGCCAACAACAACTAGCGTGGGACTCCAATTACATAGTCTTCGTGGGAGGGCCCCATAAGGGGTAGAGTCACTACATATGGTGGGCCAAAAATATCCTTGCCGAAGTAGTACTTTGGCGAGGGCGTCTGTCCTAATATAGGATCCACATATCCCCTCATGGACTTCTTTCAATAGAGTTTCTGCATCCCCTTTGTTAACACACCTTTGCATGGGATTGGAGTATCCTTCATTTCTACAAGTCACTGTTGGCCTTCAAGGTCCTTATGCTGATTCTTTTTGCCAATCGTAAGCATGCTATAAGAGATTCTAATTTGGCAATGTTGTTAGTGACTTGGAATCCAAATTTAATGCCCTTTGTGGTCTCCATTGTCAGGGCCCAACTCACCCCCACCCTAAACCTTTTTAAGAGGTTTATACCAATTGATTATTTTTAATTACTCTGTTGTTTTCATATGGTGATTTGGACTCTGACTCCGAGGATTCTTAACCCCAACTTGTTACTTACTTAGGTGGGAATCTCAAGCTTTTGAAGTTTTAGTAGAGTTTACTTAGTCTTACTCAATTGGTGGGCTTTTAGTCAGTTGAACTTACTAAGGGGTTTAGGTATGCATGTGAAAGTGTACCTCAGTGTCTTTAGGGAGTTCATTGAAGTCTGCCTAAAGCTAACCATATTCACACACATAACCATACATACATGGATATATCATAGATTTCAAACCATGTATGCTTCCTTTACTTAATGCCTTATGGCGTACCTAGGCCCAAAATATAAATACCAGTCACAAGTTGTGAATTATTCTAGCCTAGTCCTCTTGCCTTCCATATATATAGTTATGTACATGGCGAAATTTCAAGAATGACTGCATGGCCCAGAACATCAAAAGTTTGATGTACTAAAAGTTCTCATGCATGGTACACTTTTTATTCAAATAGTCTCCAGGCCAACTAAGACTTTAACTGCTACTTTAACTTGGCACTTGGACCACAAATTTCTCACAACCCTCCTAGTCCCAGCCCATACTAGGATTAAGCCAAAAATAGCAACTCCCACAGCAGCCACCAGGGCCTACAATCACAAGAACAAAAACACAATCATTAGTTCACTTTGATGAACTTTTCATGCTTCCTTTTTTATAAGCCATAATTTAGAGAGTATACCTCTATATACATAGACCTCTAGAAGAGGTTCCTTAGCCCCTTAGTCCTCCACTTTTTTCCTTGAAATGGAAAAAAGAGGCATGAGTACATAGGTACTCAGTGAAGAACCCAAACATCTCTTAGTGCCTTATTCAATGTTTAAAACATTGATATACTTAAAACCTCTAAGCTCTTTTGGTAACCTGCATCCAAAGACATAGAAGACACCAAAAGAAATAAGTACAACATAATACATAATACATATATAAGTGATAAATGGGTTACCACATGCATGGAATTAGAGAAGCACATAGACACACACACCACAAACATTGGGTTTCCATAACATAGCAAGCATGATTTCTTGGCAGTTTTGTTCATGTGATCACTTTGATTAAGTTCATTTATCATAGAGCTCTAGGTGATTTCCAAGCTTGGCCCAGCTTGAGCAGAAACCCTATGCTTGCCAAAAGAAAACTAGCTAGCTTACCATAATGCTTTATGTGCACATAGCCCATTAACAAAGCCTCTAGGTTCCTTCGGCTTAAGCCATCACCTAGGGTAGCTTTTCCCCGTCAAAATATAGGAGAAAAAGTATCATATTGGTTCCTCACCTACGCTAAAAAAGGCAGTAAGGGAGCTTGATCACATGCCCATAAACATAGGCACCAACCTAGGTAACACCATGTGCTACTCTTGCTTGATCTTGTCTCAGATTCACCTTCTATTCATCCTTCTCCACTTCTTTTCTTTCTAACAACTCAAGGGTATGGCCAAGTAGATGATCATGAGAAATCAAGAAGAAAGGAAGAACAAAGTAGTTCATGAAGGATACCAAAGATGGTGTGCTAGTTTAGCTTTTTTTGGTAACTTGTGTTGTTTATAGTTTCTCGCTTATGTTTTAGTATCTAACTATTTTTGTCTTATGTTTACTATATTTATAGGATGGAAATTAGTAGGAAATAGCCAAGAAATAGCTAGGTAGATACAAGGAAGCTGCCTTAAGAAAACTTGGATGTTGGCAGTGGCCAAATGGCTTATTCAAGCCATTAAGATTTTCCTTCCTTAGTTTAGTCTTCTTTTTGCTTTCTTTTCTTTCTCTCATTTTTGGTGGTCATTGGAAGCACTTAGTACCAGGTCTTAGGTAGTAAATGGGGCTAGAAATTGCTTGGAAATAGCTTAGGAAGCTACCTTGAATGACTTGGTTACATTCAATGGCTGAATGACTTGGTTTCCAAGTCTTTAGTCTAGGTTGGTCTTTAGTTTGTTCTCTTTTGGTTTTGGCCTTTGGAAGGTAGTTTTCTTAACCTAATGAGCCCATGAAGCTGCCATGAAATAGCTAACAAATTTCCATAAATTGGTCTTGAAGACCAAAGATCAAATGGTGGCTGAATTTGGTCCAAGCCAGCCATGAATTCTTAATTGTTTCTTGGTCAAACCTCCTTCCAAGTAGCTTAAGTTTTTTTGGAATTTGTTTTGTCCTACTTAGCTTCTCAAGTGGCACATTTTAAGCACCCACTTTTCTAAATTATTTGGCCAATTAAGCCCTCAAACTTTGCATTGAACACAAGTGCACTTTAGAGTGCATGTAAGAGCACTTTAGTGTTTCTTGAGGGGTCTCCATGACTCCTTGGTGTTTTCCACCTTTTATTAGCCCACATTGTAGCCCTCATTGCCATCTAAATGATAGATATCATTCCCATACAATGCCTTTCAAGGCATTAGGCTTTCCAGTCACCATAAGCACATAGTTGCACACAATGGTGCACTTAAGAGTGTTCTAGTGCACTCTAGTGTGTCTCTGCCATTTTTCATGCATTCATCATATTTTTGTGTGTGTATAGCTACCCACATTGGTATCACCACTTTAGGCATTGTACCTATACAATGTCCTTTGGCTTCAGAGCCCCTGAGTTCACATAGAAGCATACTAGGGTATGCTTATGGGTTTCCCCTTTTTGTGCCTTAGCTTAAGTCACTTGATTTCTTGGTTTCTTAACCAAGTTTGCTCACAATTTTGGGTCCCATCCTCTCAATGCTCGTAGGACTTAAGCATAGTCTTGTTTGGCTCATTGTTTTGCCACCTTTCATCAAATTCCTCCTGAAGTTCAGACAAAGTGCCTCTAGGGCATTCTCATAGAGCACTTACATTGTGTAGCCCTTATTTTCATAATTGTGACTTGTATGACTCATATATTCATGTAATGCATTTTATGTGTACATTTCATTACAGCCTAGGGCCTATACAAGTCACAGGCATAACATCCCTCGGGTCCCCGTAAAACTATACTAGTTCTCTGATCCTAAAGTGCCATCTACAAAACGCACCCATTCAGGATCCTCAACCCTACGGTTCTCTAGGGTACTCTCATTTTTTGGTAATTCTGCTATAAAATCTTCCAAGACCTGGGCCTTTATTTTTTTTCTTGGCTCATATATGATGTCATATTCTCTGAGCTCAATACACCACATTGACAATCACCCTGAATGATCCTCCCTTTTCATGATATCTCGAATAGGCAAATTACTTCACACTGTTATGGAGTGTCCTTGAAAAAATGGCTAAAGTCTTCTACTCGCCATCACTAAGGCATAAATTGCTTTTTGCAATATTAGATATCTTGTCTCGGCCCTATGCAAAGACTTACTGATGTAGTTCATTGGCCATTGTTTTCCTTCTTCCTCCCTGACAAGGACCAAACTCACAGCTTTTTCACTAACGGTGAGGTAAAATATGAGAGGTTCTCCTTATTTGGGTTACCGAAGAGTTGCTAAGCAAGAAAGATAGTTTTTTAGTTCATCCCAAGCTTTGTGACACTCTTCATTCCAAGGGCGTTCTTCAGAGCTTGACCCAACATTACCTTTTGATGCCTTGGTTAGTATTTTAATGAAAGGTCGACACCGATCTTTGTATGTAGCTATGGACCTACTAAGTCCCGTTATTCTCCCAGTGAGCCTCTATATATCCTTGATGGTTGTGGGTGTTCAGGACCCAAGCAGGGTTTTGAATTTTTCTGGGTTGGTGTTTATGCCTCTTTTGGATACCATAAAACCAAGGAACTTGTCAGCTATTACTCTGAATATGCATTTTTTTGGGATTAAGACAAATTTTGAACATTAGAAGTTGCTGGAAGGTCTCCTCCAAGTCTGTAATGTGATTGTTTGACATTCTACTTTTAACTATCATGTCATCGACATAAACTTCCATATTCCTCCCAATCTGGGAATCAAACACCTTGTTTATTAGCCTCTGATATGTGGTTCATGCGTTCTTGAAGCCGAACAGCAATCTCACGTAGTAGAATGTTCTTACCTCAGTTATGAATGACATTTTTTCCTACTCATCGGGGTTTATCCGAATTTGGTGACACCAACTAAATATGTCAAGGAAGCTCAATAACCCATATTCAACAATGGAATCCACCAATCGATCAATTGAGGGTAAGGCTTATAAATCCTTGGGATAAGCATCATTGACACTCCTGAATTCGATAACATTCAAAGTTTGTCACTCCTTTCCTTATTGGCAACGACAATGTTGATAAGCCAATTAGGATATTTCACTTCCCTTATTAGATCGACCTCTAAGAGATGCTGGATTTCTTGCTTAACAAAGTCATTCTTATGTGCTGATATGCTATGCTTTTTCTGCCGAATGGGCTTAGCTTCAAGACTTACTTTTAGATTATGTTGGATTATGTCCAAATTTATTCTAGGCACATCTTTTATGGAGTAAGAAAAAAGATCCTTGTTCAATAATAAAAAAGATATAATGCTCTAAGACATCTTTGATGTAGGACATGTTTGACATCTAGTAGAACTTTGCTTGAATGATATCTAAAACACTTGAAGAACGTGAGTTAGGAGCTCTCCAAAGTGTTTTCTGGGGAAGAGATATCTGATGCCCAAGTCAATATGTGAGGGAGAGATTACTAAGAGTAGAAAGTAGAAAAAAGGTGTCTCATGTGTATTACCTTGGTGCCTCCCAAGTATTTAGAGGAGGCTTTGGGGAGAAGGCCATTTTCCCCTAGTTAAGCAGAATGAGAAATGTGGTCAGTCAGATATGCATACGTTTAGTCCATACCTTAGGGAGAGGTGCGCCCAACTGTCTATAGGTGCTTACGCCCAGACATCCTGCCAGGAACGTATGGGAGGTTCCTGTCAGTGGTCCTAGGGGTTAGGCCTTTGTCATGTTCTTCTTTGAGCCCTCAGAGGCTCTTAAACCCCTTCAAAAGCCATGTTTATCTTCGAGGGTGGTGAAGGACTTTCCGAGGTGATATCGGTTATTTGTCCGAGGATGGTTGGTGCACAACCTGAAGGTGGTTTAGACAACACCTGAAGATAGTATAGGCCACCTTCCAAGGCCGACTGAGCTATTACCTGAACGTGTTGTCGATCCTTTACTAATATGATCAAAGAAGGCACAACCAAGGATGGCAAGGATCCATTGAAGATAAATAGTGGACCATTGACAAGGAAGAAGGCCAAAGAGCTCACTAGTGCACTTCAAGCTTTTGTCTCAAGATTTTTCATGGAGAATGGACTTGGAATTTCGCAAGGATCTACTGGAACATGGAAGGAATCATATGGAGATGATGGCCAAGCTTGGATGTTGACAGATTGGCGATGTTCTGGTAGAAAAATCATATCTTGAGCTAAACAGATCAGAATTGAGTGATTCTTGATTCATTGGAAAGCTAAAATCTGGAGCTACAAATCATATGAAGACCATGAAACCCATTTTTCACGTTAAGGAGGTCCAATTTAGCTTCAAAGTCGCGATTTACGAGTTATCGCTGGTTCAGAAGTAGTTGCAGTATTTTGGGCATATCTTTGGCTTTAGATGTCCGTTTTGTGTGGTTCAGGTGTCATTTCAAAGCTAAGAAAGAGATCTACAACTTTCATGCTTTTCATTTTGAGAAATCATGGCTGCATCAAGTTCTGAATTTCAGCTTGAAGTTGAAGACACAAGCAAGAACCACCTGAGAAGACTATTTTGGGGTTTTTATGGCCAATCTTGTGTTGTAACGTATTTTATTTTATTTTCCTATTTATTTACATTATTTAGGATGTTATTTAGGCCATGGAAGTGATTTAGGTCACTTAGGATAAATGGAATTCGCTGCACACCTTAAACATGTGTTAAAAGGGTGTAGGAATCCTAGTTTGACTAGGTTTTCTTGAGTCCTTTGTAACTAGGTTTCCTAGGTGACTTGGGCTGCGAATTTTGCTGAGTCTTTTTACCCTAGTTTAGGCCTATAAATAGGCACATATTCTGGTTGTAAAAAACAGCCTTGACATGAAATAATATTGCTACTTTGGAGAGAATTTCTCTTTGGTTCTTTGTGGACTACCTTGGTGCACAAGTGTGCTTGTGTTCTTGGTGTTCTTATACTTCTCGTTTCTAATCACAGGTTGATTAGGGGTGGGGGTTTCAAACCTAGTCTTTTTGATGTCTTGTGGAGCTTGAATCACATCTTGGGCACGTTTCATGGTCTTTATACCATTGGGGTTCGCATCATTTACCGAGGCTGGCTATGCTCATCTCGAGGGGTGGTTGGCTGAGATGGTTTATCGAGGTAGGCTTTGAGCTTTCTACCAAGGTTGGTCACGTTATGTTTCAAGGGTAGCATTGACAACCAAACCGAAGGTCCAATGAGTGATAGCCTTTTAGCTATCTCATGCCTTCCCTAGAAAGAACCGAAGTTGCATCTTTGGTTCTTATGTGCCCATACTTAGTCAAGGATTTTCTCTTTTAGGGTCACACCTTCAACAAGCTTGGGCTTCCTTCAGAATCAGGATTCCCTTTCTTGGTAATGTTGCAGCTTCGGTAAGATTCAGTTTTCTAAGCCTAGGACCCTTGGAGGGCTTAGGATGAGCTTTATCTCCAAATTTTTTGTTTTGGCAAAACTACACCTTTGACATAGCTCGGCGACCTCCCTCTAAGGATTTGCTTAAGAGGTTACACCCTTATCTTTACACCTTCAGCATATGTGGGCAGTTTTACCCTCTTAGGGTTTGATTTCCCGCATGTTGTGGGATACACATTTTTCGAAGGTCATTTCATCTTTGAGAGTGAAAGAGTGAGTAGGTCTGACACCTCGATTTGCTTGTTAGTGGCTTGGCAGTTCGAGAGGCATGCCGTCAATTTACATGTCAGATGACACGTGTCACCAAATTAGTGGATAGTTGTCACGTTGATTACATCGGTTACGTCTTTCCGCCAGTGATCAGTCATTATGGCATCTGTTCACTTGTCTTCCTTCAGGCTATATATTCCTCACTTGACTTAGAAGTTCTTCACTTTTTACCTTGCTATCTTTTTTTCCTTCCTCTCTTTTCTCTTTGATAAGCTTATATTTATATTATTTATTTCTCTCATATTTAGTATGTTTTAATATGTTTTGAACTTTAAAGATATATTTTGACTATGTTTTGTAGCTTAGAGCATATTTGGACTCAATTGATTGAAAGTGAATGTAATTTGTAATTTTGCAAGTTTTAATTTAGTTGTGCTCTTTCAAGATGTTGACAGATTAGTGATGTTCCGGTAGAAAAATCATATCTTGAGCTACAGAGATCGGAATGAAGTGATTCTTGATTCATTGGAAAGCTAACATCTGGAGCTACAAATCACATTCAAACCATGAAACCCAGTTTGCACGTTAAGAGGGTCAAATTCAGCTTCAAAGTCGCGATTTACGAGTCACCGCTGGTTCAGAAGCAGTTGCGGTATTTTGGGCATATCTTTGGCTGTAGATGTCCGTTTTATGCAATTCAGGTGTCGTTTCGAAGCTAAGAAATAGATCTACAACTTTTATGCTTTGAGTTTTGAGAAATAATGGCTGAATCAAGGTCGAATATCAGCTTGAAGTTGCTATTGCTGTTCTGGAGCATTGCTTGGCTGACAACTTTGAAACCTTATAGTTACTTTGAATCTTTTTATTTGTTTGGAGGTACTTTTGTAACAATATAAAAAGTTTAGGGAGTTTTTATGAGTTTAGCCATAGGTTTTAGTTTTCTTTGGTTTTTAAGCATGGCTGCCGCCGCCAGGCTCCCCGCCCCATCTCCAGCTCTCATTTTCGCTTTTCAGTTCTTTTTTCCATTATTATTCTTTGTTTTTCTTTCGATCATGGCTGAGTAATTTTCTGGTTCAGTTCTAGGGACGATTTCCATCGCCAACACCGGTTGTGAGGATTGATTTTTCTTGCTTAAACTTTCTTTAATTTCAAGTATTTACTTCTTTATTGTTCAGATTTATTGCAATTAATTTTCCTGTTCTCGCTTGTTGAATTGGTTCTGCAATTGCAAATCTGCTTGATTTTCTTTCAACCGCTTAGGTGAAGAATTCAATTAGAAGCAAGTGAATTGATTGGAGATTGCTTTTATTTCTGGTTAGTTCATACGAAGAAGTAAGACAGGTTAAATTGTTCAAGCTTTTGGATTGTTGCCTGGAATAAACTTTTTGGTTCATTGATCTTAATGCTGATTTTGAGATAATTAGAAATTGCTTTTCAATATCTGGTTAATCAAAATTAAGAAATTAATCTGAAGCTTTTTCTGGTTAATTTTACTGCTGAATTCTTAGGGTTCTTTTTAGCTTTAAAGAGAGTCCTGTTTATTTGCTTGAATTGAAGAAATATTTTCTTTCGATGATCAACTGCGTGATTGGAATGGATAATCAACCCTGAACTGAGCATTTTTAGTATTGGTTAATTTCATTTTGATTCTACAGTTAATTTATTTCAGCTTTTAATTGAAAAAACCCCCCCAATCTTTTATTTCAGTTTTCTGACAGGAAGCTTTCAGTAAAAAAATCTCCTTTGGGATTCGACCTGGTTTTCACTGCTAGACTATAAATTTATTTATTCTGAGTTGTTAGGGATACCAGAATTATTTTTGGCGATTTCGACGACCGACCAAAAATTTGGTGCCGTTGCCGGGGAGATTTCTTTTTCTGTTAAAGTTTCCTTTTCATTTATTTATTTATTTATTTATTTTCTTTCTTTTCTTTCTTTCTCAATTAACTGACTTATACCCAGATTTTCTCGTACAGGTGAATTAGTGTTTGATCCAGAGATTGAGAAGACAGCAAAGGCAAACAGGAAAGCGAAAAGGCAAGCAGTCAATTTTTCAGCTTCGACATCTGCGAACAGCAACTCAGAAAGCGAAGAAGAACCAGTTGTTAATATAGAGATGGCAGCCCAAAGAACACTAAGGGAGTTGGCAACTCCCGACGTTGTCCAGCAACCCTTGTGCATCGATTTTCCTGATATTGAGGTAGCATTTGAATTAAAATCTGGATTAATTCATTTATTGCCTACTTTTCGTGGTCTTGCAGGTGAGGACCCCCACAAACACTTGAAGGAATTTCATGTAGTCTGCTCGACCATGAAACCACAAGGAGTTACAAAAGAACAGATTAAACTGAGAGCCTTCCCGTTCTCATTGGCGGACAAGGCAAAAGACTGGCTGTACTACCTTCCCTCCGGTTCGATCAGAACCTGGAATGACTTGAAGAGAAAATTTTTGGAGAAATTCTTTCCAGCTTCAAGGGCTGGGACAATTCGGAAGGAAATCAGCGGGATTCGTCAGTACAGCGGAGAAAGCCTATATGAGTACTGGGAGAGGTTCAACCAGCTATGTGCGAGCTGCCCACATCACCAGATTTCTGATCAACTGTTGCTGCAGTACTTCTACGAAGGGCTACTGTTCATGGATCGATGTATGTTAGATGCTGCAAGTGGAGGAGCACTTGTAGAAAAGACGCCCGAAGAAGCAAAAGACTTGATTTCTAAAATGGCAGCCAACTCGCAACAATTTGGGACACGGGTAGACCATGTGCCGAAGAAGGTAAATGAGGTAGGAACTTCGAATATTGAAGCTCAACTTTCTGAACTAACCTCTCTTGTTAGACAAGTTGCCTTGGGACAGGTCCAAAATTCTAGAGTTTGTGGCATTTGCTCTATTCAAGGACACTTTACTGACTCGTGCCCACAACTGCAAGAGGATACAACACCTCAAGTGAATGCGGCAAGCGGGTTTGTTAACCAACCAAGAATGTATGACCCATATGCCAATCAATACAACCCTGGTTGGAGAGACCACCCGAATATGAGATATGGGCAGCCAAACAATCAGCCACCGTATCCATCTGCCGGTTATAACAAACCAGCTCCTCCATCACAGAACCAAGCACCAAATTCAGGTATGGCTTTAGAAGATATTGTGAAAGCTTTAGCCACTAACACTCAAATGTTTCAACAGGAAACAAGGGCTAGCATTAAAGACTTGGGGAACCAAATTTCACAACTGGCAGCCTCATTGAACAAAATTGAAGCTGAAAAAGGGAGGCTGCCATCTCAAGCTGAAATCAACCCAAGAGAGCATGTTAATGCCGTGACCTTTCAAAGTGGCAAAGAGGTGCAAACCACCACATCAAAAATGGCAGCACTTAAAAAGGAACAAGATAGCCTAAAACCATCAACTTCTGATGCACAAACTGAGGAGGTAAGCAACAAGCCAATTTTTCCAAAATCAAAAATTCTAATCCCACCTCCTTTTCCTGGCAGGTTGGCTAAATCAAAGAAAGAGGAGACCGAGCAGGAAATTCTTGAAACTCTTAGGAAGGTCGAAATCAACATACCCTTGCTGGATGCAATTAAGCAGGTGCCACGGTATGCCAAGTTTCTGAAGGAGTTGTGCACCAATAAAAAGAAGCTGAAAGTTGATGAGACAATCAAAGTTGGGGAGAATGTGTCAGCAATAATCCAAAGAAAGTTGCCTGAGAAGTGTAAGGACCCTGGTATGTTTACTATACCATGTGTAATAGGCAATTTTAATGTTAAAAAAGCTATGTTACATTTGGGAGCCTCAATGAATGTCATGCCATATTCAATATATGCTTCTTTGAAACTTGGACCTTTGAATGAAACTAGTGTTGTGATACAATTAGCTGATAAATCCAATGCCTATCCTAGGGGCATGGTTGAGGATGTTCTTATGCAAGTAAATGATTTAATTTTTCCTGCTGATTTTTATGTGCTTGATATGAAGAATGATGACCTAACTGCTCCTATTTTGTTAGGAAGACCATTTTTAAAGACATCCAAGACCAAGATTGATGTGGATACTGGCACTCTCACAATGGAATTTGATGGAAAATTTGCACAGTTCAATATTTTTGACACATTAAAGAAAACTAACAAGAATAATTCTGTTTCTTTTGTTGAAAAAATTGATACTTTGGTGCAGAATGAATTAGGAACAAAGGTTGAAAACCAAGTAAGGTTTGCACAAAAAGGTAAGAAAAAAAATGTCAAGTTGCACCAAGAACATGAGATGTCATTTGTGGTTGGACAAAAGGTGTTTCGCAAACACAGAAAAATATGGAAAGAGTTATCTGGTAAATCTGAGATGAATTGGATTGGACCATTTGTTATTATTGATATTTCTACTCATGGTGCAGACGAGCTTAAAAGTTTAAAAATGGATAAAGTGTTCAACACTGAGATGCATAAGTTGAAGTCTTTTCTTGAGGGGTTCTCAAAGCACCCTGATTGATGTAGGAAGGGACTGTCTAACCAAAGACAATAAAGAAAGGCACTTTTGGTAGGCAACCCAAGCGTGGTTTTGTACCATGAACAATTAGGATTTTTTCTTTCTTTCTTTCTTTTATGTTTTATTTTTTATTTTTCAGCTTTTATTTTTTAGGTTTCTTTATTCTCACAACTGATTTTCTTGGTCAGGCAATATATCTTTCAAGCTGAAGGTGAACTGAACCATATGGGGCAGCAAGCTGAAGTCAAATTTTGAGCTATAGATCATTGTGGAATCACCTTTCAGGGCGGTACCTTTTCTTTTCCCCATCTGTGCTTTTATTGTAAACATTGAGGACAATGTTTGATTTAAGTGTGGGGGAGTGGATACCTTGAGCCATAATTTTCTGTTTTCAAAATTTTTGAACTAATTTTTTTTTATTTATACTTTTGAGCATCGATCTGAATTGTTAGATGATTTTACCTTTTTGGTTCTTGAATGCTTAGCTTGAGTGTTGAGTTAGTAATTTATTAGTCTTTATGCAACTCTCAAATTTTATTTTTAAATTGTTTTTGCAATTTTTGATCAAGCTAGTTGATGGTTATCTTGAGAAGCTGATTTTTTCATCAAATTTGTGTACTTAGTACATTGATTTAAACCTTGTGAGATTATGAGCTTATTAAGTTGAATATGTGGTTTGTTCGGTTGATGGATGATTTGAATCACTTGAGAAAAAATAAAAATAAAAATTGTTTGACTTGTTGCATTCTGAAAAAAAAAAGAGAAAATTTGCTACTCCGCTGTTCTGGGTATTGAAGTAGGTTGGGGTCTTCTCCTAAGGCAAGAGTCGATCACTGCTCGAAAAGGTACTAGGAACATGAGTATGGCAAAGACCACTTTGGAGTTGTGTCGAGTTAGTAGCTTGGGTATGGTAGAGCCCCTATTATACACTCGCTAAACGGCGGAACACAAGAAAAAGACAAAACAAGAAAAAAAAAGTGAAAAAATCAAGTCAAATAAAAAAAAAAGTAAATTCTCAACTGATTTCTTATTTTCCATGGGTTTGTGGTAAGACCGGTTGTGCTTTTTAAGTTCTTAACTACATGGTTTGTTCTTTTTACTTGGTGCAAAAGTTTGATGTTTTTCTCAGATTTTCAATGGTGATTGTTGCTAGCTTGAGAAGAAATTGTTTTCAAGGACTTATTTAGTTTTGAGTTGCTATTACCGATTAGATTGCGTACTTAATTCCTCTTGTTAAGTTTTTCAAGACCCTTGGATGTGAAATTATCTTACTCTGTTTAGCTCAAAAGTATGTTTCTATTTTGAGTTTTGCCCAGGGACGAGCAAAAGCTAAGTGTGGGGGAATTTGATAAGCTTATATTTATTATATTTATTTCTCTCATATTTAGTATGTTTTAATATGTTTTGAACCTTAAATATATATTTTGAGTATGTTTTGTAGCTTAGAGCATATCTGGACTTAATTGATTGAAAGTGAATTTAATTTGCCATTTTACAAGTTTTAATTTAATTGTGCTCTTTCAGGATGTTGACAGATTGGTGATGTTCCGGTAGAAAAATCATATCTTGAGCTACAGAGATCTGAATGAAGTGATTCTTGATTCATTGGAAAGCTAACATCTGGACCTACAAATCACATTCAGACCATGAAACCCATTTTGCACGTTAAGAGGGTCAAATTCAGCTTCAAAGTCACGATTTACGAGTCACCGCCGGTTCAGAAGCAGTTGCGGTATTTTGGGCATATATTTGGCTGTAGATGTCCGTTTTATGCGATTCAGGTGTTGTTTCGAAGATAAGAAAGAGATCTACAACTTTTATGCTTTGAGTTTTGAGAAATAATGGCTGAATCAAGGTCGAATATCAGCTTGAAGTTGCTGTTGCTGTTCTGGAGCATTGCTTGGCTGACAACTTTGAAACCTTATAGTTATTTTGAATCTTTTTATTTGTTTGGGGTACTTTTGTAATAATATAGAAAGTTTAGGGAGTTTTTATGAGTTTAGCCATAGGTTTTAGGTTTCTTTGGTTTTTAAAAGCGTGGCTGCCACACACCAAGGGAGCTCTCCGTTTTTCGTAATTCTAGTTTTAGTTTCTTTTATTCTTCTTTGTTTTTCTTTCGATGATGGCTGAGTAATTTTCTGGTTCAGTTCTAGGGATGATTTCCATCGCCAACACCGGTTGTGAGGATTGATTTTTCTTGCTTAAACTTTCTTTAATTTCAAGTATTTACTTCTTTGTTGTTCAGATTTATTGCAATTAATTTTCCTGTTCTCGCTTGTTGAATTGGTTCTGCAATTGCAAATCTGCTTGATTTTCTTTCAACCGCTTAGGTGAAGAATTCAATTAGAAGCAAGTGAATTGATTGGAGATTGCTTTTATTTCTGGTTAGTTCATACGAAGAAGTAAAACAGGTTAAATTGTTCAAGCTTTTGGATTGTTGTCTGGAATAAACTTTTTGGTTCATTAATCTTAATGCTGATTTTGAGATAATTAGAAATTATTTTTCAATATCTGGTTAATCAAAATAAAGAAATTAATCTGAAGCTTTTTCTGGTTAATTTTACTGCTGAATTCTTAGGGTTCTTTTTAGCTTTAAAGAGAGTCCTGTTTATTTGCTTGAATTGAAGAAATATTTTCTTTCGATGATCAACTGCGTGATTGGAATGGATAATCAACCCTGAACTGAGCATTTTTAGTATTGGTTAATTTCGTTTTGATTCTACAGTTAATTTATTTCAGCTTTTAATTGAAGAAACCCCCCAATCTTTTATTTCAGTTTTCTGACAGGAAGCTTTCAGTAAAAAAATCTCCTTTGGGATTCGACCTGGTTTTCACTGCTAGACTATAAATTTATTTATTCTGAGTTGTTAGGGGATACGGTTTCACGACCGACCAAAAAAGAATTATCATTTTTCGCAGAGGGGTGGTTTCGACGACTGGCCAATCATTTTCAATACAAATAAGTTTGAGCCTTCTAATTGATCTCTCTTTGTTGACAAAAAAGGGCCGACTGGTTAGAAGATTGGATCTAGGGTTTGCTTAAGAAAAAGAGGCTGACAGTGCTGAGGAGAGACTGTGCTATGGAACTAACGTCGTCAGACCGTTCATATAGCTAAGAACTAACTCGCTTAATTTTTCAAAGATTATGGACTATATTGAGCTGAGTCAATGTTAAATGACTGACTCACTTGAGTCATCAAAGTTGAGGGATCGAATGCATATTTTGGTGTTAGGATTTTTCTTTTATTCTAGTATTTCGCTATTGTCTCATCTAAGATTGAGTATTTTTTTTTTGTGCTTACATTCTAGTTAAATATAAGTTGAATGATCGATGTGCATCTGACTTTATATGAAAGCACTGGTTTATTGTGGTTATATTTCATAATATGATGCACGCAGGGATGTTGCCAGCGGTCCATTGACTAGTCTCTTAATTACTATTGTCCTTAACTCATCTGGTTTATTAGATTATTTGGAATAAAGTTGTATTTTTCTAAAAGAATTTATGAAATTATTTAGTATCAAAATTATTAATTATCAATAGTTAAGTGCCAGTAAAGCTGCCATCTCTTATCTTATCCATTTATTTTCTTTTGCATCATCTTTCTCTTAATTTCTATGCATCTCCGGCTGAGTTTGAGTTCTAATCTAAGTTTGGCCGATTGATTTGTTATATTTCTTCTACTTGATTAAATATGTTCATATATTTTCTCACTATTTTTTCTTCCTCATTCTTCTTCACAAAACTCATTTATTATCATTAGCGAGAGTATTGTTTGGTTCTACTAACGCTCTACGGTGGATAGATTTGAGTGATCGATTTTCAGTACTAAGGGGTCCAGGTGACAAGTGGGGGTTGGAGGGTGAAAAACGGCAAACATCAATGATGCATTCTCGTATAATGGATTGGATGATGTTGTAACTTTTTATCTATTCGTTATATTAGATTTTATGTTGGTTGATATGCTATTAGGTGTTGATCCACCTTTTATTTGGTTGGATCATCTACTATTCAATTTGACTATTTTGGTCAAACTTTATTTGGGCTTTTTTTAAATTATTTATGAGTTATATATTTTAGATTTATTCAGATTTATATGAAATATTTAGTTCGATCCAATTCTCTTCATTTTATTTAGTGTCATAGGAATGGGTAATTTTTTTAGTGACTAGTTTTATGTTCCCGATGCCTTTTAGACTCTTATGTCATTATTAATTTATAAGATAATGTTTGGATCACCTTTTAGTGGAATAAAGTATTCTTGTAAAAAGAAAAAGAGAATTGTTAAGTGCCAGTACTCTTGAATTAGGAGGCGAAAAAGAAGTCACGCACAGCCAAAGTCAAGTATACTTGTAGCTGAGTTAATTTCGGTATGGCGTCGTAGCTGATTTGACATGTCTTCGTTTTTGTTGTGCTTGGCTGTGTGACTGTGTCCTACTTTGAACTGGTTTTAGGATACTTCATTTTCTTTAATAAAAACAGAGGAGAAATTAAGTATTATAGTTATTTAACAACATACTCCCACTATCCCATAAAAAGATAATAAGTGAGGTATTCTCCTTCTTAAAAATTTTTAACATTTAATTTATTTTATTATCTTTATTTAAATTTACTTTGCATGTACAAAACTAAAACAATTCATTGACCTAAACGAGAATATTTTCTTTTTCAAATTTTGATTTAAAAATTTTATTGCACAAAATTCAAGATAAATTTTATTTTAACTTTAAAGGTAAAATGAAAATAAAAACATAAATTACACGTATCTCTAATCTCCTCATCTAATATGAAATGGTTCATTCAAAGTGAGAGGGCGGGAGTATATCTTGTTTTCTACTTTCGAATTAATTTATTTGGTTCCCTTAGAAGTCTGTAAATAACAATTGCTAACTTGACGATGAGCAGAGAGAACAGAGCACAGAGGTCCAAGAAAAAGCTGAAGTTCGGAGAGGCACACACTCAAATAGATGGCTTCCCCAGTCGCCGCCTTATCCAATCTGGCGGTAAAACTTGGGGACTTGGCTCTTCAAGAGGCAAATTACCTGGACGGGCTGGGCGAGAAACTGACACGCTTGCGCACCGAGCTGATATGGATGAAATGCTTCTTGAAAGATGCAGCCGCCGCGGGTGGATCTCGGAAAGAGGTTGTTGGCGCCTGGGTCGCCGAAGTCAGGGAACTAGCTTACGAGGCCGAGGATATTACTGACACTTTCGACATCAAGATTTCTTCGAAGCGGCGGTCTTGCATTCTGAAAGAAGATTGGTGGCTGCACAAGATGGGGGAGAAGATGGATGAACTGACTGAGAAGATCGCCATCCTCACGCACCGTGCAAAGACCTATGGGATACAGCCGGCAGTTGATGATGGGGAAAGCGCCGCGAGGAGGATGCCGTGGCAAGAGCCATTTCCCAATGAGATTGAGAAAGATGTTGTGGGATTTGAAGACTACACGAACAGCTTAGTGTCAGTTCTGCAGGACAAAGGAAGACGGAGATACAAGGTTGTGGTCATTGCCGGCATGGGGGGTTTGGGAAAGACCACTCTGGCTAAGGTGATGTTTCATCATCGCGAGATCGGTGGTCATTTTGAGCAATTGGCTTGGGTTTATGTCTCCCAACAGTATCAAACGATGCATGTTTGGCAAGACATCTTGTTAGACCTTGAATGTCCAACGACGGAGAGAAGACCAAAGGCGCGGACAAGATTGATAGCAGAGAACACAGAGAAATGAGATCCTTAACTCTACAGACCGAGAGGAGCAAGAGCAGATTCTCCATGTGAAGTTGCTAGTTGCAGCAAAACATAAAATTGTATTCAATCAAAAGGAGTTTAAATACACAAGCCCCAAGGAGTTCGAGTCCTAGATGGACTCTAGTACATATCTTGCGACCAAAACATAAATGTATTCAACACTCCTCAAGTTGGAGCATGTAGGTTGAGCATGCCCAACTTGCTCACTAGAAAATCAAACTAAGTTCCTCCTAGCGCCTTTGTTAACACATCTGCAAGTTGGCACTTGCTAGGGACATAGCGAGGTATGATATCTTTAGATGTGATCTTATCACTGTTAGTGTTGTGCCTAAAAGCCAATCATGAGATGATTGTATTTTTGCACATTGAGTCATGATATTTTATTAAGGCATTAATTCAGCAATTATGTTTGTTGTTTTGTTTCTATGTAACGTAATAAACATAATTGTGACCCTAGAATAATGATATTCTCAAACGTCCCTAGTATAGTGTTATTGTGGAGCGGGTTGCAATAATACATAACGACTAGCATATGTGGAGACTAATATGAGATATGTAGTCTACATATGGGTACAAGTTGGAGAACTTGTGTACTGGACCGACCCACCATGAGAACACTACATGGATCATTATATGAGTGTCATAAGTGATTCTTATAGTGATCATGGTATATGTAGTCCTTCGACCTAAGATCATCACGGTTCCCTACATGTGAGTCACATACTTTGATACTTTCCTTTGTTGTTCGTAACTGAGTGAACTTGAAAGAGGTCATTGGGTATACCACATATCATGCGGAGGGATTTGTATGATCAAGATGGGATTTGTCCCTCCTATATAACAGGAGTGATATCTTCGGGCCCCTTGATAAAGTGAGACCTATAAAATGCATGGCCATGCTTAGATGAGTTGATATATGATATCAATACCATCAGTTTACGTCGGTCTACTCGGTAATCAAGAAACCAAAGATTGAGCTATATGGGAGTGACACATTCCATGTCTCATGCTTAATCTTGATATCTTGGACAAAGGGACAATGGCATATATCGGTAATGATCATAAAGGTTTAGTCGAATCACCGACAATCTTGTCACTTGGGTAGCAATGATGTGTTGCTAGACACCGCTCATTACTTATGATCATAAATGTGATTTATGATCATTGCCAATGTGGTAAGAGCCTACTGGATCGCACACATAGAGTTATTTGGATCATTAGAGTGCATGGGCTAATAATTTGGGTTTTGGTTTCATAATAATTTCGTATTAATAATGGGCTCAAATAGTTGAGCCATTATGAAGCCCGAAATTAAAGCCTAATTGGATTAGGGCTTTGAAACCCATTAGGCCTAGAAGTTGAGTCTCACTATAAATGCAACTTTTAGTGAAAAATTCGCTGGTCTCTTTGCCCTAGCCTCCCAAAAGAATAGCTGTACTCTTTTCTTGTAATTCCTTAGAGGACATAAGCTAACATTGCGAGTGCAAGAGAAACGCATCTGCCGGGACATGGTGGAAGCGTGCTGATCCCGATAGGCTCGTGTGGATACCATAGAGAGTTTGAACACGTCAACTGTTCAGGTTTTGTGATTTGACTCTACAGTTGAGTCAGAGATCTCAATCGAAAATTAGGTATGAAAATTTTCAAACACTCGGTTTACCCCGTTTCACTTGGATCCTGGAGGGTTTCGGTTAAATTTCATTGCGCTGTTTGGCTCTCGAAACCATCAGTGGTCACTTAGAGTATGGTGATGAAACCCTAAAACGGGATTGAGTGTTGAATCGAATGGTGTTATGTGTTTGGTTGCTTTTTGGCCATGATTAATTAGATTGATCCATGATGCATCAAACCGGAACTCGTAATGAACATAAGACATATATGAGGAAATAACACAAATTGGTTAATGAGATTAAACCAAAATTGAATGGTATGAGATACCTATAGGGATTAGGATTCTTGCAATAGTTGAAAAAACCCTAGCTTTGTTCGGGCACCAAAAGTAAGGTACTTTTTGTGGCTCGAAAGGAGGCGTCTCGGGTGCCTACTTGGTCAAAATAGAAGATTTCGGGCTAAGCAATTGTAAGACAATTTTTTGCGTCGGGGGACGCTGCCCCCCATGCCCCCCGCAAGGATGGCTCCCCTTGACCCTGTCCGCTGACCGGTCAGCGGAACCATCGCCCATTGACCGGCCAGCGGGACCGCCGTAT
>SMDT01001204.1:0-106371 GCA_005392925.1 Aquilaria sinensis
GCCTTCGGAAGCCGCCTTCTTTGTCTGCTCCCTCCCATCCCGCCCCTACCCTTCTTTGTCTGCGCCCCCTTCTCCACTTGGCCGGAGAAAAAGGGACTTGTAATAGGCGGCAGTCCCGTCGCCCATCTCTGAAAAAGGAGAGAAAACATCAGTGGTAAGTCCGAGGAAAAAACAGCAAAGGAGTAGAAGATGACTCACTTTCGACAAGCGTTTCGAAAGAAATCTCCTCCTTAAGAAGCTTGACCAACCAGGAATCCTTCCCGGCGATGGCAGGAGCTGGCATCTCGAGGTCAGTCTCGTGCTCCTTTACAATTTACTTTAATTCCTGAAGGACCTCTTCGGTCATCAACTTCCAGTTGATTGGAAAAGGGTAAAGGGCGCGCGGAGCGACCTCGGGATCCCAGTCAGAGACAGCCCGAATACGGGCGTCGAAATCCGCGAACACGGGAGCCAACTCTGGGGTCAGCAGCATCCTCGGATCAACAACGTCCGCATCCAGTGTTCCCTGAGCCCATTTGGTCGGAACGTACGACCAGGCCTCGTCCATCTTCAGGAAGAAGAACTTCTGTTGCCACCCCCGCCAGCTATCCTTAGTAGCGAAGGTGAACATGAATTTCTTGCTCCCGGATCCCCGAGGTAGCATGAAATAGAAGCCACCCTTCGGGACCACAGAGAGCTTGTAGTACTACATAAAGATTATGAAATGGGGTTCTATCCCGAAGACGCCACACATGCAGAGGTAGGCGTTAAAATAGCAGAACGAGTTCGGGGGAAGCTGGTTCACAGCAATGCCATGAAATTTGCAGAACTCGCACACCATCTTCGGGGGAGGATACCGAAGACCGGCCTTCAGCTGGGCTCGGAAAACGGTAACCTCCTTACTATGGTTCGAAAAAGCATAATGGCTAGAACGAGGCAGCCTAGTAATGGCGTAAGAGGGAAGAAAGAATTTTTTCTTCCACCTCTCTAACTTTGCAGGGGTGGTACAACAAGGATGGGCTAAAAGAGGCTGCCAGCTCTCAGGAATGGGCATTTTCGACATGAAAACAAGTTTGATGGTTGAAAACGGAAGAAGAAAACAGTTTCCAGAGAAAAACTCAAAAGAACAGAGGGATCAAAACGCTCTGGAAAACAAAAACCCACCGAAAGATTTGCCAAAATCTGAGGACGCCGTCGTGAAAGTTGGCTGGAAAAAAGCTCTGATTAAGGTAGCTCCGCCACAGGAAGCAAGAAAAATGCAAGAACAGAGGCAAAGCAGAGAAAAGAGCAGAAGAAAAAGCAAAAGGAACTTATGATGGAATGGGCTATTTATAAGCCAGAGGTGGGTAACCGAAACATCGTCATAAGTACCCTTTGGAGGCGAACCGTCCGCCGTAACTGCTCTTCTGCACATGATGAAAAGGCGCGCCCTCTGTAACCGACGCGACTCTCCTCCAATGGCAAAGCGCCACGTGTCAATCGCTGCGCAAAAATGGGGGACACGTCCTCCAAACGTCCCTTGAAAACTGGGACACGTCTTCTGACATCCCTGGAAAACTGGGACGCGCCGCTCAGACTGACACGCTTGGCCAAACAGACCTGCAGAAACAAAGAGCAGGCCAACTCGAGGACGCCAAGAGACAGGCTATGGCCGAACAGCCCATGACCTTCGGGCAAGAGGTGTATCTTTGGCACAGGCTCCGCCTCGAAGACACCAAAGAACAGGCCAAGGCCGAAGAGCCCATGATCTTCAGGCAAAAGGCGCATCCTCGGAACAGGTTAAGCTTCCAAAGAGACTCCCATAAACAACCTCGGAAAGAGATGCAAAACCGAAGTCTTCACTTCGGCTTTCCAAAGGGGGGCATGTGATAGCCAAACGCTATCGCCTCTATCTGGCCGAACTCCCTGCCACAAGAATGGCCAGAAGAAGCTGGCGCTACCCGAGAAAAGGTGTGATCATGCACCTCGGGAGATAGCCGAAGAGCTCCGAGCCCGGCACGCCAGGAAAACCCGAGGACACTACTCGCCCCCCAAGGTTGTGAACAGATCGCCTTCGGAAAAGCGGCACCAGACATAGCGAGCCGAACATGATATCCCCGAAGGCGGAACTCCCTGAAACTGGGAACCCCCGAACTGAGGGCTTGTTTCCCGAAGAGGCTCTGTCCGTACCAAAGGACGACCTCACCCAGGGACCTCGGGAGTACGGCAGGAGCATTTATGGAAGCATTTAAGGAAGCCTCTGACACATCCATTCACAGACGCCACAATCCGCCTCAAAAGGCGCTCTGCCACGCTGACGCCATCAGAATCACATCATGGCCCATCTCAGCACATGGCTCAAGGCAACCTGCTACCAGCTATCTGTCTCCTACGCCCAGAAATTCAGGAACATCCAACCGAACACGTGTCGCGATCTGAACGGGCTAGGCACTCCTATAAATACCAGGAATTAATACTTGGCAGGAGGTTGGTTGGCAAAACACTGCTCCCACACTCTGAGAAAATTACCAGGCAAGACTCTTCAGCCCTGTGTGCTATTACCTTTGCCTTTTTCTCAGCCAACCACTGACTTGGGCGTCGGAGGCTCCCCCCCCGGAAAAACACTCCAGGGGCCTCCTAACCCTTTGTTTCTGAGCTTTCAGGCACACTCCCTTGGGCGATCCATCCTCCAGGCGTTCTTCCTCCCAGAAGTCTCTCCACCAGTCACCATGACTATAAACGATGAGGCCCCCGGCCATCATCTTCATTGATCAAGGCGAAGTAAGAAAAGCATACGTCAAAGCGCGAAAAGCTCCAACAACCAACCTCGCACAAACTATAGAGAAAGAGGCTTTGTCAGAAAGAAAGCCAAAAGAGGGAGAAGCAGAGGATCCCACGAAGATAGAAATGGAAGAAGTAGAACTTGTCCCAGGCCGAAGTACCCGAATAGGGAAAAATCTGGCCGAAGGCGACAAGAAAAAGCTTGTATCCTTTCTAACAATGAATAAAGATCTGTTTGCCTACTCGCCGAAAGATATGCCGGGGGTAGACCCTCGCATAATACAGCATAGCCTTAAAGTAAGTCCGGAAGCAAAACCTGTTCGGCAAAAGAAACGGGGCATCTCAGTCCATAAAAATAACTTCGTCAAAGTCGAAGTCCAGCGCTTATTGGACGCAGATGTAATCAGGGAGGTCAAGTACCCCGAATGGTTGAGCAACGTGGTTATTGCCACAAAAGAAGGGAGCAGTAAGCTCCGAATGTGCATCGACTTCAGAAACTTGAATGATGCTTGCCCAAAACATTCATACCCCCTCCCACCAATAGACCAGTTGGTAGACTCAACTGCCGAATACGGGCTCCTAAGTTTCCTAGACGCCTTCAGTGGGTATCATCAAATAAGGATGGACCCCGAAGATGAGGAGAAAACCGCCTTCATCACCGAGGGTGGAACGTATTGTTACATCAAAATGCCCTTCGGGCTAAAAAATGTAGGAGCTACCTACCAGAGGTTGATGAGCAAGGTCCTTAATGACCAAATAGGGAGGAACATAGAAGTCTATGTCGATGACATGATAGTCAAGAGCAAGCTGCCTAACGACCACATCACAGATCTAAAGGAAACTTTCCACCAGCTCAGAACCTTCAGAATTCGCCTTAATCCCGAAAAATGCATCTTCGGCGTAACCTTGGGAAAGTTTCTTGGGTACATGGTATCAGAAAGAGGCATTGATGCTAACCCAGAAAAAGTTAAGACTCTGCTTGAATTTCGAACTCCCATCACAATAAAAGATGTGCAGAGACTCACCGAAAGGATAACCTCTGTTAACAGGTTTATTTCCAGGTATGGAGACCGGTGTCGAGCATTCTTCAAAGTCCTCACTAAGGCAGCAAAAAAGGAGGGCGGCCTCGGATGTGATGATCATCCTTGGAATGAGGACTGCCAAAGGGCTTGGGAAGAACTCAAAATCTACTTGGCCCGTCTGCCCACTCTTCGACAACCTCGCGAAGGAGAGCCCCTCGTGTTGTACCTCACCATCACAGAAAAAGCAGTAAGCTCGGTCCTTGTGAAAGAGGAAGGGCTAAAGCAATGGCCGGTTTATTATGTAAGCAAGTCCCTGCACAACGCCGAAGTCAGGTATCCCTTGCTACAAAAAGCTATATATGCCCTGGTACTGGCAGGAAGAAGACTACAGCCATATTTTCAAGCTCACCCAATCATCGTCCGAAGTAGTCTACCTCTACGGGACGTCATGAGGAAAGTCAATCATTCGGGAAGGCTTTCCAAATAGTGTATAGAGCTTGGCGAGCACGACATTACTTATGAACCTCGGAAAGCCATAAAAGCTCAAGCCCTGGCAGACTTCATTGCCGAAGTACCCATCACCGAGGACAGCCATTCGGATCCTGGCGAAGGTGAGCCAGAATGGACTTTGTATGTAGACGGAGCCTCAAGGTCCGAACACCAGGGAGCTGGGGTAATTATCAGAGGCCCCGAAGGTCTAGAAGTAATGAAGGCCATCAAGTTCGGCTTTAACGTCACCAACAATATGGCTGAATACGAAGCTCTCATAGCAGGGTTACGCCTAGCCAGAAAAATTGGTATAAGAAACTTGAAAGCCCACAGCGATTCCCAGCTGGTAGTTCGACAAACAGCAGGGGACTATGGGGCGAAGGACCCAACCTTGGCGAAATACCATGAACTGGTAGCAAAGCTTATCCGAGAGTTCGACACCGTACGAATCGAAAATGTGCCTCGTCGAGATAATGCCGAGGCAGACTGCTTGGCAAAGTCGAAAACATGCACCGAGGTGCTAAACCACCCGAGCATCGCAGTGCTGAGCATAGTAACTTCGGGAAAAGGCTGGAAAGATCCGATAAAAAGATATCTCGCAACCAGTGAGCTCCCCGAAGACCCCAATGAAGCGGCAAAAGTGCGAAGACGTTCCGGTCGTTTCTTCCTAATCGGAGAAGAATTATATCGGCAGGGATATGCAAATCCACTGCAGAGGTGTGTTGGCGAAGAGGATACTGAAATGATCCTCGAAGAAGTTCACGAAGGCACTTGTGGTTCGCACATTGGAACCGACGCCCTGGCAGCAGTGATACTTCACCAAGGATACTTTTGGCCTACCCTAAGAAAGGACGCTAGGCAGTTCGTCCGGAAATGTGGTAATTGCCAAAGACACGCGAGTATCCAAAGGACACCCTCGGAATTGGTAACTTCGGCTGACTATCCCTGGCCCTTCGCAGTTTGGGGCATAGACCTCATTGGGCCACTCCCGACAGCGCCTGGAGGCGTGAAGTTCTGCGTAGTCGCAGTGGACTATTTCTCTAAATGGGTCGAGGCAGAACCCTTGGCGACTATCTCGGCAAAAGATGTGCAGAAGTTCGTATGGAAGAACATTGTATGCAGATTTGGCATACCGAGGGTGCTAGTAGCCGATAATGGGTCCCAGTTTACAGACAAGGGGTTCCAAGAATTTATCAACAACCTCGGAATAAAAATGCACTTCGCTCCAGTAGCTCACCCCCAAAGCAATGGGCAAGTAGAAGTATCTAACAGGACCATAAAAGATGGTCTGAAAAAGAGGTTGGGGGAAGCAAAAGGGAAATGGCCAGGAGAGCTCCCAAGTGTGTTATGGAGCTACCGAACAACACCCCGAAGAGCCACAGGGGAAACACCTTTTTCACTTGTTTTCGGTACAGAGGCTATCATCCCAATTGAGGTAGTACAACCATCGGTGCGAGTACAAGTGTTTGATGAAAGGGGAAATGACCTCGGCCTGAGAACCAAGCTTGACCTCGTCGGCGAACACAGAGAAATAGCCGAGCTGAGAAGAAAAGCTTTTCAGCAAAGAGTGGCCGCGGCTATAAACTTGTGCGCCTAGCCAAAGGGAATAAAGAAATGAGACCTCATTCTCCGAAAGGCTGAATTTGGACCCCGAAGGCCATCCAACGGGGTACTTATCGCAAATTGGGAAGGTCCTTATCTGGTACTTGCCGAAGTGCGAAAAGGAGTTTACAAGCTCGACGATGCCGAAGGCGTAGAATCAAAAAACACATGGCATTCGGATGCCTTGAAAAAATTCTATGCTTAGGATTTTGGTGGGAAAATTGTACAAGTTAGAAAAATTTCTAAGTTCAAAAGCTTCTTAGAAAATTTTTTCAGAGCGGTCGTCACCGAGCACGGTTTAAGAGAATTTATTTACAAAGGTTATCAACCTTCTCTGAAGTCGGAAATTTGCTTAAAGTGAATTTCGCGAGGGTGATTCCAAGGCTAATTGGCGCGATAAGCATAAATATGATTTTCCGAAGTCTCTTGAGCGAACGTGTTCGAGACAATGGGAAATGAAAAATCTTGCGCGAAAGACTTAGCCAAAAAAATTTTTACAAAAGAAAGAAGGAGTCTTTATTAAGAAAGATGGACCTAATTACAAAGAAGAAAGCTCGCCAAAAGAAGAAGTACAAAAAAGGAGAAAAAGAAGGCAAAAGACCCTAAGACAAACTAAGGAATCTCGGCATCTCGGGAGCCACCAGCTCCTGCATCCTCGTCCACCGCCTTCGGTGCCGGAAGAGGAAAGGGCAAGTTGAGGCGCTCGATCTGGGACCAAGACTACCGAGGCCCCTCGGGGATGTTTAGGGCCGCCAAAAAGGAGAGGTCTAGATCTGCGAACCTCTGAAGAACTTGATGCCGAGCAAGGCAAAAACCATCCTGAAAACTGACCTTGGTCGCTTGGACAGCCTTCTCCTTCTCAACCGCTAAATCGTCAAGTTCCTTCTCCAGATCAGAGATCTCCTTCTTCAATGCCTTCGTCTTCTTCTTCTTCCGCTTCTTCTTCAAAGACTCGACCTTGGCCTGGAGCGCGGCCTTCTCAGCAAGCACCTTCACTAGGAGAGCCTCAGACTCTGACTTCTCCTTTTGATATGCCTCGTTTGCCGAAGTCAGGTCCGCCACCTTGGAGCCAAGGTCAGAGATCTTTTGGGAGGAGTCCTTCAAAAGCTCATCTTTTTCCTTCAATAACTCCTCCCGAACGGCAGCAACCTCCTTCTTTGCAATTTCAGCCATCTCCACGTTCTTGGCAACCAAGTCGGAGCACATGACCCTGAATTTCTCCAAACGGTCCTACACCCAAACCCGGAATGCCGCTTGCTTCACTGCCCGAACTCTAAGGAGGCCGGTGAACCCCAACAGCTGCAAAAAGTAAGAACAAAGTCAGTAAGGAAAAAAATGAGCCAAACACTTAGAAGAAATCAAAAAGAAAAGACAAAGGCCTGAAGTATACCTTGGCAGCATGCTCGGAAACTTTTGCAGCAAGGGACTCTTCGTCCGGGCACACCTCGAAAATAGCCTTGAAGGAGGCCTCGGTGAGGATCCCCTTTCAAATTTGGTTGGCCATTTGCCGACAATCGCCGGAGTACAAGTTCATGTCCTCCGTAAACGACTAGAAAGGCTCCCTCGGGATATGGGAATCCCCAAGGGCCCGTTTCCGGGCGTGCTCGGCTACCCATGCTGAAGATGGTACCTCCTCTGCATGGCAAAAACAAAAAACTTGTTAAGACAAGTAATCCTCAAAGTTCCAAACAAATAAAGGCACTGCAGCTTGTCTAAAAAATGAACCTGGCGGCACCTCGGCAACTTCATCGTCGGAGTCCCGGACCCCCTCGGCAGAGATCTCCTTGCCTTTGCTCTTATGGCGCTCCTCGAGCTCTTTGGCAGAAGGGACTTCCACCAAGGTGTCCAAGAAAGCCACCGAGGAATTGGGACTCCGGGGAGGGACGTCGGTCGGCTGGGCGGTATTGGCCTCTGGGTCCTCACGCACCTCCTCAAGAATTTCCTGGTGAGGAGGAGACGCGTCCTTCTTCGCCCGTTTGGCCGATGATGGCCCACTCCCAGCCGTTTTGCGCCTTCGGGAGACGGCCTTCTTTGTCTGCTCCCCCTTCTCAACTTGACCGAGTAAAAGAGACTTATAGTAAGCAGCGGACTCATCGGACATCTCTGAAACAGAAGGAAAACATCAGTGTGAGTCTAAGACGTATCTATAACAAATAAAACTTTTGAGATAACTTACGCTCACAAAAAGTCTCGTAAGTGACCTCCTTCCGAAGGAGTTTTACCAACCAGGAGTCTTCCCCTGCGATGGCAGGAGCCGGCATCTCGAGGTCTGTCTCGTGCTCCTTCACTACCCCTAGCTCCCAAAGGACCTCCTCGGTCATCAGCTTCCACATGATGGGGAAGGGGTAGAGGGAGCGTGAAGGGACCTCAGAATCCCAGTCAAAGACCGCTCGGATCCTTCTGTCGAAGTCCGTGAATCTGGCCGCCAACTCAAGAGTCAGCAGCCTCTTCGGGTTTACAACATCGGTCTTTAGCTTTCCCTGTGCCCACTTGGTCGGAACGTACGACAAGGCCTCCTCCATCTTCAGAAAAAAGAATTTTCTTTGCTACCCTCGCCAGCTATCCTTAGTGGCGAAGGTGAACATATACTTTTTGCTCCCTGATCCCCGAGGTAGCATAAAGTAAAAGCCACCATTCGGGACCGCGTAGAGCTTATAGTACTGCATAAAAAGAATGAAATGGGGTTCTATTTTGAAAACGCCGCACATGCAAAAGAAGGCGTTGAAACAGCAGTGTGAGTTCGGGGCAAGTTGATTTACGGCAATGCCATGAAATTGGCAAAATTCGCAAATCACCTTCGAGGGAGGGTACCGAAGTCCGGCTTTCAGTTGGGCACAGAAAACGGTAACCTCGTCCTCGTCATTCATGAAACTGAGTGTTTGGGGGCCAGGAAGTCTGGTGGTGGCGTAAGAAGGAAGAAAAAAATTTTTAGTCCACTTCTCCAATTTTTCTGACGTAGAGCAACAAGGATGGTGAATAAGGGGTTGCCAGCTTTCTGGGATAGAGGAGACAGTCATGGGAGGAGTTGGTGAAGAAATCCTCGATGAAAAAGGGGGGACTTCGGGAAAAGAAAAATCGACTATGGTAAAGCTTTAAAAAAGGCACAGAAAATCAAAAGACTCTGGAAATCAAAACCCACCGAATGTTTTGCCAAAATCTGGGTTAAAAATCGACGACGCGAAAAGTGGCCGGAAAAACACTCCATCAATAGCACCGCCGCAAAAAAACTGGAGAGAACGCAAAAATAGTTAAGAGCAGGAGGAAAGCAAAAGCAGAAGCGAAAGGAGATTATGACGGAACAGCGCATATATAGGCCGAGGGGGATAGGCGAACCGGCATCATAAAGTGCTCTATGAAGGAAAACAGTTGCCATAACTGCTCTATACACATAAAAAGACGTGCCTGCCGTAGCCAATGCAGTTCCTTCCAATGACAGCGTGCCACGTGTTAGCCGTTGCCCCAAATGAGGAACACGCCTTCTGACACCCTTAAACCCCGGGCGCGACGCTGCACGGACCTACAAAAAAGAAAGAAAGAAGTGGGTTGCCTCGAGGACACCAAAGAACAGGCTGCGGCCGAACAGCCTATATCTTCGGACAACAGGTGCATCTTCGGTATAGTTATCACACCTAGGGCCCCGAGGGACGCCCTCAAAAGGTCTATAAGCCGAAGTCTCCACTTCGGCTTTCCAGAGGGGGGCATGTGATAGCCGAAGGACTATCGTCTCTCTTAAAATACATTCCCTATGAATATGACGGTCGAGAAGCCTGGCGTCATCCGAAAGAGGCACTATCGCTAACTTCGAAAGAGACGGAGCCGAACGCCTTGAGCGCGTGACTTCGACTAGTACATCAGGAATCCTAAGTATGTCACCGATACCTTCGGGGAGCCTGACGAATCACCTTCGGGGAAGAAGGACCAGCTGCTTCAAGCAGGAGATAATCTCCCCGACAGAACAGCTCCTGAACTGAGGAAACCCCCGAAGTGCGAACATGATTTCTGAAGGACGACCTCGTCCGAAGGACCTCGGGAGTACGGCAGAAGCATTTAAGGAGCCTCTGACATGTCGCCCATACGCACTACATGCCGCCAAAGGCGGTCTGACGCGCTGACGCCGTCCATGTCTTGTCATGACCTGTCTCGGTTCTTGGCCCGAGGAGCCTACAGACGGCTACCTGTCCCCTATGCCCCGAAGTATAGGTCACATCCGACCAAACACGTGTCATGATCTGAACGGGCTACGCACTCCTATAAATATCAGGACAAAGGGCCTCAACAGGGATTGGACCCTCTCCCTTAAAAAACACAAACATGCAAGATCATTCAGCTTCCTTGTACTCTCTCTTCCTTCTCCCTTTTAAAACACTAACTAGGGCGTTGGAGGCTCATCCCCGGAAAAATACTCCGGGGACCTCCTAACCCCCTTCTTCCGAGTGTTTCAGGAACATTCCCCTGGGAAAGCTTTGTTCCAGACGTTCTCCCTCACTGGAAGTCCCTCCTGGAGTCACAATGTTACCTGACGAAGATGCTGATGGCAATCATGTCGGCCATCAAAGGGTTTATGCCCAATGAGCAAGGAGAACTTGACTCGATGCATTGCACCTAGGAAACCATTGCCAAAGGTCTGAGTGGTCATCAGGCTAGTCTTAGGCATGGGCTTGGTTAAGTTAAGTCTAGCCTAGGAGGTTTGTCCCTAATAGTTGTTGCCACAAAGAGTAGGCCTAGTACACCAGAGCAGTAGTTCATGTTACCACTTGACAAAAATGGGAAAATTACAAGTGTCGCATAATGGCTAAAAACCATTGTATTGTGTAATTCTCTTCATAGTGATTGAAGTGTGAGGGGTAAAAGGTATAATGAACACCTCTTTAAAAGTGTACCAAGTTGGTAACCTGGGCCCCAAGAAAAGCCTTAAGAATTGCTTGTTTGTCAAGCAACCTATGGACTTTTTTGTAAGGTTTTGGAAATTCTGGTACTTAATTGCAAACTCTCAAGAAAGAGCTTTGGAGAGTTATGGGAAGGATATGAATGATATGAAAGTGTTATTGGAGGACCAAATTGCTTATGGAAGACAACTAAGGACAAAGAAAACACAAAAAGGCATAAAGGACCTAAGTGTTCTAATGTAGGCCTTAAGATGTGTATGTCTTTGACTTAAGTCAAAAGTGAGCAATTTGGAGTTTTCCCACCTAGAGAGGGGAAAATATGGCTTGATAAATAGTCAAAAAGGTGGGCAAAATGTGGACCAATAAGTTTAGGACAAAGAAATCATGCTAAAGAAATTGACATAAAGCATGATTAAGGCTAATAAGGATGTTTAGTGTCCTAAAGCTAATTTAAGAAACCAAACTCAATTTTTATTCTCCCATATTCGACCCAACCAGCCACCACCCTCCTCCACACTTCTTCCATAGATCCTCCATAGCCACCATACCTCCAAGATTGAAATTGAAGGCAAAAGGAAACAATTGGAACAAACTAGAGCTATTGTTTGAATACTTCAAGGACGAAGCTTCAAATTCAGCCTACTCATCTTGGTAAGGGTTCTCTTATTCTCATGGGTTGTTTTCTGTATTTTCAAGCAACCATGGAGCTAGGGCTAAGCTTGGAACAAATCCATGAGCTTGATGAACTAAGCTTAGTGAGGGGAGTGTACTTATTGAAGGTTTTGTGATCTAGTGTAAAGTGCACAACGATGGTAATGAAATGAGGCTTTCTAGAGCCTAAAATTAGTACTAACTAGTGTTAGAATCATTCTAAGACCAAGCATTAGCTTGAGGAGGGCTGCCATAGTGATTTGGTTATGTTTATTATGTGTTTTATGGACTAACCTATGATTTATGTTGCTGCCGCATTTCATGTGTTTGATGGTTGTGAATGGCTGCTACATTTGGTTGCTATATCTTGTATATATCCATTGTGATCTTTTATTTTAGTGTCTTGGGATTCAGGTTTTGATGATGGTTACATTGCCTATTGAATTCAAGTGCTACCCTTACTAAGTTTCACAATGAAACTTACTCTCCTCAATTCTGTCATTTTCAGGTCCAGCTGAAAGATCACCTTCAAACTAAACTTTTTGGTTTGATTTTTTGTCTGAATTTTTAGGTACTTAAACCTTCATATGTCTATTTGTGATCTGTAAATTTTGGTGATTTTAGGAGCACATTTGGTACTTTTAGTGATGGTGCTTATTGTGTTATGCAGCAGCTGTCTAGCATTCTGTTCTGGAGTCCATTGTGTCTCAGGCACTCCTGTAACTTAGGGTCTATATTTAGCTGAGTTAATAACATTATGTAGTTCATGTATGCATGTACATGTAGTGTATGTAAAATGAGACAAGTATGTGAACATTTGAGTAATGTTTTGGCTATGTATGTGACGTGGGGCAAATCTGCCTAAGTGTGAATGATAGACTGCTTACTTATAAATTCTGTTTTGGCCACATAAAGTTGCTAGATGTAATAGAATGTATTTCCCATGTGTATTGGACATATCTAGGGTAGCCTTGGAGGGCTTTCCCCTTATGAATGAAGTGTTTGCACACTTATGAAATTTTGTATGGCCAAAATGGTCATAAAGTGACCAGAATTTTGACTTTACACTCAAAACACTGTATCTCCCTGTGTAGAATGAATCTTGCTATGAAATTTCAATCACACCTAGAAGACATCTAAAGGTTTAACTGGTATTTTGAATTTCTAGATTTAGTGCCCTGTATCCAAATTTATGATGTTGCAAAATTAGCTAAGTTATTGTTCATTTGGTCAGAATTTTGTAACCAACTTCAAAAATCCATAACTTGGTCCATAGATGGGCTATTGATGTAAAAAAAAAAAATATTTGGTTTGCTTAAAGACTCTACTTGATGATGAAGCAAATAAAATAGTGGGTTACATTCCTGGATTAATATAGTTTTTTTGGAAGAAGTTTCAGGTGCAGTGGCTGGTCACTTCCACTTAATAAGATTGCCTAATATGTAGTAGCCAAGATTAAGACTTGTTCTAGTGTTTGCCTTCCTTTCTGCCATGTTGTGCATAAAATGTGAATATGTATGTAATGGTTGGACCAATATGCATGCATTTATATAGTGCCCAAGAGGGCCACTTGGGTATACACACTAAGGGTATTGTTCTAATGGCCTACAGAACATACCAATCCTGGGAGTTTTAAATGCACAATTTTGGCACCATAATTGGACTACCCTAATGTCGGTAATAGTTCAAGCTTTGCTTCGACTAAGTCAAGTGGTCAAAGTTGGCAGCCACCACCTAAATGTGACGAGTAGCCGTAGTGAACTCGTGGGCAGTAAGTGGTTAGCGTGAGGTAAGTTATGACCCTCTCACTAATGGTTTGTTACTTACGTGGTAATTTCTAGCATCAATTACTGGCATAGTTTATTTTGACCTATTAGGTGGTGTTTTGAGTGGGGTTAAGGGCTAACCCTAGTGCATTAGGACCTATAGATGCACCAAGTATGGGTGATAACCCTAAGACCTAAGACCCACATGCTAGTGTGAGAACCCCTATAAGAAGAGGCTCAAATGACTTAGATTGGAAATGTAATAAGGTTCCATTGAATTGTCTTCTTGCATGAGTTAGTTTAATGGCCTAGTTGTTAACAAATAATTGGCTTGTTGAACAAATGAGTTCCTTAAAGTGACCAAGTAGTGGAGCAATTCAGTCATATTCCGAAAAGGTAAGTAAGTAAGTTTTTATTTTATTTCTACCCATTGAGTGCATGAGGTAGTTATGGAAAGCAGCAAGATGTAAGGAACTCATCAAGGGTAAATGGATGGATAGACTTGTTCATCCATTAACTGTATAGCCTAGGGTTAAGCTAGTGGAAGGAGAGTTATTGCTGGGGTTTGGCTTGACTGCCAGAAGGTAGTAAGTTAACCCAAGTAATAGGATTGATTGCCATGGACCAGGGGATAACCGGTGACTTGTGGTCATCATCTCTAGGTTAAATGGAGTTGAAGGCCACCAAGATGACTTGTGGAAAAAGAAAGACTCAACTAGTGAAGCTAGTTGAGTAGGTAAAAGACTAAGTCATGAGTAGAACCAAGGAAGTTGTGGGAATCACTTGTGTTGCTTCATGTTAATGTTAGTAAGTTTAGTAGAACAGTGAACTGTTAGCTCAGAATGATCAAGTGATGCCAGAAAGAAGATGTTTTGCCTTAATCCTTCATGTTAGTGTTCGAGTAGTGCTAGTGAGGGAGAGTTCACTATTACCTATTGAGAGGTGACTCACAAGTAGCCAAAGTGAGAAGTAATCTCCCACCTAGTTTAATTTATTGCGTAGTAATTAGAAGTGCCAGGTCTAGTATAAGGATAGTTGTGCTCACGTGTTGTGCAATGACTCTAGTAGTTGTTGTGTTCACTGAAGTTGGGGAAAGTTGAGGGTTGAAACCTTAGTTAGTGAAGGTTATGGTTAAGCTCATTTTAACCCTAAAGTTAGAGCATCTCACTTGACCCTAGTGCCTTGTAAAAGAAGGGCTAATGATTTGTGAGATTGGTTAAAGGCTAGCAGGTAGGCTCATAACTCTGAGGGGATAGAACCAATCCCAAGGTGCACAGCTTAGTGCACTAAGAGGAGTTATAGTGAATGATTTACCTAAGGGATCTAACACGGCTAGCCAACTCCCTATAGTTACCAGAAGTGCTGGTAAAATTGGTTCTTCCACCAAGTAGGTAAGTTCATTTGGCAAAAGCCATAAGTGCATCATTTTGATATGAGGATGATATAGTGTATTCATGGTATGGTAGTTAGTATGGAAGGTGGAGATTGTTCCTTGTAACCATAGCCTAAGTGAGGGATGGTCGTCGAGGAGTTGCTTGACAGTGTTAGGGGCCAAGAGGCCTAAAAAGGAATTGAAAGGTTAAGTGAGACTAAGGGCATGCTGAAGCCAAGCGAAGGAGGCTAAGGTGTCTAGTTGGCTATTGAGCCAAGAATGCCTAGGTTGGCCTAGGATTGATTAGTGTATTTCAACTCAGCTAAGGACCCCATAGGTGCTTGAGGTGTGGGGTGAATTTTGATGGTCGAGAAGCAAGTGTACTAAAGACACACCCAAAGAACTAATTTGGCACGTGTAGGGTGTTAGGCTCCATGTGCAAGGAAGGAAGAGACTTAGTGTGTAGACTTCAGTCGCCTAAGATACCCTAAGCGAAGTAGTTAAGTGTCAAGACCTTCAACTTGGGTAGCTTATTAACCGGGAGTAAAGAGGCCTAAACAGGGGGCATGGATGAAGACTAGGGGCTGCTAGCTACTTGGAGGTCTTGGCACTCGTGCTAGAGAAGTTTTCTTTAGTAAGGATATGGGTGTAAAAGGCTCCAAAGTAACAAGGGAATTGGGAGCATAGTGCTCAAATGGTGCACAGGTATCTTGCTCATACTTTAGGGTATGCCAAGACTTGTAACTCTTAGTAAGTCACCAATTGGAAGAGCCCTAGAGTACAGTGGAGCTTAGAGCAGAGTATGCCTTAAGGTGCTAGTGGTGTATATGGTGAGGCCATAATGCACTAATGACACACATAGTCTAGTGATCCTTGGGAGTTGTCGGATGACGAACCTACATTGGAAGTTTTTAAGTGTAAGTGTCAGCAGACAAGTTTACTTGCTAAGTTAGCTTAGACTAGTGGGTTCTGGCACAAAGGAAATAGGAGAAGTTGGTTAGTACTAAGCTTTAAGTAAGTAACTATTAGTGTATGGTTAGTGGACAAGTTTTCAAAAATTGTTAAGCTAATTGCACTAGGAAGCTTGAGCACAGGGATAGGTGTTGAAGAGTTGTGGTCACCAGTTTCACTAGTACAGATTCAGATGTCGAGTGTCATTCAGTAGCACTACATGTAGAGGTAGTAAAAGGCCATACCAAAGTCTTCAAGGGTGGAATTGCACTAAGGTACTTTAGACCGCGTCAGGTCAAGAAAAGGTGGGGAAAACAGTTGGCAATTCCTGGTATGTTATTTGGTTTGAGCACAAAGTATGTGTTACCCACTCTGGGGTATGTTAGTTTTGTACCCAAAAGCCAATCATGAGATGATTTTATTTTTGCACATTGAGTCATGATATTTTATTAAGGTATTAATCCAGTAATTATGTTTGTTGTTTTCTTTCTACGTAATGTAATAAACATAATTATAACCCTAGAATAATAATATTCTCAATTGTCCCTAGTCAAGTATTATTATGGAGCGGGTTACAATAATACGTAACGGCTAGCATATGTGGACACTAATATAAGATATGTAGTCTACATATGGTTACAAGTTGGATAACTTGTGTACTGGACCGACCCACCATGAGAACGCTACATGGATCGTTATATGAGTGTCATAAGTGATTCTCATAGTGATCATGGTATATGTAGTCCTTTGACCTAAGATCAACAAGGTTCCCTACATGTGAGTCATGTACTTTGATACTTCCCTTTGTTGCTGGTAACTGAGTGAACTTGAAGGTCATTGGGCATGTCACATATCATGCGGAGGGATTTGTATGATTAAGATGGGATTTGTCCGTCTTATGTAATAGGAGTAATATCTTCGGGCCCCTTGATAGAGTGAGACTTAGAAAATGCATAGCCATGCTCAGATTAGTTGATATACGATATCAATGTCATCAATCTAAGTTAGTCTACTCGGTAATCAAGAAACCAAAGATTGGGCTATACGAGAGTGACACATTCCATGTCTCATGCCTATTCTTGATGTCTTGGACAAAAGGACAATGGCATATATGGGTAATGATCATAAAGGATTAGTCGAATCATCGACAATCTTTTCACTTGGGTGGCAATGATGTGTTGTAAGACACCGGTCATTGCTTATGATCATAAATGTGATTTATGATCATTGTCAACATGGTAAGAGCCTATTGGGTCGCACACATAGAGCTATTTGGATTATTAAAGTGCATGGGCTAAATATTTAGGTTATGGTTTCATAATAATTTTGTGTTAATAATGGCCCAAAAGTTGAGCCATTATTAAGCCCGAAATTAAAGCCTAATTGGATTAGGGCTTTGAAACCCATTAGGCCTAGAAGTTGAGTCTCACTATAAATACAACTTTTGGTGAGAAATTCACAGCTTTTGCCCTAGCCTCCCAAAAGAGGACAGCCGCACTCTTCTTTTGCAATTCCTTGGAGGACGCAAGCTAGCACTGCGAGCATAAGAGAAATGCATCTACCAGGAAGTGGTGGAAGCATGGTGATCCCGAGAAGCTTGTGTGGATACCATAGAGACCTTGAACACGTCAATTGTTCAGGTTTTTGTGATTTGACTCTACAGTTGGGTGAAATATCTTAACTGAATTAGGTATGAAAATTTTCAAACACCCAGTTTACCCCGTTTCACTTGGATCTTGGAGAGTTTCGTTAAATTTCGCTGTACTTGTTTGGCTCCCGAAACCCTATAGGGTAGTCTAGTTATGGTGCCAAAATTCTGCATTTAAAACTCCCCGGGTATATTTTGTAGGCCATCAGAACAATACCCTTAGTGTGCATACCCAAGTGGCCCTCTTGGGCACTATGTAAATGCATGCATATTGGTCCAACCATTAAACACATATTCACATTTTATGCACACCATGGCAGCAAGGAAGTAAAAAACTAGCACAAGTCTTAATCTTGGCTACCACACATTAGGCAATCTTATTAAGTGTAAGTGACTAGCCACTGCATCTGAAAATCCTTCCAAAAAACTGTATTAATCTAGCCACATAACCCCCTATTTTATTTGCTTCATTATCAATTAGAGTCTTTAAGCAAACCAAATAATTTGGTTTTACATCAATACCCCACCTATGGACCAAGTTATGGATTTTTTAAGTTGGTTACAAAATTCTAACCAAATGAACATTAACTTAGCCAACTTTGCAATGTCATATCTTTGGCTACAGGGCTTCAAATTAATAAATTCTAAATCCTAGTTCAACCTATAGATGTGCTCTAGATGTGGTCAAAATTTCATACCAGCATTCGTTTTACACAGGGAGATATTAAACTTCAGGTGCAGGGTCAAAAATCTGGCCACTTTTGGACCATTTTGCCCATACAAATTTTCCAAATCATGCAAACACTTCATTCACAACGGGTAAACCCTCCAAGGCTATCCCATATATGTCCAGTACATGTAGGAAATATATGCTCTTGCATTTAACAACATTATGTATCCAAAACAGAATTTACAAGCAAGCAGTCTATCATTCACACTTAGGCAGCTTTGTGCCACATCACATACATAGCCAAAACATTACTCAAAAGTTCATATACTTGTCTCATTTTACATACAATACATGTACATGAATACATTCACTACATAATGGTCTTAACTTGGCTAAATACGCACCCTAAGTTACAGGAGTGCCTGAGACACAATGGACTCCAGAAACAGGATGCTGGACAACTGCTGCATAGCACAATAAGCAGCATCACTAAAAATACCAAATGTGCTCCTAAAATCACCAAAATTTCTAGATCACAACTAGACATATGGAAGTTTAAGTACCTGAAATTTCAGATCAAAACTCAGAACACAAAGGTCATTTTGAATGTGATCTTTCTGCTAGACCTGAAATGGGCAGATTTGAGGGAAGTAAGTTTCATTGTAAAACTTAGTAAAGGTAACACTTGTACTCTTAAGGAAATGTCCCTCATTAAAACCTGCATCCAAAGGCACTAAAATATAAAACCACAATTCATATGTACAAGAAACCACAATGCATATGTACAAGGTATAGCAACCAAATGCAGCATCCATTCACAACCAACAAACACATGAAATGCAAAGCAACATAAACCATAGGTTAGTCCATAAAACATGCAACAAACTTAAGTAAATCACTATGGAAGCCCTATTCAAGCTTAAGCTTGGTCTTAGGAGAGTTTTAACACTTGGTAGTACTAACTTTGGGCTCTAGAAACCCTTTAATTCGCTGTCATCACTGTGCACTTCACACTAGGTCACAAAACCTTCAATAAGTGCACTTTCCTCGCTAAGCTTAGGCTCATGGCTCTCTTCCAAGCTTAGCCCTAGGTCCATGGATGCTTGAAAATACAGTAAACAATCCATGAGAGCAAGATAACCCTTACCAAGATGGGTAGGCCGAATTTTAAGCTTGATCCCTGAAGCACCCAAGCAATAGCTCTAGTTTGCTTTCAATTGCTTCCTTTTGCCTTCAATTTCAAGTAGCTTTAAGTTTGAAGTTATGGTGGCTATGGATAAAGTGTGGAGGAGAGGGCTGGCTTTCTTTTTTCTTGTGGAGGCTTAAATTGTGGAAAGATAAGGACCAATATGGACTTTAAATGGTCTTAAGTGCACAAACACACTTAACTAATCTTAACCATGCTTTATGTCCTTTTCCTTGCTACAAGACCATGGTTTATTAACCTTAATTTCTTGGCCCACATTTGACTTGCTTATCCCATGCCTTAGCTGCCCTCCCTAGTGTGGGATAACCGCACAATTTCACCATTTGACTTAAGTCAAAGACATACATATCGTAAGGCCTACATTAGAACATTTAAGTCCTTTATGCCTTTCCGTGTTTTCTTTGTCCTTAGTTGTCTTCCATAAGCAATTTGGTCCTCCAATAGCAGTTTCATACCATTCATATTCTTCTCATAACTCTCTAAATCTTTTTTGTGAAATTTTTGCAATTGAGTTCCTGAATTTTCAAAATCTTACAAAAAAGTCCATAGGTTGCTTGACAAACAAGCAATCCTTAAGGCTTTTATTGGGGGCCAAGTTATCAACTTGGAATACTTTTAAGGAGGTGTTGATCATGCCTTTTATCTGCCCCACACTTCAATCACTATGATGAGAATCACACAATATAATGGTGTTTTATCATTATGTCACACTTTGTACTTCTCCCATTTTTGTGAGATGGTAACAGTATGGTACTAACCATAATACCTATATGAGACAAGGCCCGACTTAGGTGCCATAAGGCATTAGCCAAGTGAGTTGGGTAGCTTAGCACCAAGTGGGTTATTATGGACTTAACTCCCCTTAGTAGGTTTGTTTAGGATACGTTGGCACCATATCCTAGGATTGCGTCTCCAAGGTGGAGAGATTGAATTTGGAAGACAAAATTCTCCAATGTGGGAAGAATGTTATAGCCCTCTTAGCAAGAAGCTCATTTAAGGTTTATAAATTAATAAATCCCTAGTTCAATACCTCATTTTAGGTGCTTTTAGCAAGTTTAAGTAAGTTAGTTAAGGTTTACTAGGTTCCATGAAGATTATGGCATCAAAAGTGGTTCGGGGGTAAAATGGTAATTTTGCATCTCGAGGTGTCAAGCCGAGTCTGAGGAGTTAAAAACATGTTTTAAAACATAACCCTTACTTAGCACCCAAGAATTTCATTAAGTGTTGAAAGATTTGACCAAATTTTGACCAAAGGTTACTATTTTGGGAAGAGGTTCTTTTTGACAAACTTAAGAAAGTTTGAGGGCTTATTGGGTTGGAGGTTTTTAAACTTGGTAAAGGCAGAGTGGCTGCCATTATTGCTCATTTCCTCCTTTCAAACCCGAGCTCCCTCATTCTCCCTTGATTTCTCCTTCAATTCGTTCTCAAATTCAAGAATTCTTGGTGAAAATCAAAGGTTCCAAGGGTGACTAGGCAATGGGTGGCTTGTTTCAAGGAAGATTTGTGCTATGGAAGCTTGGAATCATATTTTACAGCTTGAAGCTTTGTTTTGTACGAGAAGTATTTCAAAATCTTTGATGTTTCCTTGTTTATTTGGCCTTTAGATGCATGGGTTTTGTTAGATTGTGTTAATTTGATGCCGTTTCCCTTAGTTTGTCTTGGAACCTAGGAAAACTTAGTGGAGCCATATACACCTTAAAGTAGGTTGTTGGGATGTGACAACTATCCTAGGAAATTGTTTTGGAACCTCGAACACAAGGTAGGTTACATGATCTGTAGGACTAAGGAGGGCATGGAAACCTCCAAGGTGGGGAGTACCACAGGGTTAAGTGGAACACTCCCAAAGTTCCAAAGGTTAAACCCACCAATGTGGATGGGTTAGGCGACATTGGAAAGTAGCCAAGGATGCACTGACCTAAGTGGTTAACACTTAGGACCTTTCATTAAGAGTGAAGTAGAGTGGAGCATTCTCGTACCTTTCTTGTAGGCTTGGACGAGGGGGGCCCACAACATGAGCCACTCTAGCAGGAAGAATGTTGGCCTTACAGGCATCCTCCATGGCATCAACAATGCCTTTACGCCTCTTCAAAAAATCATTGGCATGGCTGCTCATTTCTATAGAAAGTAAAACACGATTAGATATCATAACCATACAGGAAAAAAATAAGGGAAATTTGGTGGCTGAAATACAACTCTTTGACGAGGGAGCCCTACTGGGCCCTAACAACAACCTCATAGGCTTCAACCAACATTCTTTCCTGACCCTCCTCCTAATTATAGGGGTCCCTTACTCATGGATACAATCGATGGGCCCTGCTGATCTAGGCCTACCTCAGGGTGGTTCATCTATATCTGTGTAATGAATAGGGAACAACTCCAAAAAATTGTTATTCCCCACTACTCCTACCAACCAGCAGACTAACCCAAGAAGTGAACAATGGCCCTCGGAGCCTTTGTATATGAGCAGAATCCTGACCAAAGCATGCTAAGGGGTGTCTGTGAACTCGTAAGGGAACCCCCATGCTTGCTCCTTCACTATGAAAAAAAGCCCTCCTTCCACCTCGACCACGAGTCTTTGCAGGATACAAAGGCAAAAGACCTGTTCCTGCCTTGGTTAACAACGGCAATGTGAAAAAAGCTGGTTCCTTTCTTCAGGTCCAACATGATAGCTGAAGTGCTATCACCCCTTTAACCTGTGAACTTTGGCCAGATATCATGCTTGGAAAACCTAGTGTCACCCACAAGGAGCGCCAGTACCGACCTCGAAAAGTAGGAAGTCTGACGCCTCGGACATACGACTTCGGTGGCTAGCCAACACCCCTAGGAATGATAGCACTGACCTCAGGAAAATAGGGTGTTGTCTTCCTCAGAAGAGCAGCCAAACCACCTTCGGGGAGAAGAACCAGCCACCTTCGGCAGGAGAAAATCCCCCGAACAACTGGCACGTCTCCGGGAGAAGGGTCTTCATTCCGAAGAACGACCCTAACCAAGGGGACGTAGCAATTAAGGAGCCTCTGACTTGTCGCCCACACACGCTACACGCCGCCCTCATATTGCGCTCTGACACGCCAACACCGTCTACGTCTTGTCATGTAGGGCTATTCCTACCCTAGCCCGTGGCCCGAGGAGCCTACAGGCGGCTAGAGGCCCCCACGCCCAAAAAGCACAGATTACATCTGACCAAACATGTGTCGCGATCTGAACGGGCCACACCCTCCTATATATACTTACGAAATGGCCTCAACAAGGGATCTCTTCTTCCCTGAAAAAAAACGTAACAGGCAAGAATCTTTGACTCCTAATACCTTCTCTCCACCTTCAAAAAACTAACTTGGGCGTCGGAGGCTCCTCCCCGGAAAAAGATTCCAGGGACCTCCTAACCTCTATTTTCTGAGTATTTCAGGCAGCTCCGCCTGGGAAATCTCCCCTTCAGACGTTCTCCTTCACTGAAAGTTCCTCTCGGCCTCACCATATCACACAACGAAGATGTTGCCGGGCATCCTTTGGCACTGTCTATGGGAAACCACCCCCAGGTCACCGTCGTTGAAACTCGGCGTTCCAAGGACAAGGGACTTCCGATGTCCCCATCCGCGCCAGAGGTTCAACCGGTAACCGAGCAAACTGCAGCAGGGACTTCCTTACCTGAGGAAGAGCGTCCTCTGACTATTACCATGGGCTTCCTGCGCGAGTTATAATGTTCCGTCGTGGCTGAAATGACGCAGCAGCTAGACCAAAGATGGCCACAGCCAACTCCGGGTCGAGGCCATCTTTACCAGTACCTCGCCGGGAGAAGAGTCCCAGGTCAACTCATCGGAGTTCGGGAAGCAAGGATCAACGTGATGAGTCCTCGAAGGAAAACATACCCCTCAGGACGTGACCTATGGGAGAAACGGGGCCAAAATGACCTAGAACTCCCCGCCGAAGGAGTTCTTCACCTGATGAAAAATCGCTATCTCCTTGGCGCCGAAGTCATTCCCCAAAAAGGAGACGCTAGTCTCCGTTCCCAGAGGCCAATAAACTGCAGGAAAAAGAGCCCAGTGCCACACTCCTCATGGAGAAAATCTTAAACAGGCTAGAAAAAGTGGAGAGGCAAGTACCTCGGAAGCCCGTTTGGGGTAGGTTTTTAGAAACCTTCAATGGAGACGAGTCACCATTCACCCGAGTAGTGGTCGAAGCACCTATGCCGAGTGACTTTGGGGTACCTCGGTTGGAGACCTACGATGGCCGAACTGACCCCCAGGCTCATCTGACTAAATACAAGTGCAGCATGGTGTTGCACGGTGCTGATGACGCCACCCTGTGCAAGTGTTTTGAGGTCACCCTTTGCTGGGCCAGCAACGGAATTGTACAACTCACTGGCTCCTGGAACCATCATGGAGTTCCAAGAGTTGTCTACTGCCTTCACATAACAGTTCATCGGGAGCCAGCCAACGGTGAAGATGCTAGTCCAAATGTTTGACATAGCGCAGAAAAATGGAGAAACCATTCACGACTATGTCGAAAGGTTCAACAGGGAAGCCTTAAGTGTCCCAAACTTCAGTCCAGGAATACGTATCCTGGCCATGACACGAGGACTTCGGAGAGACTCCCAACTGTTCTATGAATTCTCCAAGGATCCCCCCGACACACTCGGTGAGTTTTACCGAAGGGCTGAGCAGCACATGACTTTGAAGAACTGAGAATGGGAGGCCCAAAACCTGATCACATTCACACTGAAGGGCCGAGCCAGCAAACTCGCTACCTAGCTGAACCAGGGGGACGACCTCGGAAGCTTAAGGGAAGGAAGCCACTGGCTTTCATTCCCATGAACACAACAAGGACGAACATCCTCATGGTGATGGAAAGGCAAGGAACTCAGATCCAACGACCGAAGGCCATGACCTCGGACAACAAAAAGAACATGAAAAGTTCTACCAGTTCCATCGGGACCACGGGCACGATACCGAGGACTGCTTCCAACTAAGGAAGTACATAAAATCACTGATAAAGCAAGGTCAACTCCGACGTTACCTACGGATGCCTTCCCCGAAGGGAAGAAAAGAAGAGGAGGGAAAAAAAGATGATGAGGAGTATGACTCCGACAGACATCGGAACCGAAGTCCAAAAAGGTGTCCGCCACCCCCGGCAAGAGTGATACAAATGATCACAACAGGACTGGCGTCAGCAGAAAGGAAAAGAAAAACCAGGGAGATTTCAGTGATGGAATATGGGAACCCATCAAAAAAGCTTGTTCGGAAATATGGGTCCACCGTTATATGTCCCCATGATGATCCACTGCTGGTTATGGCAAGGATAGGAAGCTAGGACGTCAAAAGAGTATTGCTTGATGACGGATCAAACGCGGACGTCCTAGTCTCACACCTGCTACCGAGTTTGGGTATATCAAGAAGCGACCTCAAGTCCATCACTTCTCCTACTTTTGGAGTGGGACCGTCCGAACTCCCCGTCCTCGGCTGGATTGGTCTCCCTCTGATGCTAAGGGGAACTTCAACAAACAACAAAGATGAGCTGTTTGCCTTTGTAATGACAAGGTTCATCGTCATAGATGACCCTTCATCATATAACACCATTCTTGGGAGGAAAATGCAAGGGAACCTCCACATCCGCCCGAATGTAAAGTACCTAACTGTCACCTTCGCCTCCAAGGATGGAAATGCTGAGATCTTCATCGACCAGGAGGAGGTGAGGAAGGTGTTTGTCAAGGCAAGGAAAGCCCCAGTGATGAACTACACGCAGACTACAGAAATGAAGGCCTTACCCGCAGAAGAGTCAAAAGGAGAAGGAACAGAAAATCTTGAGAAAATAGAAACGGAAGAAATAGAGCTTGTCCCAGGCCGAAATACCCGAATAGGGAAAAAATTGGCCAAAGGTGACAAGGAAAAACTTGTATCTTTCCTCCTAATGAATAAAGATCTGTTTGCCTACTCACGGAAAGACATGCCTGGGGTAGACCCTTGCATAATACAGCATAGCCTTAAAGTGAGCCCAGAGGCAAAGCCTGTTCGCCAAAAAAAGTGAAGCCTCTCGGTACACAAGAACAACTTCGTCAAAACCGAAGTCCAGCACTTGACAGATGCGGGCGTAATCAGGGAGGTCAAGTACCCTGAATGGCTAAGTAATGTGGTAATCGCCACAAAAGAATGGAGCGACAAGCTCCGAATGTGCATCAACTTCCGGAACTTAAATGATGCTTGCCCCAAGGATTCGTATCCTTTCCCGCTAATAGATCAGTTGGTAAACTTGACCGCTGAATATGGACTCCTGAGTTTCTTCGATGCCTTCAGTGGATATCATTAAATCAAGATGGACCCTGAAGATGAGGAAAAAACTGCCTTCATCACCGAAGTCGGTACATATTGCTACGTCAGAATGCCCTTCAGGCTTAAAAATGCAGGAGCCACCTACCAGAGGCTGATGAATAAGGTCTTCAACGACCAAATAGGGAGGAACATGGAAGTCTATGTTGATGACATGATAGTCAAGAGCAAATTGCCTGGTAGTCATATCGCAGATTTGGAGGAAACTTTCCACCAACTTAGAGCATTCGGAATTCACCTTAATCCTGAAAAATGCGTCTTCGGCGTAAGCTTAGGCAAGTTCCTCGGGTTTATGGTGTCGGAAAGAGGTATCGATGCCAATCAGGAAAAAGTCAAAGCGTTACTTGAATTCCAAACTCCTGTTACAACAAAAGATGTGCAAAGGCTCACTGGGAGAATAACGTCCCTTAGTAGATTCATTTCCAGGTATGGGGATCACTGCCGAGCATTCTTTAAGGTCCTTACCAAGGCAGCAAAAAATGGTGGCAACCTCAGAGACGATGACCATCCTTGGAATGAGGATTGCCAAAAGGCCTGGGAAGAGCTCAAAGTCTATCTAGCTCGCCTACCCACTCTTCGGCAACCATGAGAAGGAGAACCCCTTATACTATACCTAGCCATTACTGAAAAAGCACTGAGTTTGGTTTTCGTGAAGGAAGAGCGGGCGGAGCAATGGCCAGTATACTACGTGAGCAAGTCCCTGCATGGCACCGAAGTCAGGTATCCCCTACTACAAAAAGCTATCTATGCCCTAATGCTAGCAAGCAGAAGACTACGTCCGTACTTTCAAGCTCACCCCATTATTATCCGAAGTAACCTACCTCTTTGGGATGTCATGAAGAGAGTAGACGATTCGGGAAGGCTTTCCAATTGGTGCATAGAGCTCGGCGAGTATGACATTACTTATGAGCCAAGGAAAGCAATAAAAGCCAAAGCTCTAGCGGACTTCATTGCTGAAGTACCTGTTACCGAAGGTGAACAGTCGGACTTAGGCAAAAGTGAGCCAGAATGGACTCGGTTTGTAAATGGGGCCTCCGGCTCCGAACACCAGGGAGCTGGGCTAATTATTCGCAGCCCTGAAGGTCTGGAAGTCATGAAATCCATCAAATTTGGGTTTAACGTCACCAACAATATGGCAGAATACGAAGCTCTCATAGCAGGGTTACGCCTGGCCAGAAAGATTGGTGTAAGGAACCTAAAGGCCCACAACGATTCCCAGCTAGTGGTGCGGCAGACGGCAGGGGGCTATAGCGTGAAGGATCTAACTTTGGCAAAATATCATGAGTTCGTATCAAAGCTCATCCAGGAGTTTGACGCAGTACATATTGAAAATGTACCTCACCGAGACAATACCGAAGCGGACAGCTTGGCCAAATCAAAAAGGTTCACCGAAGTGTTGAGCCGCCCGAGCATAGCGACACTGAGCATAGCAACCTCGGAAAAAGGGTGGAAAGATCCTATAAAGAGGTATCTTACAACCGAAGAGCTTCCTGATGATCCTCACGAAGCGACAAAAGTGCGAAGACATTCCGAACGATATTTCCTAATTGGTGAAGAGCTATATCGACAGGGGTATGCGAGCCCGCTGTAGAGGTGTGTCAGCGAAGAGGATGCTAGCATAGTTCTCGAAGAAGTCCACGAAGGGGCTTGTGGTTCCCATATCGGAACTGACTCCTTGGCGGGAGTAATACTCAGCCAAGGGTACTTCTAGCCCACCTTAAGAAAGGACGCAAGGCAGTTCGTCCAGAAGTGTGACAATTTCCAAAGACACGCTAGCATCCAAAGACTGCCCTCGGAATTAATAACCTCGGCAGACTACCCCTGTCCCTTTGCAGTTTGGGGCATAGACCTCATCGGGCCACTCCCGACAGCACCTGGAGCAGTGAAGTTCTGCATAGTGGCAGTGGATTACTTCACTAGATGGGTCGAGGCAGAACCCCTAGCAACCATTTCGGCAAAGGATATAAAAAGATTCATCTAGAAGAACATTATATGCAGATTTGGCATACCGAGGGTGATAGTGGCCAATTATGGTTCCCATTTTACGGACAAGGGATTCCAAGAATTCATCGCCAACCTCGGAATAAAAATGCAATTTGCCCCGGTAGCTCATCCCCAGAGCAACGGACAAGTAGAGGTATCCAACAGAACCATAAAAGAGGATCTGAAAAAGAGGTTGGGGGAAGCAAAGGGAAAGTGGCCAGGAGAGCTTTCTAGTGTGCTTTGGAGTTATCGGACGACACCCCGAGGGGCCACTGGTGTGACACCTTTTTCGCTCGTCTTTGGCACAGAGGCCATCATCCCCATCGAGGTAGTACAGCCATCATTCAGAATACAAGTGTTCGACGAAGGAAGGAACGACCTCAGATTAAGAACCAAGCTCGATCTGATTGTCGAACACAGAGAGGTAGCTGAACTCAGAAGGAAGGCCTTTCAGCAAAGGATGGCCACGGCCGCGAACTTGCGTGTTAGGCCAAAAGGAATAAAGAAAGGAGACCTCGTCCTCCGAAAGGCCGAATTCAAACTCCGAAGGCCATCCCATGGGGTACTTCGGGCAAACTGGGAAGGGCCTTACTTGGTCCTTGACGAAGTCCGAAATGGAGTCTATAAGCTTGGCGACGCCGAAGGTGGAGAGTTGAAAAATACATGGCACTCGGACGCCTTGAAGAAATTCTATACTTAGAATTTTGGTAAGAAATTGTACAAGTTAAAAAAAGTTTCTAAGTACAAAAATTTTCTTCCACCAAAGGATTCTTGCCGACCAAGGCTTAAGCAAGAAGCTTGCAAAAGTTACGTGTCGCTTTTAAAGTTGATTCCATCATAAGTAGGCCAAAATTTTGCTTAAGGGAACTCGTCAAAAGTGAACGTTTTTCCGAAGACGGCTAATAAAGCAAGCAAAACGTATTTTCCGAAGTCCCTTAACCGAAAATGGTCGGGATAATTTGGAAATAAAAGTTACTGCTCAAAGACTTAGCTAAATTCTGGAAGAAGGAAAATTTTCATTAAACAAGGCCTTGCTGCAAGGAGAAGGTTACAAGAAGAAAGATTACAAAGAAGAAGAAAAAAAGGCAAAGGCCCTAAAACATCTAAGGGACCCCGGCGTTGTGGGAGGCTCCCGCCCTTGTGTCTTTAGCCGCCGCCTTCAGTGCCGAAGGAGGGGCAAATGGCAAGTTGAGGTGCTCAATTTTTTACCAAGTCCACCGAGGCCCCTCGGGAATGTCCAGGGTAGCCAAAAAGGAAAGGTCGAGATCTGGGCACTTCTTCAGAACTTGATGGCGAGCCAGACAGAAGCCATCCTGGAAGGCAACCTTGGTTGCCTGGACAGCCTTGCCTTTTTCGAGGGACAAGTCCTCCACTTCGTTCTGAAGGTCAACAACCTCCTTCTTCAATGCCTTCACCTTCTTCTTCTTCGGCTCCTTCTTTAAAGCCTCGACCTCGGCTTGAAGTTCGGCGTTGGCAGCGAACGCCTTCTCCAAGAGAGTAGAGTCTTCCTCTTTACCCTTTTGATAGGCCTCGTTGGCCGAAGTTAGGCTCACCACCTTCGCGCCGAGGTCGGACATCTTCTGGGAAAAATCCTTCAAGAGCTCTTCTTGGCCTTTCAAGAATTCCTCCCGAAGTTTTGCAACCTCATCCTTGGCTATCCGGCTCAACTCTGCATTTTTTACAACAGAGTTGGCGCAAAAGACCTTGGCTTTCTCCAAAAGATCTTTGGTCCAAGTTCGGACCGAAGCTTGCCTTGCCGCCCAAGCTCGAAGGTATCCACTATACCCCAAGAGCTGCAAAAAGGGAGAAGATGCTTAGTCAAATATGCATAAGGAAAGCCAAGTACTTAGAAAAATGGGGCAAAAAATAAAGGGCCTGAAGAAGTACCTGGGCAGCATGCTTAGAAATTTTTTAGGCAAGGGTCTCCTCATTGGTGCACTCTTCGGCAACCGCCTTGAAAGAAGCCTGGGTGAGTACGCCCCTCGCCATCTGGGGAGCCATTTGCTGGCAGTCCTCGGAGAACAAGTTCATGTCCGCCATGAATGACCAAAAAGGCTCCCTCGGAACCTTGTCCTTCGGGACGTTGGAATCCCGAAGAGCCCGCCTTCGGGCATGGTCCGCCATCCAGGATGAGGGCGCCAGTTCTCCTACAAAGTTAAAATACAAGTTTCGTTAAGACAAAAGTCTCTTAGTCATACATCAACAAAGACTAAGAGTAAAAATGTCTAAGGGACAAACCTGGCGCAACCTCAGCAACGTCGTTGTCGGAGTGCCTAACCTCCTCCACCTCGGCAGGGACGTGTTTACCCCTGCTTCTTTGGCGCTCTTCGAGCTCCTCAGCAGAAGGGTCTACTGCCAAAGAACCCAAAATATCTGCCAAGGTGGCAGGACTCTGAAAGTCCACATCGGTGGCCACCTCAATCGGCAGGACGGCCGGGACCTCGGGCTCACCGCCAACCTCCTCGACGTCTTCCGGCGGTGGGGGAAGGGCATCCTTCTTCGCCTTCTTGGTCAAAGACGGCCCACTCCCAGAAGTCTTACCCCTCCTGGAGGTGCCCTTCTTTGTTTGTTCCCCTTTTTCGGCTTAGCCAAGAAAGAGGGACTTGTAGTAGGCAGCTGACTCGTCGCCCATCTCTGAAAAAGAAGGAAAACATCAGTGTAAGTCTAGAAGGATACTTGTACTAAAAACTTTGGAAGAAAACTTAATTTCAAAAAAGGCTTCGTAAGTGAGCTCCCCCTGAAAGAGCATCACCAGCCAAGACTCCTTCCCGTCAATGGCAAGAGCTGGCATAGCGAGGTCCGTCTTGTGCTCCTTAACTACTCCCAACTCCCGAAGGACCTCCTCCGTCATGAGTCTCCACATGATGGGGAAGGGGTAGAGGGAGCGTGGAGGGACCTCGGCATCCCAGTCGGCGACAGCACGGATACGTCTGTCGAAGTCCACAAACCTCACCACCAACTCGGGAGTTAGCAGCTTCTTGGGGTCCACGACATCCGTCTCTAGCTTTCCCTGAGCCCACTTAGTCGGAACATGTGACCAAGCCTCCGCCACTTTCAGGAAGAAGAACTTCCTTTGCCACCCTCGCCAGCTATCTTTGGTAGCAAAGGTGAACATGTATTTTTTGCTCCCAGATCCTCGAGGTAGCATAAAATAGAAGCCACCCTTTGGGACCTGATAGAGCTTGTAGTACTGCATGAACAGGATGAAGTGAGGTTCTATTCCGAAGACCCCGCACATGCTGAGGAAGACATTAAAATAGCAGTATGAGTTCGAAGGAAGCTGATTCACAGCTATGCCATGAAATTGGCAAAAGTCACAAATCATCCTCAGGGGGAGGAAACCGAAGTCCGGCCTTCAGTTGGGCTCGAAAAACGGTAACCTTATCGTCTCGGTTCATAAAACTATAATGATCGAGATGAGGTAACCTCGTGATGGCATAGGAGGGAAGAAAAAATTTGGTTGTCCACTTCTCTAATTTCTCCGAAGTAGAGCAACAAAAGTGAGACATGAGAGGTTGCCAGCTCTCAGGGATGGGTTCGACAGACATAAGGGGGACGGGTTCGACAAGCACGAGGGTGATAGGTGAAGCCATGGTTGGCAAAAAAGCGACTTCAGAAAAAAAAAATGAGGGACTTCTGGAAGAAGGAAAGCAAAAAACAAAGAAACCGAAGGACCTCTAGAGTCAAATCCCACCAAAAGTTTTGCCAAAGTCTGGATTAAAAGACGCTGTCGTGAAAGGTGGCTGGAAATCGCTCCGCCGCTAGCGCCGCCACGAAAAGAGAAGGGAAAGCACGAAAACAAACGAGAGCAAAGCAAAGACAGAAAGAGAGCAAGTGAGGATTATGACGAAGGAAGGTTTATATAGACCAAGGAAAGGTAGCCAAATCGACGTCATAATTGCTCCGTGAAGGCGAACCGTCGCCATAATTGCCCCTCGCATGTGAAAAGACGCGGCTGGCGTAACCGATGTGACCACCCCCAACCAACACACGCCACGTGTCATCCAATGCGAGAAACTAGGACACGCTTTCTGACACCCCAAAAAATCGGGCACGTCGCTCCAGACTGACACGCCTGGTTACGAGACACGACGGTCCACTGACCTGTAGCAGGAAAAGTAAAGAGGTTGGACACCTCGAGAACACCAAAGGGCAAACAGTGACACCCGGCCAGACAGGGCATGTCTTTGGGCGACGAAGTGCCTTTTCCGTAAAACGTCACACTCCGAGTCCTGAAAGGCGCCCCCAAAAGGTCGACAAAGCCGAAGTCTCCACTTCGGCTTTCCGTGGGAGGGGCATGTGATAGCCGAAGTGCTATCGCCCCTTTAACCTGTGAACTTCGGCCTGATATCACGCTCGGGAAATCTAGCGTCACCCAAAAGGAGCGCCAGTACCGACCTCGGAAAGGAGGAAGTCTGACGCCCCGGACATACGACTTCGGTGGCCAGCCAGCACCCCTGGGAATAACAGCACTGACCTCGGGAAAATAACGTGTCGCCTTCCTCAGAAGAGCGGCCAAACCACCTTTGGGGAGAAGAACCAACCACCTTCGGCAGGAGAAAATCCCCCGAACAACTGGCACAACTCCGGGAGAAGGGTCCTCATTCCAAAGAGCGACCTCAACCAAGGGGACCTTGGGGGTACGACAAAAACAATTAAGGAGCCTCTGACATGTCGCCCACACACGCTACACGCCGCCCTCATATGCACTCTGACACGCCGACGCCGTCTATGTCTTGTCATGTAGGGCTATTCCTACCCTAGCCCGTGGCCCGAGGAGCCTACAGGCGGCTAGAGGCCCCTACGCCTAAAAAGCACAGATTACATCCGACCGAACACGTGTTGCGATCTGAACGGGCCACACCCTCCTATATATACTTAGGAAATGGCCTCAACAAGGGATCTCTTCTTCCCTGAAAAAAAAAAATGTAACAGGCAAGAATCTTTGACTCCCAATACCTTCTCTCCACCTCCAAAAAACTAACTTGGGCGTCAGAGGCTCCTCCCCGGAAAAAGATTCTGGGGACCTCCTAACCTCTATTTTCTGAGTATTTCAGGCAACTCCTCCTGGGAAATCTCCTCTTCAGACATTCTCCTTCACTGGAAGTTCCTCTCGGCCTCACCATGTCACACAACGAGGATGCTGTCGGGAATCACAACATATAAAATTGGAAGAAGACCTCCAGTAAGGGAGACAACCCCGCCAGCTTGTAACAGATGATGAAGTCATTGATATAAAGAAATGAGTTTGGCATCAGCTGCGATGGCAGAATCTAATAATGCTCACAGATCTATTCTACTAGTGGGTGAAGGGGGAAGCGGAGCCTTACCTGGAGCTAGTCCGTAAACACAAAAAGCACATCTTCTCTTTTATGCCCTCATCCTCAAGGGCCTATGCACTAGAGAGGGAGGCGACAACGTCATTAGGCCAAAAATATCTGGCAAGATTCATTGCCAGCATGCCCTCATTTTGCTAAGTCACAACTCCCTTCATTACCCTAATGTTGGGGGAAAAGGGCATCTTGGAAGAGTCACCTGTGTTGGTGGCAGCCCAGGATGACAATTTTGCCAAAGCCATCTAGAAAAATTGGTGAGAACACATCAAGTTTGCCACCAATGCAATAAGGCGGCGATAGGAAAAAACCCTGGAAAACCAAAAACCCAGAAGAAGTAAAAACAAAAACATAAGATAAGAAGAAAAGATGAAGAACCACTACCTAAATGCACTGAAGAAGAATGAACAGTACAAGAAGAAGAGAAACTTCAGAAGATAATCTCCAGAGAACTTTGTCACCAACAATTAGGAAACAAAAAATCACAAAGTAGCAGAAGAAGGCAAACATTGAAAAAGGCAGAGTAGAAACCCTCAAGATATATATAGGGAAACCTGCAACCCTCGGGTTTTCCCTCAGAAACCAAGACCAAGAATAATAGGGCAATCACCGAATGACACGTGGCCACTAGCAGCCGCCAAGATAGCCATGCCCCGTTACTTCCCTGAAAAACATTGAATGAACATCTCCTCACCTTCCTTTCCACTGACACGCTTAACACATGTTATAACAGCATAAAAATGGCAAGGAAGAAAAATTGAAAAGATGACATACACTAAACTTCCCCAAGAAGCCAATAAAGGGGATCACACCATTACCCTCAAACGACATCACACCCATGAAACAACAAGGAAAATATGGGGGATCACACCCTTACCCTCAAAATGACGTCGCCTAGATGCACCCAAGAATGTGTGGCCCTCAACCCACATTCCTACATGAGGGGACCCATTGGTAGGAAATGGACCTAAAGGCCCAAGCCCAGATGTCTAAGGGTTGGGCTGTCCCTGGAGGCCTAAATAAACCCTAAAAGGAATTCCCTTCTAGAAGAAAACTATATCCCACAAATACGGGATAAGCTACGGGATTTTTATCCCAAGAACAAACTACTCGGAGCCTGCCTTAACTATAGAAAACCCTCACCAACCCCAAGGTAAGCGATCCTGGCTCTCCTCATTTTCTCCTTGCTACTTTTTACCAAAAAACTAACTTTAGCATTGGAGGGTTTTCCTTGGGAGCACATCCTAAGCCTCTAACGCTGTCTTTGCACACAAGATTCTAATCCTTTGTTCAACAAGCTCTTAGGCATAACTAGCCCTATCACTTTCCCTATCAAATGGCATCTAAATTCATGATGCATGGTCCATGTGGTCTTGCAAATCTTTCTTGTTCTTATATGAAAAAAAAATCTTGTTTAAAGTGTTTTCCAAAAAAATTATAGCAGAGAACATTTGTTGACAAAAATGGATTTGTTCAATATAAAAGAAGGGATACTAGAAGCTTGGTTATCAAAAATGGAATTCTTCTAGATAATTCCTATGTGGTACCTTATAATAGAGAACTTTGTCTTGTTTTCTATGCACACATAATGTTGAATTTTGTAATTATAACATGTTGATGAAATATTTATTTAAATATGTATCCAAAAAAGCTGCTAGAATACAAGCTAAAGTCTTACATGAGCCTCGAAATAGTAGCAACTCTTGTATCTCTAAGCAACAAGAAATAAATGAGATTCAAAATTTTGTAGACTCTAGAATTATCTGTCCCTATGAAACTACCTGGTGAATTTTTTAATTTGATATTAACATGAGAGACAATATTGTTCAAATTTTGGCTATTTACTTACCATTCATGACTCGAATAACATTTCAGGATGGCCAATCTCTTCAATCAATTGTTGATGACCTAACCACAGAAAAGTTCACTTTTGACTAAATTGATAGAAGTTAAAAAGGTGGACAATAAAGCTCATGAACTAACATATGTAGATTTCCCACAAAAGTACATGGTAGTCTATTGGTAAGGTATGGTCATATAGAATTAAAGGTAGCTCAATTGGCAAGCTAGGAATTGTACATCCAAGTTTAGGAGAACTATTTTACCTCAAAATACTTTTGAGCCATCAAAAGGGTGTGCTTAATTTGAGGATATTAGACAAATTCCTAACAGAGTGTGTCCTTCATAATAATTACTTGTAAAGCACTAGACTTATTGGGTAACAATAAAGAGCGGGAATTGGTTTTCTCAGAGGTTACCAGTTGGGCAACCTGCATGTTGCATGTTCACATGGTGCTCTATCAAATCCTAACTCTTTTCTTGACAAGCACTGGAAGCAAATGGCTGGTGACATTCTATATGACTTACAGTAGTCATCGAATATAAATTACCACCACGTTGATGACTCACTACTAAACAACCATGTCCTATATGAGTTAAAAATTCTATTCACTGATTTATCAACTTCATTCGCACATTTTGGCTTACCTCATTATTAAACTTAAGAATAGACCGCTGGTGGAAAAAAAATATATGATCAATGTGTAAAGTCCTTTAAAATACAGATCAGAAACTCATATCTGATGCTGTCATGGCACATTGTTGGATAACGAACAAGAGCTTATTTTTGTTTATAGAGATGGTGGAACGAGTAAAATGTTTCTTTGGAAAACCATCATAGATAGAGTTCGAGCAGCTCATCTAATTGTTCTTGTTGTTGCATCATCAGGAATAACACCCTTGTTGTTATAATGTACACGAATAACTGACTCTAGGTTTAAGGTACCTTTAGAATTATCACATGATAACTCTTTTTCATGTCAAAAAAGAACTCAACTGGCTAAATTATAAGAAAAAATATAATGGATTGTCTGGGCTAAGAGCCTATGAAATATTATGTCAAAATCGAATGATATATTTGGTGGTAAATCTGTCCTCTTAGGTGGTGATTTCCACCAAACACTGCCTATAAAACCTAAAGCAAGCAAATATGAAGTCATTTCATCATGCATCGTTAGCTCACCACTTTGGTTTTACTTGAAATTTTATAAGCTAAGATAGAGTATGAGGATGAATCAACCAGATTTAACTGGCAATTAGAATTTAGAAATGCTTAACTTCTCCATATGGCTACTATCCATTAGCAATGGAAATCTTACTAGCTCGCAAGATTAAGATGATTCAAATTATACAAGGATAACAATATTAGAAAGATTCTTCATAAAAGATTATAAGCATGGTGTAAAGAAGTTGATACATGTCATATATTACACACATATGCTTGAAAAATCGACACCAAAATTGCTTTGTGTGAAAGCCATTGTATGCCCTAGAAATGAAATAACCCATTGGCTAAAGAACCAGGCCCTCTCTTTGCTTCCATATGAATCCACCACCTACCTTAGCATTGATGGTGTTTCTACCCTCAATGGTAATGATGAGGGAATTTGGACTTTGTTTCCTAAAAAATATATAAATAGCCTGGTTTCCTAAAAAATACATAAATATCATGCAGTTTAGTGGTTTACCTTAGCATAAATTGGAACTAAAGATTAGAAAACCAATTTGGACTTATTGTTATCCAATTGTTATAAAAAATTATTGAAGCAAAGATGATCAATGGAACATAAACAAGTGGGAAGGTTTATATAAGCTGAAAGCCAAGGAATAAACCAGGGGGCAGTTCCTTCTCCAAACAAAAAACTTAAAAAGTTTTTCATACAGTTATATCTTGTTTCCAGCTACCATCCGAAGTGCTTTATTAAAGCTGGTCTACACAATGAAACTGAGATAAAGAAATAGAGCTACCCCTTTCCTTTTTTTTTGGCTTTTTGAAGAAAAAGCACTCATAGGAATTGTGCTAATTCTAATGTTCTTAGTCTCATTTGGTTTTGAGTCTTCCCCTCTTTGTCTCTAACTTGTCTTTTGAAAGCCATCATCCTAGATTTCTCAATGATTACACTCATACGAATATGTGAAATTACCATTCATATTTAGGCATAGATAGTTTCCTTTAAAATTATACTATACCATGACAATTAACAAAAGTCAAGGCAATCAAATTGGTGTTTACTTGTCTAAACCAATTTTTTTACATGGGCAACTATATGTTGCTTTCTAAATATCAACATCTATAGCTGGCCTTAATGTGTTAATAAAGAAAGTAGAGAGTTATACTAAAATATGACCAAAAACGTTGTTTATGTTGATTTTCTACATCATATAACAGCATGTCAGATTTACTTCTATATATATTCATCATATTTGCTAATATTTTCACTATTATATGTCATATAGTTTGGCTAAATATAAAATCATACAATTATTTTATACAACGACTTATATCGAATTTGAAACCAGCTAATGAAGATAATGTCATCAAAGCTCGTACATGCAGATATTGATTGTTCTTCTTCTATCCATTCAACAACAAACCTCATAACAAAAATTTCCCACATGTCAATAAAGAGGTTACATTCACCACTTTTCATTATGTTCTAATAATTTTCACTTATTGCCATTATTTTAAATTTAAATTACTTTTGTTTTTTAACGGCAATGTAATTCAAGCCTTAATGACATTTTCAAATAGAGAACATTTCGACAATGTCGTACATATAAGAAGAGCATACAAGATCACCAATTTTCTTTGCATGTATGCATGGAAAACTAATAAGATTATGCCCAACAACATAATACTCGAATTTGGCCTCATCACAAATTCAATTTCCTGTAATATTCAGATTTTACCCTAGAATAAAAAATGATGTCCGCCTTACAGACTCTATTCAAACATCAAATTTCCTTATTAATATTACTTAATCATTTACATTTTAATTTTTAACATCACATGTAGATTACCTTGGTGAAATATCAAAAATTTCAAATATAAAAACTTCGGAAGAAAGGATGGTAAGGGACTCAAAAGATTAAGAGAATTACAGGTCACCAACCTAAGGTATAATAACTTAACTTATTTATTCGACTATCTCTACATCTATTAATTAATCAATACAAAATATTATATCAACAAAAAAAATCTAGTTGACATTGTGGGTTGAGTTATAACAATATGTCATATCCAGTAATAATAGTAATGAGCTCTCCTAGAGTTGGTCTATTTAGAGGTAATCATATTAAATATCTCAAGAATTCAAATACGCTTTTTTAAATCAACTGATTTATAGTAAGCTATAATTATTTATGTAGGTGATCTACAACTAAGAGGAAATTCAGCAGCATAATGGTATTTGAATCTAGACATTTCAGAAGCACATGACTTCTGTGCAAAGTATTTTGACATTCCATGTAAAATACACCATCTATTTTAATTTTTATTGAATTTCAATCACAAAGTCCCTCATTTATTCTTAACAACATGCCTTGAATTATAATAATGGTAAGATACAATACTAACTAAAATTTTTCTAACCTATTCTTGTAAAAAAAATGTACCCTATTCAGAATTTCTACCTTACTAACATTAAATTTATATATATAATCTCATTCCAAATTATTTCCTTCTGTCCATAGCATCTAATCTAACTACATCTCTTTTTCATCAGATATGCAAAATGAACAATTGATTCATGTGTTTTCTAACCTATATTTCTACACAAAAAGAAATACACAGTTGTAATATTAATCTTTACTTCTCTATCTTAGTTGTTTATTATTTGTGCTATCCTTTTACCGGTCCCTCTAACTATACAGAAAAAGGTGTAATGTTTAAAAGTTATGCATAAATATGAAAAAATAGAAAATATATGTTGTGACACAAAAGAAAAATAAACAATAAATATCAAAAGAGATATACTATAGACTTTAGTCAGTACTTTAGATGTGGTTATAGATATTCAACTCATTAGCATAAATTCATATATAAAGGCATTTGACTTTAAATTACACACTACCTTCCCTTTTTGTTTGTTCATTTCAAACTAGAAACCACTGTTGGCACTCCTACCCATAAAAAGTAATCTTGCAAATGCACATTTGCTAAAATGCTACAGCAGAATCTAAGATAAACTAAGGATATGACAATCAAATCTACATCACTTTCAATATATCACATTTCTTACAAAGTTTTATAACACTAACATTTACTCATGAAGGCACAAGAATTCATGTTTGATGCTTTGATTAAAACAATTGATGCATCAAAAGGTGGTTCTATAAAACATACACATCTTGCTAGCAACAACTGAAACCCAAAGAAGACAAATTGACATGCAGAAATGATGGAGAACTAGACCCTAAACCCAGACCCCTATAAGTGACCAAAAAGCTTAAGAACATTATTTATATCATAGCGATATATATATAATTATTTTTATTCTATTTTAAATTTACACGCAAATACAAATTCACTACAATAATAGTTGATCATATGGTTATAGCAAAGGTGATATTTTTTAATACTACTTCACAAGCACTACTCAATATTAGTTGTATTAACATGAAAAAAAAGGCTTGGTTTTATAGACCATGCACCCAACTACTTCCACTCACACAACTTCCCCAAAAGTCAAAAACATTGTAGCTCTCCTATGAAAAATTATACAAGGGCCATATTGGAACATTATAGCCACAGTTGTCATATTGGACCCTCCACCTAAAGTTCTAAAGAAATAATTGAAAAAAAGCCAAACAATCCAGATCACTAGTTCCACTTACACCAATCAAACCAACAATTCAACCACCACTTCTAAAAAAAATGAAGAAAGATATTCCTCCACAACTAGGAACAACGACAACAACTACTAAAACCTACCAAAATAGCGCCTTTTCACTCCTTTAGGTAAAAAATGCATTCTTGCCCTCTCAAAACATACTTATAGTTTACTTTGTTTCCTTCTAAAGTTACAAATTCTTCCTATTTTTTCCATTTTAGCCATGACATGATATAATGTAGTTAGGATACAATAGATATCAATCACACATAGAGGAAAATCTGCACAGATATTATTGTATATGTTAAAAGATATTTCAATTAGTTAATAGCTTAAAAAATTATATAAGACACATTTTCAGCTCTCAACTGATTAATTTATAATTTTAAATATAGTAACAAATTGTTGATCTAATTATTCTTATATTTGAATAATAAAATCACTTGATAGCTATCTAGAGTAGTTAGACCATACTTGAATATCTCGACTAATAATTTCTAAAATTAAATGCGTCAATATATAATTGATCTAGTTATTCTTATGTCAATGAGAAAATAACATAATTGGATATTTACTGCCACTACATGATGGTTGAATATCTGAACTAGGTAGATCTATTTATAACAAAAAATGGCAGAATCAAACAAATTTACCCTAATGATACAATCTTTCTAATTTTAGGCTTTCACAATTTCCCTATCATTTCGGACTAGCAACAAGGACAATTAGATATAGATTCTATTTTCTTATAGACTTCAAATTTTGCTTTTATTCCATCTATTGTTAACATACTATACATATTGATCACACAAGGACATTAAAGATTTCAAACAAGTTAATAACTTTAAAGAATAATATCAAACACATATTTGATTCTCAACTAAGTAATTTCTCATATTAAGTCCATCAACATAATGTTTGTCCAATTAGACTTATATTTCAAAGAGAAAATAACATTGTTCAATATATGTAATGGCTAAATCATGGTTAAATACATCACTACATCATTAGTTTGTTATTTTTTTATTTTACTAAGAAAATGAAGTGTCTGACAATCTATAGTTACTAAATCATGATTAAATATCTAGACTAACTACTAGTTAATTTGAGATCATATTCTATTTTTAGTCACAGATATAATCTTTGTATTATATTCTATATACCCTTCACACATATTTCATAGTTTTTATTCTAACTCCTTTCCATGCATATATGCTAGCTGAAGATGATTTTGACAATCCACTAGTAGTAAAGACTAGCAAGAAAGATACCCTAATAGAATAGCACTCTATATTAGCATTTACCATTAGGAAAGTCAAATATCATATCAGCTACAAATACAACAATATAATTTCAATCTTTCATCTAATACTCACTTTCTAAACTCTTCTTACGCCTGGCACAATAACTTTGCTATAAAGGAATCCAGGTTTTGCAAAGTATTTTGTATTTATGTTCTAGTCCTATTCATGAAAGAGGATGGATTATGTTGGAGATTCTTTTTTGGCAGCATATTTTTTTTTATAATGTCAAATTATAGTGAAGTAAATGCTTTTATGTTTTGAAAATCATAAACTCTACTACCACTAATATATAAACAAACTTTACCATGGAACGAGAGTTTGCTTGCTAGTATAATTAATGTTTGAAGCAATGAGTAGGACAAAGAAACATTTTATAAAAAAAATATCAAACAAATAAAAGTAATTTTTGAAAAAAGAAAAAAGAAAAAAAAAGTCAAAAGATGATTTATGATTGAAGAAAGTCATATACTTCATTGAATTCAAGGTTTAGATAAACTTTTATCCAGTAAAAGAAGACAAATATACTTACCTCTAAATTTATTAATTGTAATATAAACTAAAATACAAGAACTCTTTGGAATTAAGAATATAAGTTTAGAATAATTTATCTCAACATGATTTGACACAAGTCAAATTTATGACAAAAATGTTATGGCTTAAGAATATTTTCAATGACTCATAATCAAGTAGGTATGTTTGATCTCCTCATAAGACCTATTTTGATAGTCAATCTACTAAAATATTATCATTGGTTAAAAGCAAAGACACATTAATTGTATAACAAAGTCACAGAAACATATGTGAACTTCAAGTGCTTAATAAATTAGGTTAAATTTTGTAACTTTTTTATACTAAAATTTTTTTAGTGTCATAGATAATGGTAATAAAATTATATATATATATATATATATATATGGTATAATCACATGACATACTTGAATATTATTTGGTACCATATCTATATTTGATTGAAAGAATTAAACTCAAACTTGTGGCCCCTAATTTGTGTTATAGGCACAAAGACAAGAGTAACTTTAGTATTAACATATAATCAAATTCTACATTCATTGTCATTGGTCTATATCATCAATCAACTCTATAAACTCTAGACTTAGAAATGATATATACATTGTCTTCTTGCAATATTGGATAGAATATTGAAGCAATGAACTAGTAAGTCATCGCATGGATGTGATCATTCTAAGATTAAGGAAAGACACAAAAGCACATAGTTAAAGATTTTTTTTCCTAATACAAATAATATGAATATTAGAAAGTATTGTAATTGAAAAATTGGTCAGAAGATATGTAGCTAATATACACTCTCACCAAATAATATCATTATTGTCCCAAATAACTTGTAACTATTAGTGTTGATAGCATTCCACTTGCGATTATAAGAACCTGTATTATCCATCAGCAACTGAGTGCACTCAATTGATTGTTATATGTTATTTGAGGTCTTATCTAAAATTGTATTCACATAAGAAATGTATATAGTGAAAAGGTTGAAAGACTAATATTATTGCATACATGAAATAAGATTACATATGGATGTTAGATATTATGGGTATTTGATAATATAGGAAGGAAATATTTCATCATAGTTAGGAATAAAGGTAATAGAATAAATTAAAACTATGACAACATATATTGTGCATAATGGAGCTCTAAGGCAACTAATACAAACACTAAAACACTTCACCACACATAGGATTTCTTGTTAATGAAGTGTTAGAAAGGTCTTCTCTTCATCATTTGGCAATCATCATGTTGGTAGTAAACCATACTCCTTTCTTAATAATCCATTCATTGAATTAGGACAAAGAAGGTGATGAAGAATTTGCAATCACATGTTCTCTATCAAAGAAAAGATTTGCAATACCCTCCAAATGGGAGTAATAATATCAAATTATAAATTATATGAGCTCAATTCCCATGTGGAATAATTGGTGAGATCTATCTGAATTCACCTCCAAAAACAATTGGTATACCCATAAATAGCTTTCTCATAGTAATAGGATCAACCATACTAAGAATGAGTTGAAATGTGCAACTCACAGACTCAAATGTATGTCAATGTGCCATAAGTGCTCATCTCATATGAGCAAGCTTGTATTGCAAATAAGTTCAGCCAATGGGGTAGATCACTTTATCTTGCATGCCAATGTATCATCAGCATGTGTAGGTTTCTTAAGCTTAGAGTGCACTGTTGTTCCTTTAAGTAAAAAAAGTGATACAATTCTAGAAGATGCTACAACAAGAATAATTTTCCCTTCGAATGTGACTTTAAAATAATTGTCATAGAAAAGTCTTATAAATGCCCTTTCTGCCATGCAAAAAAAAAACTTTTGTCATATGACTCAATAGCACAAACAAGTGTTGAGTACGCATGTTGTTGGCCTTCATTAAGACAACTAAATAATTCTTTATATTACATTGCCAAAGCATGTCTATTGTAGTTTAGTTGCTCCATAAGTAAACTGTTCTGTGCCATCATTCTAAAGTTAATATTGAGATAAGAAATTTGGTTGAATTCCCTCAAGCTTCAACAAGTCTATTCATGGCTTGCTCAATCTCATAAAGTTCATAATTTCATTGTTCGACATATGTCATAATAATTTGAGAGTTGTTTTAAATTCTCCATTATTGATGTAAGATGTTTTCGACAAATAAATTAGCATTTAAAGTGAAAAACTTCACTAGGTCATCAACATTGCAAAACAGTAAACATGTAACAAAAAACTCCCTTATCTGATTTCTATAAGCTAAGTAACTTGCTTCATGTAGACATTGGTGTCATTCTCCATCACTTTTAAGATGATCGAATGTAATATAGGCATCTTTACTATCGTACTAAACACCATTTATGATTGAAATCCACTTATATGGTATTGGCCTTTGACAACATTTAAAAGCATCATTAGATAAAAAATTTTTGCCCACTATGGGTGAACAAAATAAATTTTTCCAAAACTACAACCTCTTCAATGATGTATCCACTTTTTTGTTGCCTATTCCATATGAAATATTTAGGAAACTAGACATAGTTTAGTGTTTTGGCAATATTAGCATGATAATTACATTGCTTTTATTACTCAAATTTTTTCATGCTTCCTTCATGAGCACAGACAACATCTTGGAGGTTATCACCTTCATTGTAGACAATATTGTACTCTTCAGGTAAATGAAATGATAACCTTTATATCGTCTAATAATGCTCTTAATTAAAAAGCCAATGATATGCCAACATGCTTCTTAGGTAAAAACAAATCTACAATCCATATATTACCTAATCTCAAGTCATCCATGTTTAATTTATTCCTAGCAACATTACCTGTGTGCCCCGAGTTCAAGAATAATAGTTGACATATCTAGCCCTTTACAGAAAAATTTGGATAAATACTTGATGCACATATCTTTGTTTGTCATCCCAAATTAACATGACAGTCATACTTGACTACTAAGTTTAAATTATAAGGCACGACTAGTTGATTGTCCAAGGGTGCCCTAATAGTTATAACACAATTATCTAGCCTCATTTGATAAATGGATAATCCATTCTCATTTATGGTTGTCTCACTTTAATATAACCATGGGTAATGTTTTGAGCATGAATTGTTAATCATGCATGGGTAGTCACAACCCATAAAGCATGTACCTAACCACAACATTGTATCCCACCGGGTTCTTGTCTTTGCCTAGAAGTTTTGGAAATAAAATGATTAATTTTCTATAGAGTGTTAAGCTTATCTTCAGGATTGGAGAAAATAGCTATATATGCATAGGGGGAACCAAATTTTTAGAATTCAACAATGTAAATGTATGCAAAAAAATTCTATGCTAACAAAGAAAATGTTTAAAGGTCTATGTTGAAGTGTACTAAAGTAAATGATTATGCAAAGGGTGATAAAAGTATAGTACCTCTAATGAAACTTCCAATGTTTTTTCTCTTTGTAATATGTTTCTAAAAGGTTAGTATTTTCATCATGTAAACATTGTCAAACATATCAATTATATCTTAAAGTTTTTGGCCTGTAATAAGATCAAATAAGTGATTGATTTCTAGCCATTTTGGGTTACAAGTAAAGCTAGTGAACAAATTTGGAAAATGCTTAACACAGTACAATGCCATAGAGTCCTGATAATTCTACATCATATGTTTAGGACCATTAACAAAGGAAGATAGAAGAATGGTTCTTTTATCATGTAGAAAAGCATTTGTGTCATTGTTATTGATCGCATCTTACAAACCACATAATATTTCAATATGGAATCTGTCTTTGTATCTTTCAGGCCACCAAAAGTATGACTTAAGGGTCATACGGTAAGCATCAACAATGCATTTTTAGAATAACCTACCGCTCCTGAATATAAGAGTGCAAACAAAATTGTACAATTGGAATTAGAATGCATAAAACTCTCTCAAAGTGACTATCCTTAATGAAGAAACTTAGTTGTCATCTCTCACATAATTTATCTATAAATGGTATCCATCTTCTCTATAGATTAAGAATAGAGGTAAGTGTAGGGTAAAATTTTTTGGGTGAAAAAGGTTAATTGTATAGGGTTTGGAGTTCCACGGGTAAAGTAGTATATCTCAACAATTGTCACTTTCATCATCAATCCTGTCAAACAATTTGGCAACCACCTTTGAAGTTGGTAACTTATATCATCAATCTCAACCCCAAGAACTGAGAAGTCATATATGCACAAGAGGCAATATTGTATCAACCAATTGATCTTTTGCCGTCTAGAAGAACCTAACAAATTGATTGTTTTCATCAAATAAAATATAAGACCATTAATACAATTTCATAATACTCTATGTAGTTTCAACTACTAGAGCTTATGATGTGGTTGTATATTTTATTCTTAGTGTCATACATATAAATTTGTGCAAATTGATGATGGCCTCTATCTTCAGGTTTTAAGAATCCAATACGATAATAATTCATACTAGAAGATCTGAATGTTGGTAGCCTTTGTTCATCATGTGTATTCCAATTAACATAGGCACCCATGGAGGTGAAAGAGAATCTATGATTTATTTCACAATTGTAGCTTTTAAAGTACCTTGACAACTCATCTCCATTATAGTTAAATACTTTATATAGAAATTCAGGTGGGGCGGAGAATGGGGATAGAAACCCTTTCTTTGTAACAGCATAAGGAAAATTTAGGGTTTCTACGGTTCGATGACTTATTGCTTTTTTCTTTGTAACATATAATAGTACCATAATGGGAAAAAATGTAAGTTAGAGGGCCTATGTTTTTGTATTAACAACATGTTCCTATCATAGAAAGAAATGTTAGCAAGACTATTCAAATGTATAAAAGTAAGGTAAATTTCAAAAGATAGGAAAGTGTGCTTTGATGCTCATGTACTCAAAATTGTTGGTTTTGAGGAGTTAATCGATCAGAGTATGTAACAAATAGGGCCTTTATAGGAAAAAAATTATAGATTAATTAGATATGTTCAATTAGGGGGAAAACGTAATAGATAAGATGAAGATGATATAGTAGAGGTTATAAATATACCTGTAATATCCATAGCCACATCATTTAGAGAAACCATCACCATAGGTATAAAGTGATAAGACATTATTGTTTGCCTCTTAGAACATGCATAGTTGCAAACGAAACTTTCACCAACTTCAAAAGTTATATGAGTAAACTCTACTATAGATGAAGGAAGAGCAACAGGAGCACAATGAAAACCTCTTTCATTATTCACAATATGAGGATGCATATTAGAAGTTGAGGGAATTCGATTTGATATACTAACCAATTGAGGTGTAGATGATGGAAGATTATTGGATACTATAGAATTATGAGATCGGTCTTTATAACTAATGAATAAAGATTACGGGTACATGAAGTTGTAACTGGATACTTAACACACTGACATGCATGGCATACATGTAGATGAAGGTATCTTCAAACATGAGAGTCCATGTGGTTAAGAAAAAATAATATATGCAAAATCTTATTTCATAGTATTTAAAAATGAAATCGAAAACCAATTCAAATAATGAATATAATATGACATAATAGTAAAGTTGAAAACATTAAATTAAAGAAGAATATGAACAAACAATATGCTAAAAACTAATTAAATATAAAAAATAGTAGGAATTAAAGCTCGTCATTTACCACACATTCATTGCACAACCTACAAAGCATAATAACTGAAAATGTGAACTAAAAGGTTATTCAAACATAAAAAGTAATATAAGTAGGAAATGAACCTCATCATCTGTCATATGTTCAAGCCAATTATTCACATAAGGAGCTAGAAGGCGCAATGCACACAAAGACCCCAGTGACAACAATGGAGTTATGGATCAAGTTCAATCAATACATTATGCTTTTGGTTAGGCCATCTTTCAACAATTATTGCAATTATGAAATTGGTTTCCTTTTGAAGGTTTTGGATAGCTTTGCCTTAGTTTATGCCTTCTTCTTGTTTAAGTTCATGGATGTATTGCATTTCTTGTTTCATATGAGAAAAGCTGCAAACACCACCAAAGAACAGCATACACGTACTTTACCACTAAGATGCCATGGTTAAATGTTATATAGATGAACTACAATCCCTCATAAAATGTCTCATCCTTGAAATTATAGGGAACATGAATGAACATAGCGATGAAATGGCCCAAATCTCTCAACGTGTTGAATCTAGGAAAAGCTCAATTTTTATATCAACCCCAAATCACAGTTAAAATGTCCATGGATCAAAAAATAGCTAAGAGAGTAAAGGCTAATGTGAGAGAATGATGGACAGAGACTAAGTTGCCAGACTTTTTCAATCACTCATGTAAAACTTTAGACAAAATGAGAGCAATAATCTTTTTGGGTAATGTCTTCACGATAGCCTACTATTTCTGCATAGTAAAAATGTAGTCCATTTTAATGTAAATAATTTGGAGTAAGCATATATTTTAAATATAATAGTTAGAATTCAAACATTCTAAAATTTAAAGAAGACAACAAAATTACTTTAGAAGTAATGTCAAAGTATTTTAAGATTACATATTCAAAATATTAATGTAAATAAAAGTGAAATATTATGCAAGTAAAATAAGCAAAAAACCAAAATATTGGAAGTGAGTAATAAATTAAAAATCTAGCCCAATCCACCACAAAAACATGTGTACATTTCAATAGTTGAAGCCCATTTATTTTTTTTCCTGACGACAAAAGCCCAATATTTATGTATATCTCACTGTTTAGGTATCTTTAGTCCAACCTAGTCCACTTTTAAAATGAACCATTACCAGATTACCAATCCTCTTTATTCATTAGTTGACTATGGAGATGAACCCAGTTTCTTTTTATTTTTAAAACAACCTTTTATTTTTAAACTCCACTAGTCACCTCTAAGCTATATCCCATGTTGCTTAATTATTGCAAAACTGTCAAATGTTTCACTAATAATATTCAAACTATTTAATTGTTACTGTCTCATCCTGCAATGGATAGAAAAGTGACACCATATCAGCAGCCATATCTGTTTTTCATTCATACTTAATAGTTCTGGTGGGTTGATGGAAGGATGATACAGAAACAATTAAATTGCTTGAGGATGATTGATGCAACAATTGATAGTTTGAAGATGATTAAGCAACATGAGAAATAGTTTAGGGATGACTGGTGGAGTTTACATACCCATAATTTGATTAGAACCTAACCCTTAAACAATGCCTAACACATTTTAACTTCTCATTCATTTCAAATTTCTTTTTCTCACTTTCTCCCCTCTCTATCTATCCACATAGGGTATTATTTCTTCTCTCTTGAGAATTCATTAAGTTTTGGGCTTTTAAGGTTTCGCTGCCAGTGTAATGGATTTTTTAGCTGCGGCACTATGTTAGTCAAAATTTTTTCCCAAACTTCCAAAATCATTGCACCAGTGAAAAATTTGTATCGATTTGCATAGATTTTGTTTGCATTCAAGTGAATTATTTTTTCTACCAAAATAGGTTTATTTCCTCTAATTTAATCTTTTTCCTGGTCCTGATGAACTTATTGAAAAGGAATGTATTAAAAAATAAATCAAATTTGCATAAATTCAAAAATGGAAGCTTTTAACCCTAATTTATTTTTTACCTTTCTGTGTTTTTGGTTTGTTTGTTGGCTTCATTCCTTCCACAATTTATGTTTTGGCGATGGAGTGGAGTATGAATCATCAGTGGCTAGTGGCTACTCAACCACCAAGCTGGTGCATATCAATCATGTACCTCCTTTTAGAGGTTAAAAATGTAAGTTTTTCATTCTTTTTATTATGTAATTATAACCTTTTTCTTAGGTTTGTTACATTGTTTGACTAGCTCTTGGTTTGTTTCAATCTTAAAACCATAACCATCTATTATATTTATTTGTACAATTTTACAAGATAGAAAAATACATTTAATACATAACTTAAACTTACAGAGCCTTGATTTCTACCTTTTATAAACCCTAACTCTAACTATGATTTCTTTTCTTCTCTACTATTTTGCTAGACTTAGAGAACAAAAGTAAGGACACTAAAGTAGATTACAAAAGAATGGGATGCAAAACATGTCATTCTTGTAAGCAGTTTCCATTTCATGTGTTTTGGGCAGTGGTGAAGTAGTTGTACAAATATTTTTTTCTAGTACCAATATCGTGCTTGAATTATTTTTCTAGATTTACAAACTTCTTGCTATACTAAGTTCCTCATTTCTTCCTATTTAATTTTATATAAAGTACTATATTCCAATACTAGTTTTTGTATATCTAGTTATATGGTTTTGATCATCTTTAGTCTTCTGCAAAGTACTTCTTGGAATAAGATCTGATTACATCATTTTTATCATCTCCCTCCTAAGTTGTTTTCATATAGGAAGAATAACAGAGAAGGTGTTTGTCAAGGCCAAAAGGGATGGCTAACTGACTAAGAGAACTTAAAGTATTAGCCACCTCTACCCTTGAGGTATTTTTTTTCTATTAACAACTTTTACTTATTGATGTCTCTAAGTTATTCATATTTAAGTGTTAGTAATTCATGTAAAACATGAAATGTTACCCAAACAATATAAAATCAATTTAAATATTAGGTGCTTTGATTCTATTTGTTAACCCCTCCATCTCATTAAACCTGTCCTTTTTGATCATGCACACAAATTAAGACTTCTTTACTTTTTACTTTCTTCTTTTAATATAAAACTGTTAGTTTATTTATTTTTATATAAAGTACATGAACTTATCTAAAAAATTTTACCAGCATTTTTCTTTTTTAATAGGTCCTATATACTTTTACTCTTTAATTTTCTCAACCTCTCTCCTGTTAATGATCAATATATATATATATATAAAATAATAAAAAAGCTACCATATTTAGAAAGATAAAGAGGGGGACAACTATTTTGAAACTATCAAAAGTGGAATAAGGGCCAAATATTGTAAGATAAAGGGAGTACTTTTTTGTGCTTTGGTCTGAAAGATACTAAGGTATGCCTTGGTACTAAAATAGTAAATGCTGAGTCTTTAAAGAAAAAAATGAGATATTATTTTAAAATAAATTCAAAGTATGATTCTTAATGGTTAGTATTTTTAAAAGAAAGAGCTGGAGAAAAGTACAATATAGTTTAGTTCTCTAAAGTAGAACAATGGATAAAAAATTATAACTATTTGTTTTTTTGGAAAATTGTTACATAAAAACAATAGATGAGAAATAGGTGGGTAATTAAATGGAATAACATTTAAGGGGACGTAAAAAGAAAATAGTAAAAAAGCATATATTTGAAAAAGAGTTAAAAGGCAATGAAGTAAAGAGGTATGTAAAAACAATGTCTAAACATAGATGAAAGTAAAAACATAAGAAATAAAGTATTTAAGTCATAAAGGTTCTTCTCCTCCTCTAGGTCAAACTCCACAATTGCTGCATTATTCCTTTCTTGGGGATCAAACTAATGAAGTGACACCTTTAAAGCAGCAATTTGCACCTCAACTTATTAATCTTATTAACATAGAAGTTTTTAAAATTTTTATGGTGGAAATGCATAAGTTGTAGTTTGTATTTCAAGCCACCATTCTCATACTCAGCATTTGTGAGCCGGCCTCTCAATTTCATTATTGCATCTAAGTTAACATCATGGATATAAAACTTATAGTGATTCCTAAGGTCAATAATTGCAACCTTAATTGTAAACTCGATTACAAATGTTAGGCGTCCAGAGAGTTTGTCTCAAACCTTAACAAAGTTTTCCCCCTCTTAGTAACTTCCCAACTTCAGTCCAAACAATAAACTGAAATACTCCACCTTATGATGAATTTATGTAAATAGGATGACCTATCTCAAGCTGGTTATGTATATGGTCCAAAGTTTTAATGAATTGAACTGAGATGACTGGGATGACATTCATTTTTCTCTATGAAAATCATTTAAAACTATTAAAAAATTGGAATTTAAAACAAAAGTATGAAAGAAAAAAATGAACCACATTGCATTTCAAGAATTGAAAAATATGTATACAGAGAAGTTTATGTGTATTTTATACATACTCTTTTGAGAATTTAAAGTCTGAAACAGAGGTTAAACCATGGTATAAAAAACACATATAAATACATAAACAGAGGCAACATAGTTGCATCAAACTTAGATTTCTAAGTTTGACTTGATCTAAGCAAAATTTTCTTTCCTAAGTATTTAAATCATACTAATGTTTGTATATTATAAATAGTTTATCCAATATATGGTTCAACAAACACAAAAAGGACATGCATTTAAACATAAAAATTTTCTTTCCTAAGTACATGGTTGAATCAATTGATTTTCTACTTTGAATTATACAACAAAAACAAGTCAGGCTTTATCTTTATTCCTTAATAAAGAAACTTTTGTATATCTAGAACAATCATCTATGAACATCATATAAATTTTTTACTTCCTTCAATCATGGTTTGTTTCAAGTCACTAAGATCAGTATGGATTAACTTAACAACTATGACTCTCTTTCAACAGAAGCAGGAGTTTCTTTATAGATTTTGTTACAGTACAAGTTTTAGATTTATCAAATCTTAAGTTACCAAAAGATGAAATTTAACCAAGTGATTTCATCTTTTTTCAAGTAAGACAAATTCACATGTCCTAATCTAGTATCCATGCATCATAAGAATCAACCAAGTAAACAAACGTAGTTGCATGGGTATTACTAATAACTTCAAAAACACTTAGAACAAAACAACCCTGATTATAAAAACCTTTGTCTACATAGGTATTGTTTTTCATCATCACTATCTTATCTGACTCAAAGGTGACTTTAACTCCTTTGTAAGTAAAAGCACTGAGACTAAGTTGACTTTTATGGTGGGAACATGCAGCACATCACCAAGAGCAACTATCTCATCAGAAGTTAATTTTAAAAGCACATTTCCTTTTCCTAGAGCTAAGAATCTCCAAGATAAATTGTTTCACCACCTTTTTCTTTTGGGGTATAGGAGAAAAAATATTCATGTTGTCACAAATGTCCCTTGCAGCACTAGAATCTATAATCTATTCTTTTGAGTGGGCAACAAGATATGACTCTAAAACTATAAGCAACAATGAGAAAAGTTTACCATTGGCTTGGAATCTTTTTCACTTTGTTTCTTTTTATGCCACTATCGAGCATAGTGTATTTTATTTTTACAAATAACATAGCCACTTTTCTCATTGTTATTAGATAAAGCTAAAATTATAGTGTGTCAGGATATATTATTACCATGTATCCAGGACTCTTACAGCTTAAAGTCAGATGACTTGGACTTAATTAATCCAAAGGCAATACTATGGATGTCTAGTAGTATAAAGATACACTATTGTCATCTTCAGCAATTGTCTCCACTAAATACCTTAATATTTGAGATGTCAGAGAATGGCTTGGCTAGTGTAGGTGGTTGTGGGGACATAATGACAACAGTTTTAGCAGCTGTAGCAACTTTCTTGTAGATCTTGATGTTGGTGAAAGCTTTGCCACAAGCAGAAACAAGATTCAAGAGTTTCCTCGCAATCAATATTAGCAATTACATTAGCAATGACTTTCTGACAATTAATAGTAAGAACTTCAATATCAATAGGTTCGTGGCAAATAATGTTGCTAGGATTGACAAATTCCTTTAAGGTAGCACCAATAAAACAAGTCAAATCCATACTATAATCCTTAAGATTGTTGAAAAATTTGTGTCAATAAATCACAAACAATAACAACAAAAACCCCTAGGCATGTAAACACTATCATTAATGATTATAGTTCGCGTGTCTTTAATAGTGCAAGAGAATAGGTATGCGAAAATGCCTCAAGATGCAATGGGTTTTTGAGAACTGTGTGCCCTCACAACTGAGATATTTAGGAATCACAAAAAACAACTTCACTAGTAAAAATAGAGAGCAAAAGTGTTTTGAGGGATAAAAGAAAACTCGAGTTATTGATAAGAAACTAGTGAAATGAGGGATAAGGGAAAGCTCAAGTTGTTGATAAGAAACTAATGAAGTGAGGGCCTATAAATATAGGAAGTGAAAAAGGAGATACATATTTTATAGCAATGTAGAATAAACTCTTTATATGAAATAAAGGGGCAAGATATGCACTGTATAAGCAATGTGGGACAAAGAATCATTCTCAAGGCTTTACCCAATGAGGGATAAATAAGTCTTTTGAAATAAAAATTATATCCAACAAAACAAATATACCAAATTTTCATAACACAAAATATAGGACTCAAAACATCTAAAACTTTATTGAATTTCATAAAAAGACAAACATAGAGAAAAAACCGATTATATAAGACTAATGTAAAACAAGCAAATTATGAAAACTAGGAAATGCTAGACTAAAAGTTGCATTCCCCAACTACTCAAGTACACAACAATCAAAATCTTACTTCTTTCTTTTATATATTGCAAGCATCACAGTCACTTTATTGTGAAAGAGCTTTTCCAAAGCTACATTTCTAGCTGTTCTTGTTTCATCTTGTATCTTATTATCTGAATCATCCAAATTATCCCATTTCATGTTATTTAATTTCTCATATATGTATTCTAAATTTGTACTAACTAGCTCAACATCCAAATTTTAAAACAGACCATCTTTATAACTTTCAAAAAATTAAGGTAACAAGCAAATGTTTGAATAAATTAAAACCAACTTATCAACTATTGTGTAGTTGAGTCTGTTTCTTTTGACGCTATGAATGTAGGACTAAGTATTCAATTTATCTTTGTAAAAGAACTGCTAATATGTTGAGAAAATACAATTTTCACAACCCCTACTATGTTTAGTGTTTCTGAACCATAATAGGATCTTTAATTAATAGGATCCATAAATAAGCATCTGTATAAGCTTCTAACATCCAAAAGAGCCTTTTTTCTCATATGGAAAATAACAAATTACTCTTGCAAAAGCTTTGTTTCATCTTATCCTTTGTGCTTTCATACTAATAACCACCTCCTTATCAAGGTTTGGTTTTTTTATGGTTCATTTGGGAGTTGGTCTTATCAAATATCTAGTATCATAAAATTGTAGGGTTAACACAAAAGCAAGACAATGAATTATAATATTCATTTTTTCCCACATTTCCAATATAATTTTACTTTATTTTTTTATAATCGGACTAAAATTTATTGTTCTTCATGACATATCTAATCTTTCCAACCATGTTATCCATGTTCTTTAAATTTCTCCCACTTTTTTCACATTACCATAAAAATACTTGACCAACAAATATAGTGAATTGGTAATGGATATAATGTTTTCAACATTATCCTAAAAATCTTCATTGTTGATTTTGGAAACCAAATGACTGGCTATTCATGTGGCTTCATAGATTTTTTTACATTATTTCCATTGCTTGACAACTACAATGAAGGTTATAGCTTCTAGATAGTCAAAAATCCTTTCCAACAAAATATAATATCAAGTAAATCTTATCTTTGCCACCATTACCGATTCTTATTTTGAATGAACTCGGAAAATTGCAAAAGCATGGGAAAGGTTAAGAATGACCTTCACAATATATTTACCCCCTTTGTATGTATCACTCATCCAAGAAAAAGTTTGTGAAAAATCTTTGAATATGAAATTCGAAGTATGGACAACACATAGAGACCAGAAAATATGGTTATATACCTTCTCAATTTCCATTCCAACAGCTTTGAACTTGCGGTATTATTGGCAACCAATTGGATAACATTTGATGTGCTCACATTTTTTATTGCCTTAAGCAAAATTGTGCAATGACAGTCCCTATTGTTTAACTTAGAGACATCTTCTACATGCAAAAACATGGTTTTATGACCATTCACTACAATGATTTTGATTAGAGAATTCTACTTCATATTTGACCATCCATCAGATATAATAGATGCCATTTGTGTTTTCCATGTGTCTTTAATTGGAAATAAGTTCATCTTTATGCCAGTCTTGCTTGAATGCACTAATGTTGTTCTTGCTCTTTCATATGATGGTGCCTTGTAATCCTTAGGAGTTTGCTTTACTGCCATCAACATGTCTACAAATTAAGGATCATGATGTACATTAGATAAGATACTATTGGCACACAACTCATAATTTTTAGATTAATAGCTTTTGTTAGGTTCATTGCTAAGTGCTTGGCCTAGGCCAAGAAAATAAAAGAAATGCCATGAAAACATGAAGGACTTGTTTGAGCATGGGAATGGCTGTGTATGTGCCAATTTGAGAACTTCCGGGTTCCAAATGCACTAAGAAAAATGGCCATGGAGTTGTGGTAAGAAAATAAATGTGAACGACCTTAATGAAATTTAGAGAAGTGATGTGTGTGCAAAATCGAGAAGTCTCAGGTTCAATATGCATATGAAACAATGACTATATGGTAATTGGTGGAAAACAAAGTTTTGTGGCCATTTTGTACTTCTAACCGAGTGATTAAAATGAGACTATGAGGTCTTGAGGACTTAATGGCGCCATGCAAAGTTAATAAGGCCGAGAGCTAGCATTAGACCATTTTAGTGACATATGGCTCATTACCAAAATTTGCATGCTTCCACTAAACCAATTGCCATCATTTTTGGGCCTAACTCCTATATATGCAAGGCTGAAAACTAGTTCTTGTTGCTCTTAAAGGTTGCTGCCGATTTGGTGCCAAATTGTGCAGAAATTAAAGCTTGAAGGAAGAATCAAGCTTGGTCTACTCATTTTCTGCACTAGGCGACCTAGAAGTTCAAGTTGAAGCTTGGTTTTTGAAGTTACAAGGGGAGGCCGGAACATTCAAGCTAGTTCTTGAGGCATAGATTCATAAATTCACTTGTTTTCTTGGTAATATTCCATGATCAAGTGATTATGATAGCTAATTGAAGGCATTGTTGTGCTTAGCAATCTTAGTTTGGAAGAGTGGTTTCAGTTTTTCGATGCTTAATTATAACCAAAAGCTTGAGCTTTCTATTTGAGGTAGGAATTCACAAATTTACTTGTTTACTTGGTAAGGATTCCATGAGCAAGTAATTTTGATGGCTAATTCATGAACAAATTATGGTAGGTAATTTTGGTTGGGAAGCTCAAGTTGAACTTGGATGTTCAAGCACTAACCGAGGAGACTCATGCTTGGTTTGGAAAGGTAGGGTTCATGACTACTTGTTTGCTTGGTAATATACCATGATTCAAGTAGTAGAGTAGCTAAGTGATAGTTAGAATGTGCTAAATGACCTTAGTTACTTGATGGGCATATTGTGGTGATTCGGTTTTATGGGAATTGGTTAACTAATCAAATATAGGCATGTGCTAGAAACTCTAGTGAGTAAGGCCAACTTGCTAGAAGTTTCGGAGCTCTAGTGGAAGGTGGACTAAAATTGTGAAGAATTATGTGCAATGGTGCATAAGGGCACATGCTAGGGCTTCAGTCGAATGAACATTATGGTGTGTGAGTGTGTGTACCTTGTGTGCTTGGGTGCTTTGTTGTACTTGCTAACCATTAGTAGTTATGTTCTTAGTTATATATGCCTCTGCTATCTTTGCTTTTGTGCATATTGCTTGTATCTTGGTGTCTTTATGTTTTCTTTTGCAGGACAATATGAGCTTGAGGAGGTTAAGTCTTGAGTTTAGACTCGGCTTAACTAAATAAACTCATGAAAGAGTTGTTTTGATGGTGAACCCTACTAAGTAATTGTTACTCATTGTCCATACTATTGTGTTTCAGGAAAGGATATTTGGCTTGAGTAGTTTTTGCTTGAGTTGCTAGCTTGCGTGCTAGTGTACCTTGGAGTTCAAGGTAAGTGCCAGTGTGTGCTCAGCTTATGATATTGCTTATGTACATTCACTAGTCTTATGTAGTTAGTGTTGGCCGAGACTTATGTTCTAAGTTGTGCAGGCTTGAGTAGTGTGGGACTGTCTAGGTGAGCAGCTATGGATGTGTGGACCATTGCCCTGATAGTGGTTTTTACCTTCATGATCATGAACATGGCTATAGGCCTGGTTTTGTAGTGTGTGCTTCTTTATGGCACACTCAAGGTGCTCTTTGGAGAGTAGGTCTCTTGGGTAGTAAGCATGACTTGGTGAGTTGGGTTATGGGTTAGCTTGGCTTGTGGCCAATTTAGGTGCACTTTTGTGGACTACTTTTGTTGTATATATGTATGTGGTCTCGGGTGGCCCTTGGTTTTGTTGTACATGGAGTACTTTGTTACCAAGTTATGCTTGGTTGTGGATGGTTTTGGACATGTAAATGATGAATGCTTATGGGCCAATGTATGGCATGTTTATATAAATGTGGGATGTGTTTTATGTTGCGAATCTCTTATGCATTACTCTTGGCCGAATGCTCATTTGCATCCAAACTTTGGTTTTTCAAACCTTATGAAATCATGGGCTTCTTGGTTGTTATATACTAAGTAGCAAACTTGATTAGCACACATTCTAAACACTTAGTTATAAAAGTGTTTGCCTTGCTTGAATTGCAAGTTATCCTTTACAGCCTTGCTTGTATTGCAAGGTGGTGGTAATGAGTCTTGATTCTGTTGCAAGTAACTGCTTCAACTCTTTTAAAAGCCTCTTGGGCCACCTCCCAGGCCCGTTAATTTAAGAAAATAAGACTTAAAGCCCAGCCCAAGAACAAGGTTGGCCGAATTGAAAAGTTGGTTTTAGCATTTGAAACTTATTAGTTTGGTAACTTTGATCAAGCTTGGTGAGTGTGCATGGGCCGGGGCCTATGTGGGGTGTGACAGCGTACATTTCTAATACATCAAATGCTTCATAGATTGGTTTGGAAGTTAATATAGCATTTTTCTTCATTATGGTTAAATCTTGAGAGATGGAGAAGGATTAGACTCTTTTGTGTCTTATTCCGGTTGAATTTGTTTAACTTTATTTGTCTCAAAAAATAATTTTATCAAACAGATGTTTTGTTGGTTTCTTCAAATGGATTTTTCTTGGATGGACTTTGAGATTGTTCTGTTGGAGTTAGTTGTGCCTAGGCCTCATCTCCTTTATTATCATTGCCCAATGACTCTTCTTCCATATGAATCTATCGAATCTAGCTCTCCTCTGATTCAATTATCTTTCATTTACCAAAAACCATGTTTAGTTGTGTAGGACAAAACAATTAAGCCTTTTTCATAATTGAAAAACAATTTAGCCATGCATGTGTTATTTTTTACATAAAACCGTGTAGTTTGGTAGCTCAAGTTGTGAAATTATTGTTCATGTATTACAAGTTTATTCATTATTATTTTTTATTAGCTTTAAAAACTTACAACTCATGTATATATTAATTTTTTATTGCATAGAATTCTATAGTTCGACAACTTAAAGTTGTAGACTTGAAATTTACATATATATATATATATATACATAATAATTACAAATTCATTCATTGTGTGTGTGTGTGTGTATTAATTACAAATTCATTCATTGTAGACTTGGAGTAGCCGCCAAGCATAAGTTTCTTATTTTTTTGGTGAATTAAATTTCTTGTTATATTTGTGCAGGGAAGCATGGTTGAAATAATTATATAATTATATGATTCTAACACATAATTATTGTTTTACAAGTAAGCTTAATGAATTTTAATTTCTATAGATTTTTTAATGATTATGTTCTTCTAGGTAAGTGTTGTTGTCCCCAACTAATCTATGATGTTAGTACTTATTATCATTTTAGCATAATGGTGAAGTGATTAATTGGAACTAACCCACTAATGGACTAGTATTTTGATATTTGGAGTTTGTAGGTTTTTTTTTTTTAAACAAAGGAAATTTATTAGGATAATGCATGACGGTACACCAATCAAGTCAATAAGAGGTCACATCAAAACACAAAGGCAATAGTGAACACAAAAAAAGCAAAAGATATAGTTTGAGAAAACTAGAGCCAATCTTAATTGATTTTTGAAATGGTAGAACCTGAGCAAAACAGCTAATCCCATGGCTCAAAACATGATAATTAGTGGAAAGGCTCAATCAACACGTTTCTTAACAAGTTTGCTTGCCTCTTCATTGTTGTCCTTCATAACATGTAAAACATTATATTTCAAACTTGACATAAGCTCATTAATTTTCAGCAAAACACAATACAATCGCCATTATCCAATGTTTGGATTCATCACCCAATGTTTGGCTTGCCTTTTGATGAGTTGTCCAAATGGAATTTAATTCAGCATCTACAGTATGACTCTAACAAGTCAAAAGTCATCTCTTACTCATTGGGGCACTACAAGTATGTATTTAATATAAAGAGAAAAGTCCAAAATCAAGAAAGAGTAGGAATGATATGTGCCTCCTTTAAAAAGCCACCCTAGTAGGATTTGGAGTCAATAGTTGCTACTGAAGTATTTTTGTTATCAAACTATCAATCATATAAATACTTAATTTTCAATGTTTAGAACAAACTTAACTAGTCTTGAGCTCTTTGGTCTGTATTAATTCCCATACGAAGTGACAATCGATCTCTATGTGGTTTGTACATTTGTGATACACAAGATTTGCCACTGTATGAAGGGTTGTTCTATTGTCACAAAATAATTGTACCAAATGGGAATGGTCAATAGTAAGGTCACTCAAGAGTGATTTTAGATGCACCAAATCACTGGTGATCGAGGCCATGGCTATATATTTGCCCTCGATGGAGCAACGGTTGATAGTTGGCTGCTTCTTCGCTCTCCATAATAGCGGTGCCTATCCAAGCTCAGTACAATGGCAGTGCATATCCAAGCTTAGTATCACATATCACCCAATTGACATCAGAAAAACCTTTCAATTGCAGGTTGCAATTTTGAGGAAATGATAGCCTTTGGCCCGGAACACCTTTGATGTAGCGTAGGACTTATTAAAGATGTTGGTTCCTAGCCAATCTTAGCTACTAAGCACATGTGTTTTTGTCACCATTGTATGAGATTATACTTTTTTTAATTATCATGTAGCATAAGTCTAGTGCAACTCTATCTGTAACTTGTTTATAAATGCAATAGATACGTCATGGAGGTTAGTGTGGACAGCAAAACCTCTTTAACTATTACCTTTTCTTTCATGGTATCAAAGCCTTCCCAAGACTAAATGTCCACCATGTCTAACACAAATTTTTATTCTTCCTCGTTTGTGACTTTCTCTTCCAACCCACCATCACTTTTTGCCGACACCCTCAGCCAATCTTGGACAATTCTTGAATGTCTGTCTCACAAAAGACAATTACTAACTTTCAAAGGTGTAGTTCCTTCTTTATCTCCAAGTACAACACCTCATTGGCAACATGGATGGAACCCTAGAGTGTCTTCCTAAAATGATCACTAAAGAAGCAACCAACGATTCCATAATTGGTGCAACCCAAGTCACTCAAGTCGACAACCTGACATATCAACTTTGGTTTTAGGAAAATCAAATGCCCCTTAGTGCATCCCTATATTCTCTTTCTGAAGAGATACTCGATCATGTTGTATTCATGACAACATCTAGAAAAGTCTAGACTACTCTTGATCGAATGTACTCATCTCTGTTGCAAGCATGAGTCATACAAATCAAACTTCAACTTTTAATGATGTGGAAGAAAGATCTTACCATTGGTGATTACTTTCAATGCATCAAAGGTCTTGCCAACACCTTCACAACCATTAGACAACTCATTTAGGAGTATAAAATGGTGTCCTATCTTCTTGCTGGTCTTGGTTTTAAGTATGATCCACATGTCACTTAGATTACAACTAGGTTTAATCATATCACTCTAAATGATTTATATGGATATCTATAAAACTATGAACTATGTTTGGAACACAATAATGTTGTAGTACAAACTTCTGTAATGACCTTTGCAATAGGTTCCTCTATGAATGTTTCTATATGAAATAATAACCAATCTAGCTGGGGTGGTGGTCGAAACACCAACCAAAAAGGAGGAAAAGGCTGAGGTTCGAGAAAAAATAATAAAAGAGATTTAGGTAATATTGGACCTAAGGTAACTTGTTTGGTATGTAAGAAACCAGGTCACTCAGTCATCTTATGTTTCCACAAATTTGATCATTCCCGGTAGATTCTTGTCATTTTGTAGCAATGGCTTCTGCTACCTCTTATTAGATAAATCTGAACTAGTATACAGATTTTACTGCTAATGATCACATTCTTACCAATCTTAACATTCTTACTATCAATGAGAAATACAATGGTACGGAATAAGTGCAAGTTGGAAATAGAGCAAATTTGTCCATCACATCGGCCACTCCCAGATCCCTACTCAAACCTTTTTAAAACTCAACAATGTCTTGCATGTTCTTCAAATAAAAAAGAATCTAATATCTATTAATGACCTTACTCATGATAATAATGTCTTTGTTGGGTTTTACCCTGATTATTCTTTTTTTAAGGATTGGTCTACGGGGACAAAGCTCCTTAAGGGCAATGTAAAAATGGGTAATATTTGCTACCTAGCCCTTACACTATGTCACATTCTCCTTTAGCATTTGTTGGTGAATGAGTTAGTCTTTATCAGTGGCATAAGAGGCTTGGCCATTGTTACTACTCTAAGTACGCAAACATAGTGACCATATTTAGTGTGCCTAAGTCCCAAGACTAAGCATGTCCTATAGCCAAGCAGAACAATGTTCACTATATTTATCCAAGTGGCCCTTTTGGTCTTTATGTAAATATATGTGTATTGGTCCAACCATCACGCACAGATTCACATATAAATTTAGTTGGCAGCATAGACAAAGATCAAAACCTCGTCCTAGGTCAATATGGCATTCATGCAAAATTCCATGCACATACACAACTACATGTCCATATTGGTGCACATGGTGTTCATTTTTGTATATAGGCAGTTATGTATAGCTCTTCTTATTTTCTAGCCATATTTCTATAGGGTTTTGGGAGCAAAAAAAAAAATAGCGGAAGATAACTAAAACCCTCTAGGATCCAAGTGAAATGGGGTAAATCAAGTGTTAAAAAATTTTATACTTAGTCGATTGAGATCTTTCACCCAACTATTGAGTCGAATCACAAAACTTGAACAGTTGACGTGTTCAAGCTCCCTACGGTATCCAAATGAGCCTTTCGGGATCACCACTCCTCCACAATATCCCGACAGTGCTAGCTTGCGTCCTCCAACGAATGACAATAAAAGAGTGCAACTGGAACTTTTGGAACTTTTCTGATTTCTTCCTTAGGGAGGCTAAGGCAAGAGTTGCGAAATTCTCACTATATGATGTATATATAATGAGAATCAAGTCCCAAGCCCAATAGGTTTCAAAAACCTAATCCAATTAGATTTAATTTTGGGCTTCATTAATGGCTCAACCTTTGGGCCAATTATTAATCCAAAATTATTATAAAACCAAAACCAAAATAATTTGGCCTACGCACTCAAATAATCCAATTGGCTCTATGTGTGCAACCTAACAGGCTCCTATTACATCGACAATGATCATAAATCACATTTATGATCATAAATAATAAGTGGTGTCGAGCAACACATCATTGCTACCCAAGTGACAAGATAGTTGGTGATTTGACTAAACTTCTATGATCATTATCCATATATGCCATTGTCCCTTGTCCAAGATATCAAGAACAAGTACAAGATATGGAATGTGTCACTCCCGTATAGCCCAATCTATGGTTTCTTGATTACCGAGCTGAGTAGACTAACTTAAATTGATGACATTTATATCATACATCAACTCATCCGAGCATCGCCATGTTAATGTTGTGCCCAAAAGCCAATCATGAGATGATTGTATTTTTGCACATTGAGTCATGATATTTTATTAAGGCATTAATCTAGTAATTATATTTGTTGTTTTGTTTCTGCGTAACGTGATAAACATAATTATAACCCTAGAATAATGATATTCTTAATTGTCCCTGGTCTAGTATTATCGTGCAGCGGGTTACAATAATACATAACGACTAGCATATGTGGAGACTAATATGAGATATATAGTCTACATATGGGTACAAGTTGGAAAACTTGTGTACTAGACTGACCCACCATGAGAATGCTACATGGATCGTTATATAAGTGTCATAAGTGATTCTCATAGTGATCATGGTATATATAGTCCTTTGACCTAAGGTCACCAAGGTTCCCTACATGTGAGTCTCATACTTTGATATTTCCCTTTGTTGCTCGTAATTGAGTGAACTTGAAGGAGGTCATTGGGTATGTCACATATCATGCGGAGGGTTTTGTATGATCAAGATGGGGTTTTTCCCTCTTATGTAATGGGAATAATATCTTCGAGCCCCTTGATAGAGGTAAGACTTAGAAAATGCATGGCCATGCTCGGATGAGTTGATATACGATATCAATGTCATCAGTTTAAGTTAGTCTACTCAGTAATCAAGAAACCAAAGATTGGGCTATACGAGAGTGACACATTCCATGCCTCTTGCTTAGTCTTGATATCTTGGACAAAGGGACAATGGCATATATAGATAATGATCATAAAGGTTTAGTCGAATCACCGACAATCTTGTCACTTGGGTAGCAATGATGTGTTGCTAGACACCATTAATTGCTTATGATCATAAATGTGATTTATGGTCATTGCTAACGTGGTAAGAGCCTATTGGGTCGCATACATAAATCCTATTTGGATTATTTGAGTGCATGGGCTACTTTATTTGGGTTATGGTTTCATGAAAATTTTGCATTAATAATTGGCCCAAAAGTTTAGCCATTATTAAGCCTGAAATTAACATAATTGGATTAGGGTTTTGAAACCTATTAGGCTTGGAAGTTGAGTCTCACTATAAATACATCATATAGTGAGAAATTCACAGTTTTTTTCCATAGCCTCCCAAAAGTTCCAACCGCACTCTTCTCTTGCCATTCCTTGGAGGATGCAAGCTAGCGCTGTGAACACAAGAGAAACGCATCTACCGGGACGTGGTGGAGGCATGGTGATCCTGAGAGGCACGTGTGGATACCGTAGAGAGCTTGAACACGTAAACTGTTCAGGTTTTGTGAGTCGACTCAACAATTGGGTGAAAGATCTCAACCAAATTAAGTATGAAAAATTTTGAACACTTGGTTTACCCCATTTCACTTGGATCTTAGAGGGTTTTGGTTATATTATGTTGTGCTTGTTTGGCTCTAATAACCCTACAGTGGTATTAGAGCTACTGGTGAAACCCTAAATCGAGATTGAATGTCGAATCACATAACATATTGTGTGTTCAGTTGCTTTCGATCATGATTGATTAGATTGATTCATGATGCATGAAACCGGAACTCGTAATGAATATATGTGATATATGAAGAAACAGCACAAATTGGTTACTGAGAGTAACCCTAGATTGATTGGTATGAGATACCTATATAGATTAGGATTCTTGCAATAGTTGCAAAACCCTAGCATGGATCAGATTTGGGCTGTTCGGGCGCCAAGAGTAGAGTACTTTTGGTGGCTCGAATGGAGGTGGTCTCAGGTGCCTAGTTGCTCGAAATAAAAGATCTTGGGCAACATATTTGTATTGCACTGAGGGGCGCTGCCCCTTTAGCAACCCCCCTCTAGCATGAGATGCATGTTTTATATTTGTATGTGATGCATGTATAAGACACCCGGAGATAATAATTGATGAGATCAAAAGGAAAAATCCCTCAAACAAAATATTAAGTTATTAAATGTGATGCCTTCCAAATGTTGGCACTCGTCAAGACTTTGATCAACATTGGGTGGGTTTGCCAAAGTAAAGCACCTATGTTCACCTTCGTAAGGCGCGATGGGATAATAGTGATATCCAAATTGCTAACTTTGGGTCCATCTTAACTAAGTCATCCTAATAGGATTGGGGACTTAGAGGCATGGGGTTGGGCTTAAGTTCATAAGATGAGCTTGGATAAGTGTTGTTCACCCAACTATCCAAGAGTTGCATGAGATGCAATTGGAAAGGAGTTGCCTACCTAAATAACTATAACTTGAGAAAAAAGCCAAAGCTGACTCAGGTTATGGTGAAATATGGATCTTAGCTCACTAGAATACCTTAGCGTTTAGGTGTTCCAAAATAATATTGAGAGTTATTATTTTGAGTAAAATAGTGGGAGTATCGTTTAATAAAAGTCCTTATTAAACGAATTAAAATGCATGACTCTTACACTGCATATTTACTATTGTAGATAACCATGGCACAAAACACATAGACACTTTCATTGCGATTGATCCTTGAGAAGGAAAAACTGACTGGGACCAACTTTCTCAAATGGTACCGAAATTTGAGGATAGTCCTCAAGCAAGAGAGAAAGGCTTATGTCCTAGAGCAGCCCATTCCGAATGAGCCTACTGCCACTACTTCAAGAGCTGAAAGGGATGCTCACAAGAGGCATTCTGATGATGCTTTGGATGTTGCTTGCCTCATGCTTATTGTCATGGAATTTGAGCTTCAAAAGCAACATGAAAACATGGGGGCGTTTGATATGATCGAACATCTTAAAATGCTCTTCCAAGAGCAAGCTAGGCATGAGAGGTTTGAGACCTCTAAGGCATTGTTTTAGTGTCTGAGGGAAGTCCCATGGGTCCTCATGTGCTCAAGATAATTAGGTACATTGAGAATCTTGAGAATCTAGGAATTGCTTTTCAGAAAGAGTTGGCTGTTGATGTAGTCTTGCAATCGTTGCCCAAAAGCTATAGTCAGTTCGTCATGAACTATAACATGAACGACCTTTACAAGTCCCTCCCTGAATTGCTAAATATGTTGAGAACTGCTGAGCAAAACCTTAAGAAGACTAAGCCCATTTTGATGGTTCAAAAAAGCAAGGGAAAGGGAAAAGCCAACAAGAAGAAGGATAAAGTTAAAGGAAAGTCCAATGCTAATTCTTCTTTAGCTGCACTGAAACCATATGGTGGTGTGCCTAAGGAAAGGGAGTGCTTCCATTGTAAGCAACTTAGACACTGGAAGGGTAGAAGAACTTGTTAAAGAGAAGGGAAGTAAGACTTCCACTTCAGGTATTTTTGTTATAGAGGCTAACTTCTCTACTTCCTCATCTTAGGTATTGGATACTGGATGTAGATATCATATTTGTGCAAATGTGCAGGATCTAAGTAAGAGTAGAAGATTGGGCCGAGGTTAAGTGGACCTATGTGTTGGAAATGAAGCAATGGTTGCTACCTTAGCCGTAGGGACTTATGTTCTCACTTTACCTAGTGGATTAGTTTTAGAATTAGACAACTGCTACTTTGTGCCTACTATTAGTAGAAATTTGATTTCTATTTCTTGTTTGGACAAGAAAGGTTTTTCATTTATAATAAATGACAAATGTTGTTCTATTTATTTGAATGAAATCTTTTATGGTAATGCTCAACTTAGCAATGGGTTGTATGTTCTAGAACTTGAAAATCCAATCTATAATGTAAATACCAAAAAGGTCAGATTGAATGATTCAAACCCGGCCTATCTCTGGCACTATCGTTTGGGCCATATAAATAAGACCCGTATATCCAAGCTCCATAAGGATGGACTCTTGGACTCATTTGACTTTGAATCATATGGGACATGTGAGTCATGTTTATTGGGCAAGATGACCAAAGCCCCATTCACAGGGCAAAGTGAAAGGGCTAATGACTTACTAAGACTCATACATAGTGATGTATGTGGCCCTATGTCTACACATGCTAAAGGAGGCTTCCAATACTTCATTACCTTTACTGATGACTTCAGTAGATATGGCTATGTGTACCTTATGAGACACAAGTCAGAATCCTTTGAAAAGTTCAAGAATTCAAGAATGAAGTAGAGAATCAACTTGGGAAGAGTATTAAAGTACTTCGATCAGATTGAGGTCTAGAATACTTGGATCAAGAATTTCTTGACTATCTAAAGGAGTGTGGTATAGTAGTACAACTCACTCCACCTGGTACACCTCAATGGAATGGTGTGTCTAAAAGGAGAAATTGAACTCTGTTAGACATGGTTCAATATATGATGAGTCAAGCTAACCTTCCAAACTCCTTTTGGGGACATGCTCTAGAAACAGCTGCTTTTATACTAAACCAAGTTTCATCTAAATCGGTTCAAAAGATACCATATGAGATATGGAGTGGGAGACGTCCCAGTTTGTCTTTTATGAAGATTTAGGGCTATGACGCTTACGTAAAATGTCAATCTTCTGACAATCTAGGGCCCAAATCTCATAAATGCCTTTTGTTCGGTATCCCTAATAAACAAAGGGTTACTATTTCTACAATCCTTCTGAGTAAAAAGTGTTTGTTGTTTTAACTGGTGTCTTTCTAAAGAAAGAGTTTATCTCTAAAGGAACCAGTGGGAGGAAAGTAGTACTTGTATAAATTCAAGAACAATAAAGGGGCATTGAACCTGAAATGGAACCTGAATAGACACCACAGGATGTTGTGGTTCAAGAGTCTGTTCCTATAGCACACAGCCTACGTAAGTCTGGTAGGATTTGGCATGAGCCTGACAGATATAGATTTCTCGTGACTCACATCGTGATGTGATGCTCATGGATCAGGATGAGCCCACAACCTACCAACAAGCTATGTTGGGGCCTGACTCGGAAAAGTGGCTAGACGCCATGAAGTCTAAGATGGAATCCATGTATAAAAACCAAGTATGGACTTTGGTTGACCTACCTAAAGGGGTAAAACCCATAGGGTGCAAATGGGTTTTCAAGAAGAAAACTGACATGACTGGTAATGTGATTACCTTTAAGGGACGATTGGTTGCAAAACGTTTCAAGCAAATTCATGGTATTGACTATGATGAAACTTTTTCACCAGTTACCATGCTTAAATCCATCCGAATTTTTTTGGCTATTACTGTACACTATGATTATAAGATATGGCAAATAGATGTCAAAATTGCATTCCTAAATGGAAAAGCTACTTGAGGATGTATACATGACACAGCCTAAGGGTTTTGTCACTCCTGAGAATGCCAATAAAGTGTGCACGTTGCAAAGGTCCATTTATGAACTGAAGCAAGCTTCTCGAAGTTAGAATCTTCATTTTGATGAAGCAATCAAAGAGTTTGGTTTTATAAAAAATGAAGATGGACTTGTGTCTACAAGAAGGTTAGTAGGAGCGCTATTCTTTGTGTTGTATGTAGATGACATACTACTCATTGGGAATGACATTCCCGAGCTACAGTTTGTGAAGACTTGGCTAGGGAAATGTTTCTCTATGAAGGACTTGGGTGAAGCAGCCTATGTGTTAGGTATTAGGATTTACAGAGATAGATCTAGAAAGCTACTCAGCCTAAGTCAAAATACATACATTGACAAGGTGCTAAAGAGGTTTAGCATGCAAGATTCCAAGAAAGGATTCTTGCCCATGTCACATGGTATAACTTTTTCTAGATCTCAGTGTCCGAGTACACCTGAGAAGAGAGAGTGCATAAGGAAGATTCCATATGCCTCAGCAATTTGATCTATCATATATGCCATGATATGTATTGATCCTGATGTCTCATATGCCTTGAGCATGACGAGCAAGTACCAATCGAACCCTAGTGAGATTCATTAGACAGCTGTTAAGAACATCCTTAAGTACTTATGAAGGACTAAGGAAGCATTCTTTGTCTTTGGGGGCGAAGATGAGCTCGTTGTAAGGGGTTACACCGATGCTAGCTTCCAATCTGATAAGGATGATTTTAGGTCATAATCTAGTTATGTGTTTTGTATTGGTGGTGGTGCTGTGAGCTGGAAGATTTCAAAGCAAGAAATAGTAGCTAACTCTACAACAGAATCTAAGTACATTGCCACCTCTGATGCTGCGAAAGAGCCAATTTGGATCAAGAAGTTCATCATAGAACTTGGAGTGGTTCCAAGCATTGTTGACCCGATAGAGCTCTATTGTGACAACAATGGAGCAATCGAACAGGCTAAGCAACCTTGATCTCACTAGCGATCCAAACATATACTCCGATGCTATAATCTCATTAGGGAGATCATCGAGAAGGGTGATGTGAGGATATGTAGGACTTCAACAAACAGCAACATTGTTGATCCGCTGACAAAACCCCTTACGTAGCAGAAGCATGATAGCCATTCTAGATCCATTGGTATTAGATACATGGATTATTGGCTTTAGTGCAAGTGAGTGATTGTTAGTGTTGTGCCCAAAAGCCAATCATGAAATGATTGTATTTTTGCACATTGAGTCATAATATTTTATTAAGGCATTAATCTAGTAATTATGTTTGTTGTTTTGTTTCTACATAATGTAATAAACATAATTATAACCCTAGAATAATGATATTCCTAAATTTCCCTGGTCTAGTATTATCATGCAGCGGGTTACAATAATACATAACAACTAGCATATATGGAGACTAATATGATATATGTAGTCTACATATGAGTACAAGTCAGAGAACTTGTGTACTGAACCGACCCACCATGAGAATGCTACATGGATCATTATATGAGTATCATAAGTTATTCTCATAGTGATCATGGTAAATGTAATCCTTTGACCTGAGGTCATCAAGGTTCCCTACATTTGATATTTCCTTTTGTTGCTCGTAATTGAGTGACAAGAAAGTGGTCATTGGGTATGTCATATATCATGCGGAGGGTTTTGTATGATCAAGATGAGATTTCTCCCTCCTATGTAATGGGAGTGATATCTTCGGGCCCCTTGATAGAGTGAGACTTAGAAAATGCATGGCTATGCTTGGATGAGTCGATAAACAATATGAATGTCATCAGTTTAAGTTAATATACTTGGTAATCAAGAAACCAACGATTGGACTATACGAGAGTGACACATTCCATGTCTCGTGCTTAGTCTTGATATCTTAGACAAAGGGACAATGGCATATATGGCTAATGATCATAAAGGTTTAGTCGAATCACTGACAATCTTTTCACTTGGGTAGCAATGATGTGTTGCTAGACACTACTCATTACTTATGATCATAAATGTGATTTATGATCATGGCTAATGTGGTAAGAGCCTATTAGGTCACACACATAAAACCTATTTGGATTATTTGAGTGCATGGGCTAATTTATTTGGGTTATGGTTTCATGTCGCGTTAATAATTGACCCAAAAGTTGGGCCATTATTAAGCCTAAAATTAACCTAATTGGATTAGGGCTTTAAAACTCATTAGGCTTGGAAGTTGAGTCTCACTATAAATACATCATACAGTGAAAAATTCACAACTTTTTGCCCTAGCCTCCCAAAAGTTTTAGCTGCACTATTCTCTTGCCATTTCTTGGAGGATGCAAGCTAGCACTACGAGCTCAAGAGAAATGCATCTGCCGGGATGTTGTGGAGGTGTGGTGATCCTGAGAGGCTCATGTGGATATCATAGAAAGCTTGAACACATCAACTATTCAAGTTTTGTGATTTGACTCAACAATTGGGTAAGAGATCTCAACCGAATTAAGTATGAACAATTTTAAACACCCGATTTACCCCATTTTACTTAACTCCTGGAGGGTTTCGGTTATATTCTGCCGTGCTTGTTTGGCTCTCGAAACCCTATAGGCCATGCATTTTCTTAGTCTCACTCTATCAAGGGGCCCAAAGATATCACTTCTATTACATAGGAGGGACAAATCCCATCTTGATAATACAAAACCCGCTGCATGATATGTGACATACCCAATGACCACTTTCTTGTTCACTCAATTACGAGCAACAAAAGGAAATATCAAATGTAGGGAACCTTGATGACCTCAGGTCAAAGGACTACATTTACCATGATCACTATGAGAATCACTTATGACACTCATATAACGATCCATGTAGCATTCTTATGGTGGGTCGGTTTAGTACACAAGTTCTCCAACTTGTACTCATATGTAGACTACATATCTCATACTAGCCTCCACATATACTAGTCTTTATTTATTATTGCAACCCACTCTATAATAATATTAGAGTAGGGACGTTTAAAAATACTATTAGTTTAGGGTTATAATAAGTTTGATTATGTCACATACAACAAACACAATTACTAGATTAATGCCTTAATAAAATATCATGGCTCAATGTGTAAAATACAATCATCTCATAATTGGTTTTGGGGCATAAAACTAACAGTTTCCCCTATGTTTCATGGTTTCAAACCCTTCATAACACTTAAACAAACTCAGGGAAACAAATTCAAGGCAAAAAGCTCATCTAGAGACCACTTTATGAACTTCATAAACCATTAGGGCAACATGACCAAAAGAATAGTAACCAGCCAAATTTGACAAGCCATAACTTTGGCTACAAAGCACCAAATCTAATGATTTAAGATCCAAATTCTTCATCTTGAAGTGTTCTAAGTGTGATCAAAATTTCATAGCCAAACTCATTATGTACAACAAATTATGACAGCTGGAGTACGGGATACTAAATTTGAGCAATTAATGACCAATATGCCCATACAAAATTTCATAAAATTCATACAATTCATTTCTAGGTGTAAAACCAACATGGGCAGTTCTTTACATGTATTAGAATCATAGGGAAACCTCACCTTGTATTTTAAGTCATACTACAAGAATCAGACACCATACTCTTCAAAACAGCTCGTAAGCACCATTTGGACAGAATTGCACAAACACTTCAAGCAACACTTCATTGATCCATATATCATTTATACACTACATACAACACACCCAATTCATTTATATGCCTTTATGGATTACGGACATGCCATAACTTGATTGGTATGTACACTAAGCTTCTTGGAGAGCCTCAAAAGCACTAAGCACTTTAGAAACTTGAAAGAACTAGCTACTGCATAAGGTAAAAAGTACCATTACTAAAAATAGCTATTGTGCTCCAAAAATCATGAAACATTCCAATTTAAAACTACACATATTGAAGTTAATTTACCTTAAACTTCACAGAAAATTCAAACCATGGCTATTAGTTTGAATACTCTCTTTCAGGTGATCCTGAAAATGGACAAAAAGAAGGTAAGTTTCTTTAAAGAAACATAGTAAGGGCATATCATTAGAACTTGATTGTCTAGCAACAAATCTGAAATTCAAATGCACTAAAATACAAAAACATAGCACATATAGACAAATACAGTGATCCAAATGCGCAAACAACCACTGTAGCAATCAAATGCAATGCTAGTAGCAACACTATATTAAGATTAGTCCATAAACAATCAAATAAACAATATAAAATTACAATGGCAGCCCTCCTCAAGCTAATTCTTAGACTTATGAGGTTAATTAGAAAGCCCTATAAATGCTGCCATCATTGTGCACCAAAGTCACTAAAGCAGAAACCTTGAGGCACATTTCCCCCTTAACCTAAACTTGGTTCAAGGAGCTCTTAGCACTTTTTCCAAGCTTAGTCTTAGCTTCATGGGTGTTTGATCATCATCATAGAACACTAAATAGTCATGAAACCCTTATCTTGGCTATGAAGGCCGAAAACACTAGGTGAACCTCAATAAACTCGAAGACTAGTCTTTCACTCGAGCGCTTGTGGTTTGGCGGCTATGGAAGCTTATGATGGAGCTAAGGGAGGAGCTTTGGCTGGTGAGAGTTGAAAATGACTAAGGAAAGAGAAAGAAATGTAGATATTTATATTGTTTTCTTTATTTAGCCATAACTCACACTTAGGTCACTATAAGTGTACATTAAGCATGGTGTTTGCACCTAAATTTTTTGCCCACATTTGACTATGGTAACCAGCCATGGAAGGGATTAAACAATGTTGAAAATGACCATATTTGATCATTGTCAAATGTCATCACATCCTTACGTTACCTTATGGACATTTGTACACCTAGTTGTTCTAGGTTCTTAAATGGTGGCCTTTCCTTCATTTATTCAATTTAGCCCCCAACAATTGCTTACATACCATCCAAATCCCTCAAAAAGCTCTCTTTTAAGAGTTGTGCAATTGTGTACCCAAGTTTTATAACCTTATAATCAAGTTCCTAGGTTACTTGCAAGACAAGTAATCCTTTAGGGCTTTCTTGTAGGCCAAGTAACCATTGTGTAAGCCTTTTAAGGGGATGTAGATTACACATTTTACCCCTCACATTTCGTTCACTATGGTGAAAATTATATTGTTTAATGGTTTATGACCATTATGTCTTTATATTGTAATTTTCTCATTTGTGAAGGTGGTAACAACTATCCCTGTCTACTATTTCTAAGGTTGTTAGTAGCAATAAGCTTCCATGTGAGAAACACACTTCATCCACTATTTGAGGTGCCTGTAAAGAATTTAAAAGCCATTATTTGTCATTTGATCCCTTTACTTATGTGTCAATGGACCCTTTAGATCTTGAGTTTTCAGATGTTTCGGGACCTACCCCTGTTTCTGTCACTAGTTATTGTTATTACGTCAGTTTTATTGATAACTACAGTAAATTTGTTTGGTTTTTTCTTTTATCTTTAAAGTCTAATGTTGAAAAAAAAAATTTGATGGCAAGCACATGTTGAATGATTATTAGAAATATCAAGACAATTCAGATTGGCTGGAGAGAAGAATATCAAAAACTTCACTCGTATTTTTTATCTAATGGCATTGAGCATAAGGTGTCTTGGCCCCATACACACTGACAAAATGGCATAGCCGAAGGTAAACATTGCCATATTGTTTAAACTAGTATAACAATTCTATGTCATGCTTCAGTGCCTCTCAAGTTTTAGGATGAAGCCTTTTAGATCAGTTGTTATTTGATAAATCGGTTACCTAGCCTCATCATTAATAACACATTTTCCATGGAATGTTTGTTTGGAGTTAAACCTAACTGTACCATGTTAAAGGTTTTTGGCTATGCATGTTGGCCTTATCTTTAACCTTACAATTTTAGGAAACTAGAATTTTAATCTCAATAGTGTGTTTACTTAGGCTACAATAGCAAACACAAAGGTTATAAGTGTCTATTTCTGCATACTAGACGAGTCTACATATCCAGACATGTGGTCATTGATGAAATTGTGTCCCTTTCCTCTTGTCACTTTACTAATCCAACTACAAGTGCCAAATCTACACCAACACAAATACTACTTCCTCAGGCTACTCCCTCACAACTAACAGAAAAGCAAGATAGATCCATGGAACCACCACAGCCCTTGTCCATAAAATAGTTCAGGTCATCCTCAATGATGAACCCAACACCAAACTCCTTATTTAGTTCTTTTGAACCCAAGCTGCCTACTTCAATCAACCATCCTATTACAACTTTCTAGTAAGACGACATCTAAAAACCAAAAATATTTACTAATGGTATAGTGGCTTATTTAACTACCTCTATTACTGATGATATTAAACCTACATGTTTCTCACAGGCAATGCAATCTCTACCTTGGTGAGAGGCTATGAACTTAGATTTTTATGCATTCATCCAAAAGTGGCACTTGGACGCTGGTTATAATGGAAAAGCACCTGAATCTCATTGACTATAAATAGGTTTTCAAGCTCAAAAGGCAGGCAAATAGGACTATGGAGTGGCACAAAGCTTGACTTGTGGCAAAAGGCTTGAAACAGCAGCATGGGATCAATTACATCGAGACTTACAATTCTGTGGTCAAGCTTGTTATGACCCACATTGTCCTTTCATTGGTAGTCTTTCAAAGTTAGAAAATTTGATAGTTAGACATACAAAATGCCTTAATGCATGGTTCTCTCTCTAAGGAAGTGTATATGAAACAACTACCCAGGTTTGCTCATCCACGATTCCCACACCATGTTTGTCATCTTCAAAAGGCTTTATATGGCCTTAAGCAAGCCCCCAAAGGTTGGTTTACTAGTCTCAACTCTCATTTACTTGAGCTTGGTTTTCTTGACTCCAAGGTTAGTAGTTCTTTGTTCATCTTAAAACAAGGAGACATGACTATATATAGGTTGATTTACGTTGATGATATACTTCTTATAGGGAATTTTGCCATGGTTATTGACAAGTTAATTCGTTCTCTTCAAATTATCTTTCCTTTTAAGGATCTCATCCCATTAAGTTATTTCTTTGGCATAGAGGCCATCTATGATCACCATGGGATAATTCTCTCACAATAGAAGTACATTCTTGAGCTTTTAACTTGGATCAACATGATTCATGCTATGCCCTTGACCACACCCATGTCCTCTGAGGAAAAGCTATCTTGGACTATCAGTGAACCATTCTCTTATGCCACTGTCTACCATAGCACTGTTAGAGCATTTTAATACATCGCTCTCACTCATCCCAACATTGCTTACGTTATCAACAAAGTGTGCCAGTTTATGCATGCTACCGTAGTGACTCATTGGATAGCTGTTAAAAGGATTCTTCATTACTTGGTACATGCTGTCACTCTTGGTCTTCGCATCAATCAGTCTCTAACAACTATTCTCAAATACAGATAGGGTTAGCTGTCCAGATGACCATGCTTATGCCAATACAAGTGCTATTTTAATTTGGCTTCAAATGCTCTTCTTTGAACTTGTTGTTTATTTATCTCATCCTCTTATCTTATGGTGTGATAATATTAGAACAACATATCTCACTACCAATCCTGTATTTCATGCTCTCACTAAGCTCATTGAAGTCAATTTTCATTTCATCAGAGAAAAAGTTGCATGAAAGGATCTTGATGTTCGTTTATCTCTACTAAGGATGAAGTAGCTGATATTCTTACCAGACCACTACTTGTCCCATCATTTCAACGCCTTCAGTCCAATCTCAATGTTCTTTCCCGCCCATTGAGATTGTTGGGGCGTGTTAAAGATGTTGGTTCCAATCCAATAAGCACATGTGCTTTTCACTATTATATGATATTATATTTGTTCTAATTATCTTATAGCACAAGTTTAGTGCGAATCTTTCTGTAACTTATTTATAAGTGAACCAAATACCTCATGGAGGTTAGCATGTGTGGCAAATCATCTTTTCCAGTTGTTACCTTTTCTTTCATTTCACACTAGAAAACAAATATGGATGAAAAAATGTGCTTACCGTCAAATTCCCACGGTTGTAGAAATGTTAATCTAGGTTTTACCATGATGTCTATCTTGCACCAATTGTCATATAGAAACATGGAACGCTGTGATTGAAATCATGTCTCAATTTCATCATGGAATGATTTTCACTCGACAATCCAAAAGAAGAATGTATCGAAACACTTTCACATAGCAACATTATTATCATTGAACTTAATTTCACTTCAATCAAAAACCCTAGTTTTTATTGTCATTAAACTTAATTTCACTCCAATTAGAAACCCTAGTTTTTTTGCCAATTCTCTATCAATTTTGGTTTCATTTTTCAACTCATCTTCACCATTTTAATCATCATCCATGCCAACAAAATAAATAGACTTTTTTTTTTCACCAACAACATCCTTGTGTCATGGAATATTCCATTTTTCTCAAAAAAAAAAAAATCACCAATTTAGTAACTGATGGTTCTTTTAGTCTGACTTTAAAGTATTAGTGGTTTATTTGTCCTGAAAAAGGCATTTGTGGTAGATTTGAGCCAACCTAGAAAAATGAGTCTTTTTTTCATTATTTTGCCTTATTAAACTTGCCATTTTTCAAAAGATAACCATAAATTTTCTATATGTTGGCGGTAACATGAAAACTAACAAAAAAAAACAAGCAAATTATTTTCCTTAACTATTATGATTTTACTATCTTTCCACTACCAAATTTCAAAACACAATTATAAGTCTAAATTCTCTCAAATTATCAATTTCTACATTTTTGTTGTCACACTACACGTGCAAACAAAACTAAAAAACTAGTTATACACATCCAAAACCTAAATCTTCATTATAATCAACTTCTTGAAATTGTCACTGACGAAATAATCAATAAAAGCTAAGATTTTCTTCTATAATAGACTTATCATTTAATACATGAGTAACTATTTGTTAATAAAGCCTATTACAATAAATAAATGGAACATTTAAAGGCTTGCCTCTATACTAGTATATTACAACTTAGCCCCTTAACTTTTACAACTTGCTAGGTTAAGTCACAAAATTTAATAATCTTGACATTTACTAAAATTGTGTTCTATTGCCATTTGTTCAAAAAAATTTGCAAAACTCACATCCTTAAAACCTTCACATCTATATGGCAATTCTTATGTTATTCTCTAACAATTATGCTACCTATCTACTCATGTAAATTTTTTGAGTTCTTTGTTCCTTTCATCATAACCAATGGACTTTTCCAAACTCCAAAGCCTTCACATCCAGCAAGAAATCTATAAACCAAGTTATATAATATGTTAATTGAAATTAAATTTATATTAACTTTTAAAACATACCTCACATCTTTAAGTGTTTTAATACCTCGATCATGCAATTGGATCTTCATATTGCTAATGCCTTCAATTCTCCTCTCTTAATTGTTTACTAAATAAATTGTCCTATTATATGGATCAACTTTCATGAACCACTTTATTTTTTTGGAAAAATATTTCAAATAAGCCAAATCAAACAACCAAGCATCATGACTCAAACCTTTTTTCACACCCTCATTCCATTAAAGTTACTACTTCATCATTAGCTTCTACCATGTTCACTTATTATTTTCTCTTCATTTTTCTCTTTCTTGTTTTTCTTCATTTAAAAAAAATGTTCTCATATCCATTTTAAATTTGGGATAGTAAACTTTTGCTGTGTACCCAACTCATAGTAGTACTGACATTCAATATGCTCAAATCTTTTCTAAATCTTGAACTTGATTTTCATCTTGACTTACTTTCTTCTCCAACAATATCACCTTACTCTACTTAAACAAATTATCATCTTCATTTTTCTTTTTTTGCAAATTTTCTCATTTGATTATGCTACAAAAACACAATAGTCGCATCTTCAATCTTCAAACCAATGTTTTCTAGTTATGTAATAAGCACAATACTCATTTAAGTGTACTATCAAGTTAGCTTCATTTTTAATCCTCAAAACATGTAATTGTTTATTAAAAAATAACTCATTAGTAATAGACTTTGACATATACATAGCTTCAAGCATACTCATTAATTTCATTAAGACATCACTTTCAACATGTCATACTCAAATTATGGTGTAAAAGTCAATTTAAATTTATGTACCATAATTTGTTGCATCTCCTTCCATTTCTTGTACTCAATAACTTATAAATTTTTTCCTCAAATGCATTGTCAAGCTTCTGCTGAAATAACACAACTTTTCAAAAATGCATTTCCTTTTATTAAAATCTTAGAATTTATTAAAATGGTCAACTGAAAACTTGAGGTTCAATCATCTTAAATTAGTGTCTAATATCACATATTGGTTAAAAGCGTAAAAAACCATAATTAAAACAACTAATAAAAATATTTCCAACCATTATGATTCTATGACTTTTCTACTATCAAATCTTGAAACACAATTAGAAAAGCAAATATCTCACAAACTTTTGATCTCCAATATCTCATTCGTCATAACATACAACACAAAAACTAAATGTAAAAATAACATGCACAAAACCTAAATCCTAAATCTAATCAATTTTATGGAACTTGTTGCCTTTGAAGAAATAGTCAAAAAAATCCACAACAAAGCATTTAATGTATATGTAATTATGGTTGACAAAGCCTCTAGCAAAAACAAAAAAAAAATGAATCTTTGATGGATTGGTTTAATGCTAGTAAATCATAATTCAACACCCTAAGCTTTATTGGTTAATTATTTAAGTTACAAAACTCAACACTATAAATTAGGGGCTAAATAAACATTCACAAATATTTGAAAACTCAAATGAAAATATCCAAAAATTATCAATGCACATGTAAACAAGCTTTATGCACAAATCCTTATAAAAAATTATCGTACTGTTTGAAGACATATGTTATTGTAAATAATATTGAATATATATATATATTTGTGTAAACAAGTTTGTATATCTAAACAATTTAAATATAACTTTTGTATGTTTAAAAATGCATGGAATTTTAGTTAATGTATTACTAGATAATAATACTAAACATATATTTATGAACATTTGTAAAGAAAAACAAATACATAAACATCTATAAGCATAAATTTAAAAAATATGTTCAAAATATGTTTTCAACATTATTTTTCTAAGGAAATAAAAAAATTTCAATTTAATAATACCTTAAACTAAAAATAACTTTAGATGCAGGTAATTGAATATCAAGCCATTTATGGCGAGAAAAAAGGATTGTGAGAAAAGATAAAATAAAAAAAAAAGATGACTCCAATTTGATTAGCTTTAGATATTGAATATAAAATGACTTGTTGTTTATATGGAAAATTATAATAAAAGAGAGTATAGAATAGTTCAATATTTTATTATGGTTGTTTAAGATCCAATTTGTTGAATCTGGAAATGGGTTGTGTTTAAAAGAAATGCTAGTGATTTTATACAATTATTACTACCACCCAAGGTTATAAAAAAAATGTGTTTCAAGTCATACTAAGAATGCATTTTACGGTAAAAACTTATAGAAATGCGACTCACCAATTGAATCATAGAACTAATAAATCCCACGACTTCACCATACTATAACCAAGGCAAAAATTTTGACTTTGGGTTAAAGAGTCCCATCAACTCTAAGGCCCAAATGGTTACTAGATTGTGATGAACGGAAACCTAACTCTTTTATAAGCTTCAACTCTTTGCTTCCTCTTCTAAACAGCCCATATGTGATTAAAGCAATAGGCGAATAGACTCTTCCCTTTTCCTTCTTCACTAGCCTTTTTCCGTGTCATGACTTTGGCACCTATCACCTATGCAGAAACAACATTATTCTTCTTTCCTTTAGATCTCCCCACAGCCATTCTTACAAGCAAAAACCATATAATATATAAATATGAAAGGGCTACGAAAAAGAAAGTATATTTTACATGCAAGATTTGAAATGAAAAAAATATTGTAACAATTAAAGTTGTTGGATCGGAAAGTAGAAGATAATAGTAAGGACATATAACAGCTTAGAAATGCATAAAGTAAACCAATCACAAAACTCATTTTCCCTTTCAACTCCTAAGGAACAAACAGTATTCTTATTCCTAATTTTTATATGTTCCAAAATTTCTTTTGTTTTGTTATTGTAAAAGGTTATCAGCTTTTGACCTTTGCACCGTCTTTATGAGTAAAAATTATATTATTTTACCTAGCCTTCACTAGAAATTTGAGAGGGTAAGGATCCAATGTATTTTATGTCACACAAAATATTGGGTCTAATGGATATTCCACAAATGTTTTAACATTATGAGTTCGTTCTACAAATGAATTTGAGTTATAAAAATATGAAGTAAACATATTATTATTGGTTAAACCTCATAAAAGCCTGCTGACTTACTTCATGTTACCATTTAAGGCCCAATCATTTAAAATTTTACAAACAGGCCATCTAAAATATCAACAAAGATACTAGTAAGTTAAAATGTTATAAAAAATGAATTCCCTAACATAATTTCGATGACTATATTTTTTAAAAAAAATTTTGGTAGAATCTCATGACTTTATAACTTTTTACAACATTACAACCATAGAAAAATGAAATGACTCTACATAGAATACTAACTTTGATAACCTTGCTACCACCATCATACAACTAATAAAAAACTTATGGATACTAGATAGAAGGGCTTTAATAGAATTCCAATATTTATATTTATTAGTTTCAGTTAAGGATGATCAATTGGTTGGTTTGGTTACCAACCAAACGAACTAGCTAAAATTCAATCAATTTTTGATTACAAAATCGATTACCTGAATCAATTCAACAAACCATTAGAACTGAAATAACCAAACCAACCTAATAACACTTCAGTTTGTTCGGTTTTCAAATTCAAGTTTTCTTTTTTTTTTTCTCCTTCACATGAATTGCTTATAATTTAGTAAATAAATCCGAAAATGATTAGAATAACATCAAAGCTTCTTATTAATCTTAATATTACATATCATTAATAAGGCAAGAAACTAGTTTGCAAAAGTTAACAAGCAAGCAACAAATAAATCAATCCCAATAATAATTCTTCGTGCACCTCAAAAATCAAGATGTCAACATAATGACCTATGCAAATCCTAAATGAATCTACTAAGCCTATTGACTGTAACAATAAAAAAATAACTCTCTAGTCAACAACAACATTAGAATCCAAAATTATATATGAAGACAACAACCAACAGGTAGTTGGAGAACCAAAAGCAACTCCAACAGCAAAATTAGCAACAATCTAAAATTTTTAACATTCTCCTCTATTTCATTTCAAATTTAGAAAAACATAATTACAGTTCTTAACAATAAACAATAGTAGGTTCACATTATAAAAAAAGACAGCTTATTAGATGGAATCGGCTACCTCATATATAAAAAATGATTTCATTCAATCTTAGCTATGATAACTCTAAAAAAAAAAAAGAAAACCAGTAAAAAACTTAAGTTGGATCAAAAGAATATTAAAAATTTAAGAAAGAAACTTTAAATGTGAAATGATTACCTTCATTGAGTTTTTTAATCTCCTACAAGTCTTCTTCAACGTTAAGAAGATTGGCAGATCTTCTAATCTAATCTTGAGCACATAAAAGTGTTTGTATCATTTTAAGGTTCTAAGAGCTTCTAAATACATAAAGAACTCTCCCTCCAGTGCTAAAGGCTAATTTTGAGGCTAAAATTGATCTTGATACAATCAATACATCTCATGTTAATTGAAAAAGAACTCGCCCATTAATGCTAGAAGAAGCAATACCATTCTTACAATCTTCACCAAAGTACTTCTCTAACTTAAATTTCCCTTTTTCCATTTCCACTTAAGCTTTTAAATTTCGTACATCTTTCTTTCAAGCGTTTTGGAAGAGTTTCTTGTGCACTTTCACTCATTCATTGAACTTTTGCACTAGACTAACCACTTTGAGATGAGTTCATTTTCTGATACTCATAGAACATCTTGAAAGTGGCATCTCTTATATTTTGATACCCATAGAACAACTTGAAAATGACATTTCTTATATTCTTTACCATCCTTTTCTCAATTTTACTATTTATACCATGCAATTCAGAAAAAAAAAACAAACTATTCATGCTTTAACTTATGACGAGGACCAAGAAAAACCACATAAATTAGCATGTTCATTTTCTCAATGTCACCCTAATACTTGCCATGTTTTTCTTTCTTTTTTTTGCCTTTGAAGAAAAACTATCATCATAATTCTTCTCTTATTCCTTCAAAAGGCAATCAACCTCACTAATTTTATGAAATAAAGTGTTTGATATTACATATAGTGATCCAGCAATTCTTAAGGTTATCTTATAAAAACGTTTAAGAAAACTCACCAATTCACCAATCTCTCTATAGTTGGCCATTCTAGAACAATTGGAACTTCCAGATCTGGTTATAAGTCCATTAAAAAGTTTAGATCATTTTGTCCATATCTAGTAAATGCTTTCACAAAATTTAAAGCAATACTTAACATCAAGTTTGTAGAGTTCCATTTTTAAACACAACAAGCTTTTGCATTCAATTTTTTCAAATTCTAAAAATGGTTTGAACTTTGCTAGCCAAGATAGAGAGTTTTTCATACTCTAGCAATTAAATCACATGCTTTTTTTCAAACTATTATTTACAACTAAATTAATTACATAAGCAATGCACCTCATGGGAAGATACTTACCTCCCAATATATCAATTTTCTAGTTCACCAATATTCTCTTCACATAAGCCACTACAGTATCATCCAAACTTGCATTGCCAACAATAGTTGTTAAAACTTTTTCCATCTTCTAATCAAGCAAGCATTTTTCAATCATTTCACCAATTTTAGACCTTTTATGGTTGGAAATTGGACAAAAGTTAAGGATTTTATTTTACAAGTTTGAATCACTATCAATAGAGTGGGTGATGACACATATATAAGAAACCCTTTATAATGAAGACCATGTGTCAATAGTAAAGCAAACATGTTATCTACTATTTCTTAACCACTGCTGAAGCTTTTTTCTCTGATCTAAATAAAGTTGAAAACAATTCCTAGCAACTATGAATTAAGAGAAAATTTTAAACATAGGACAAATAAGTGACATAAAATACTTAAACCCTTTTTCCTAACAAATTTAAAAAATAATTCATCAATAATAACGATTCATGCCACCTCATTCCTACTGACATCTTGGTCAAATTTGTAAACACCAAAGTTCTCTTCCCCTTCCTATCTCCCCTATCTCCACCAATTGCCTTAAACTGACAAACTTACAAAGCTTGTCTTGCAACAACATAAGCAAGATAATTTGGATATTTTCTTATATGTATATTCAACTTAATTGTGCCATTATCCTTATTATCACAGCAACACTCAACAACATAGTGGTTACATCGTGCTTTCTTGTGACCATCTTTGTCAACATACTTTGTGAAATTATCCCTATATCTACTTCTCTTCTTTATTGTTTTCCTTTACCATTTCAATGAAGACTTATGACTACTATATCTTTAGCTGCTAAAGGCACAGTTTGTGCTTCAACAGAAGATATCTAAGAATCAAATGCATAAAAGAATATTCAATACAAGAAAGCTAGTTTGTAGTGAGTCTAGTGACATCTAATAGGAAAAAATACAAGTAGAGGTGCAATTTGCAAACAAGTTTAAAAAGTTGTTCAGAAGAGGAACTAACAAAAAGAACAGCCTATTAGATAATCCAAATTCATTAGTAATTAACAATAGATGGAGATGCATGCAGTGAGTTAAGCTTTTATCTAGAAACTACTCTAAAATGTCCATGGCTCATTTTATCTAATTCATGTGCAATCAAAAGCATGAACTCAATACCCTATGAAAGGGGGAATTATGTTTTTAGCTTTAATATTAATTTCCAAGAACAATGCATACCAATCGAATACAATATGGCCAAGTAACAACCGTATAGACTAACAACTACTTTTAAAATAATGATACTTATAGTAAAGTTAAAATAACAACCAATTTTTCATAATGCTATCATACTAAAACCTTTTTGTGGTTAAAAAGAAAAAAGAAAAAGAAGAAAAAATTAAAAAAAAAAGCACATAAGTGGGAAAGTGGGGCTCATTAGCATTAAAGAAATATTTCACAATCATTTTTCTTTCTATAGTCAACATACATAAATGCATATCATCTTATTAAATTAACTTAACGGTCTATGATCACTAAACTTAGCAAAGGATCATGTGGTGGACCACTATCCAAGCTTAACCATTTTTTTAAAATTTTTTCACCATCAATTGGCGAAATGTAGGGAAAGCAAATAAGCACAACAAACAAAAGTACCCGAACAAATGTTTAATTAAAGAGACATTTTGCCTCTTATTTATCTAATACCTTTTTGCCATTGTTTGGAAATAATGTGATGCCCACAGTTCTCAAACTCCAATTAAGAATTTTGACTTAGGGTTTTGACCAATTGAAATAATAATCTTACCCACAATCTTGTAGAATAATTAATTAAATTACCAATCAATCATTCAAATAACAAAACATAGAGCCAAGTAACAAACTAATGAATAAAATACACATAATAAAAAAAACAAACTTTTTCAACTTTTAAGAAGTCAGAGAGAAGCATATCTGTCAAATAGCCTAGAGTATATAATTATAGCCAAGCCATCATAAAATATTTTTTTTTAAGGCTAAGTAAAATAAATGTTATATTTAAAGAGTGGAACATCTACACTTCCACTGTAAATTTACAAAATTAAGACACAAAACAATGTAGAGTACCCGAGTTTGAGGTGCAAACTTAACACATGAAAACATGTAAAACCTAAGTGAAGGTGATTAAGACAAGATACACATCCTAACTAAGCTTTTAAAAAAGCAGACTAGCAGCTAGCAATATAATTTGGCAAGTGTTTAAAGATACCAGGCTCAACTGAAGGTCAAAGGCGTTTATATTTCTTCAATTACGAAAGCTAAACGTACACGTATGCATATGCCAAGGAATCAAAGAAGAAGTTTATTAGGTTACAGATTTATAATCATATAATTTCACTCACCTGGACTAGATAGGGTTTATCGTTTGAAGAATAACAAGGACCACCAATCTAAAACACAAAGAAAAAGTTGATAAAAGTGCTTTTTGACACGGCCGTCCTTGGCCATTGCCCAGGAAGCCTATGAAAGCTGGTTTCACGGTAGTTGTAATTGGCTAGCTGTATATGTGCGTGGATTAAAACTCCGTGATGCTAGTTGATTAACCTAGAATATGCAAGATGCATGCTCTTTATGCTTTGACTTGGATTAACAAAATCCATAAAGCATTGACTTGGCCAAGACATTTCCAAAGAAAACAAGTTCAAATAGCCAAAGCATACAAAATTAACATTTATGTAAGTTTATTACACATAGCAACTGTGTGGGAGCATTCATACATAAAGTAGACTAATGCCCTCACCCAAGAGCAACCCTAGAGTTTAGGACTCCTCAAAACATTGACAATGGAGGTAACTAGGAGTACTATATATTCAAGCTTTAACTGAGATCTTCTTGAACTAACTCCCACCTTAGATGTAAGTCCCAGTGGCGAGTCACAGAAGTCCTTGTCCACATGCTGCTAGGCTCTACGGCCAAAAGAAGACTATAGTTAGTACTGTGACTTAACCAATAAGTAACCCAAGTAGACTAGAATCATAAAGATTCTTAAGTGAAATACCTACAACAAAAACAAACTACCACGATAACCCTCAGCGGTTACCTGGCCCAACAACTTCTAAATCTGCACAACATAACTAGGGAAAGAATTCAGAAATTCTCAGTAAGGGTATTCACTTTACCTGTAAGAAAAGTTAATAAGGAATCCACATATGAGAACATATGTAACCTGCTGTGAGCTCATATAGCTTGAGGGTCTAATATATGCATATACCTAGGTCCTTTGGGACCTTTCCTCATCCTGATCCTTGAACTACAAGGCATAGCCTTGTCCTCTAGCAAGCTTGGCTTGCCAGCCTAACTAGTAATAAGTCACTAGTTGAAGCTCACCCTTTTATGATGTGCAAGGGCACTATGGTAGGACTGACACGGCCGTCCCTGGCTTCTGCCCAGGAAGCCCTGTGATAGCTGGTCTCACGATAGTTGCAATTGGCCAGTTGTATATGTATGCGGATTAAAATCCCATGATACTAGTTGACTATCCTAGAATATGCAAAATGCATGCTCTTCATGCTTTGACTTGGGTTAATGAAAACATAAAACATTAACTTGGCCAAGTAATTTCTACAGAAAGTAAGTACAAATAGCCAAAGCATACAAAATCAACATTTATGTGAATTTACTACACATAACAACTCATGGAAGCATTCATACATAGAGTAGACTAATGCCCTCACCCAAAAGCAACCCTAGAGTCTAGGACTCTTTATAACATAGATTATGGAGGCAACTAGAGTACTGTATATATACAAGCCTCAACTGAGATCTTTTTTAACTAACTCCCACCTTGGATGTGAATCCCAGTGGCAAGTCTTAAAATCCCTTTGTCCAAGTGCTACTAGGCTTTGCAGCTAAAAGAATACTCTAGTTAGTACTGTTACTTGACCAACAAACTACTCAAGCATACTCATGTAGACTAGAATCACAAGGATTCTCAAGTGCAATACTTGTGCAAAAAAAGTCATTACTGCAATAACCCTTAACAGTTATCTGGCCCAACAACTTCTGAATCTGCACAACATAACTAGGGAGTGAGAACATACCATTCTCAGTAAGGGGTCTTCAGTGTAACTGCAAGAAAATTACTAAGGACACCACATATGATAACATATGTAACCTGCTGTGAGCTCATATAGCCTAAGGGTCTAATATATGCATATATTTAGGTCCCTTGAGACCTTTCCTCATCCTTGTCCTTAAACTACAAGGCATTGCCTTGCCTACTAGCAAGCTGCGCTTACCAGCCTAACTAGTGATAAATCACCAGTTGAACCTCTCCCTTAGTATGTTATGCAGGGGAATTTTGGTAGGACTATTGTAGACTAGGTCATTTAGACCTTATAGACTAGGTGCACTAAGGTTTCACCTTGCAACCTCGTGGCTACGGCATGGCTAGGTCGCCAAGGATTCTAAACCTTTCACCCGAGCTAATGGTACTTAGTTATGCTCATTTGCAACTAGTTTCCTTGCTTATGGCTTAAACAACCATAAAATCTTTCAAACCTTAAGGAAACGCTTAAGTCTTAAGGGACTTTCGAAAGTCTCGGAGTACCCTCGGCGTACTTAGGCCCCAAAGCACTCTAAGAACTCCTCTAGGTCTCACCTCGATCACCCTAGCAAAATGTGAGAAATTCTGCCATCCTGCATGTGGCGACGCGTCGCCACTGTTGGTAACGTTTGGACCACATTTGCACAACTGGCGACACGTCACGAACTGGTGCACAAAATTGGCGATGCGTCGCCAATCTGCGAATCTGCAGAATCGGCACGCATTTTACTGCTATAAACTTTGGACACTTAACAAACATAGTAAACATGCTTGGAAAGCCTCCAAATTTCACACACACATAGACCATGTTGCATAGAACATAACCAACTATAACAAGCCAATCTATTATGTCTCGTAACATCATCCGAATCCTCTCAAACCTCATAGTCCACCACAATTCAACCAAATCCTCTAACTAATGCTATTGCTAGAATTACTCAAATTCTTCAAGCAAACTCATGCCAATAGCATTAATTGGTCTTCAAGTCATAACTTCCTTACCTCAATTCCAAGTAACAAGCAAGAATCAACCTCTTTTCCAATAAACTAAGCTCACCAAAATATCACCTAAGTTCCAAACAAAAATATAGACGCCAATCATCAAAACCTTGCTTCCTAACCAAAACCCAAGCTCCAAACTAACCAAATAACATGAATTCAATCAAGAACACATTGGTTACCTCGTTCTAAAAATAAGGGATATGAGAAAACACACTTCCAAGCTCCAAACCATGGTTTAATGCTTGAAATGAGCTCCTCCTAGCTTATATACTCTTGATAGCTCTTCTTGGCACCAAGAAATCTTGATTTCAATGTTGAATTGAGAGCAAAATGAGAGTGAGAAGGTTGGAAACGAGATTATGGCAGCCATAGCCTCACTTTCCCCTTCTTAAACCCTCACTTAACCTCCAAGCCACCAAAGTATTAAGCTTAACACAATTAAACCCCCATCTTTTGGTAACTTAGTTATTCTTGATTAATTCTTGTTTATTTTTGCAAGTTTGGGTTAAGGTTGAAAGTTAAGTTATACAAACTCATTATAACCACTCGGGACCACACTCAGCTATTTAGGATGCAAAATTATCATTTTGCCCTTAAACCTCATTTAGTGCCTTAACTTCCTCGAAACTTAGTGAACTTTGCTAAACTTCTCTATTCTTGCTATGTAAAATTAAAACTGGGTTCCAACTTAATTTAGAACACTTTACCTTCCTCGGGAGTTCCTGCTACTAGGAGGTCCATAACAAGGACTATTGTAAACTAGGCCAAAAATACCTTGTAGCGTAGGTATACTAAGGTTTCACCTTGCAACCTCGTGGCTAACAGCAAGGTTAGGTTGCCAAGGGTTCTAACCTTTCACTCAAGCTAGTGATACTTAGTTATGATCTTTTAAAACTAGTTTCCTTGCTTATGGTAAAAGCAACTATAAAACTCAAGGAAACTCCTAGGTTTCGAAGGAGTTTTGGAAGACTCGGAGTACCCCTGGAATGCTTAGACCCCAAGGTACCCTAAGAACCCTCTTAGGTCTTCCCCCGACCTTTCTAGCAAAAGTGAAAAATTTCAGTCATTATGCCTGTGGTGATGCGTCGCCAATTGTGGCAACGCGTCACCATAGTTGGTAACAAACTTCCAATTTTCATGGTAACAGCGACATGTCACGGGTACTAGCAACGATTGGCGACGCATCGCCAATACCTGTGACAACCTATAAAATTTCCAATTTTGCTGCTATGAACATTAGACACTTTTCAAACATATCAAACATGCATGGATAGCCTCCAAACTTCACATACATGTAAAACATGTTGCATAGATCACAACCAACTATTACAAGCCAATCTATGATGTATTATAACATCATTCCAATCATCACAAACCTCATAGTCCACCGTGATCCAACCTTGCCCACTAACTAATGCTATTGCTAGAACTACTTGAATTCATCAAGCAAACTCATTCCAATAGCATTAATTGAACTCGAAAACACAACTTCCTTACCTTAACTTCACTTCACAAGCAAGAAACAAGCAACTCTTCCTCAAGAATTCAAGTTCTACAAAGCCCCACCTAGTTCCAAGTTACCAAAGGCATAAATTACATAATTTCTACCTTCTAACTAAAACTCAAGTTTCCAAAGATCTAATAAACAAGAATTCACCAAGAACACAAGTGTTACCATGTATCAAAAATAGGGGATGGTGGTAAACTCGGTTCCAAGCTTCAAAAACATGAAATCATGCTTGAAACAAGCCTTCCACATCTTGTATATCCTTGGTGGCTTTAATTTCTATCAAAAACTCTTGGTTTTGGGCTTGGAATCATAAAAAATTGGTAAAGAGAAGGGTGAGCTCGGGTTTGAAGATGAAAATGGCAGCCCTCCCTTCCTTTACTAATTTTATGTGCCACTTAACCATGAAGCCATCCAAGAATTTAAAAAGTTACAAATAAGTCCCTTCATTTAGGTAACCTTAGTCAAACTTGGTCAAACCTTGTTTATTTCAACTAGGTTTGGGTTAAAGTTAAAAGTTAAGTTATAAAACCTCATTTTTAACACTTGGGACCCGGCCTAACTATTCAAGATGCAAAATTACCATTTTGCCTCTAAACCTTATTTAGTGCCTTAACCTCCCCGGAACTTAGTGAACTTTGATAAACTTACTCATTCTTGCTAAGTGAACTTGAATTAAGGTTCCAAACTTGACTTAAAGCATTTTACCTTCCTTAAACAAGCCTTCAACTAGGAGAGCCATAACACTTTTAGTCCAATGCTCCATACGATTCATGCCAATTGAAAGAAATCCAGAATAAAAAAAGTCATGAGTGTGTATTTTCTTTCATTTGGAGGAGATGGGTGAGTCATCAAGGAAAAGTAAAAGAGACAAGGTCTATCATTTGCGTGTCCAAGGTGAAAGTAAAAAAGTGGCTTATATGCCTACGGTAAATACCATAAGTGATACTCCTAAAAAACTAATATTTACAATTTAGTCATTCCAGTTTTTCGGTTTCAATAGTAACACCTGAGACCGAACCATATAACCGATTACATAATTTGATTTCTAACTAAACTGACCAACAAAAAAAAGCCAAACCAAAATGTCTGAATCCGATTAGATTATTCAGTGTTTTTTTTATTTTGCCTGAATGGTGCTCACCCATAGTTTTGGTCATTAGTTTCTTTATACTAATGTTTAATTATCTTAATTTTGAACGGTAAGCATTGTCACAATTTTGAAGTAAGAATTGGTTTTGATTGTTATGGAGCTTTTGATAATTAGACCCCAACCATAACAACTCTTGCACATGGTCAGAAGTTCATTGTGTTAATGCTGAAATAAAAATGCCAGATTACGATTCACTTTCTTAAAACAAAATACTAGATCTAGGTGGTATAAAGCAAAAGTGTGGGTGGGGTATGTGAAATTGTGAAAACAAAGAGAATGTTGAGAGTAAAAATAGCTTAAAAGTGCACTATCAATAGTCAATAATATTATATATACGAGAGTAAAATATATTATATGAGTTTAAAATATGTTTTATAACATATATTTAACTAAATAGTTGTTTAAAGCAAAAGATATATGTAATATCATAGATGTGTATTATAGATACATACATGTACATATAAGACGTGACATATATATTAAAAATATTAATATTTTAATATTATTTTGTCAAAAAAATTTTATTTTTCCTACAATATTTTATATATTTTGTGAAAAAAATTATAAAGGATACTTAAAAATATAATTAAAATAAATCCAATTAAATATGCTTTTAAATCAAAGTGAATATAATGACATTGTGGTCTTGAATACACCATGAGGCTTTACTCACTCTCCAGTTTAAGGGTTAACTGTGCAGTGATGTAGGCTAAACGTGCGTGTAAATTTTGAAAATGTGAATTCTCTAAAAATCTAGTTCAAAAGCAAAAATATCGAACAAGAAGATTTGTTGCCTAGATGCTTTAATTATTGTAACAAAGGACTAGGTTCTACTTTTAAAAACCTAAGTGCATTAATATGTTCTCAATATTTGCCATAGATGAAGTTATAAAAGGTATAAGAATATGTATATATTATACTTTTCTAATGATACAAGCTTCCACCCTTATACAACTTTATGTTATAATGAGATACTGATTATAATAATTGTTTTATTAGATAAGAAAATGTGTTCTCTAGTTTTGTATTACTTATCTTTTATTAGTGTGTTGATCTTCTTGATCTTTATCTCCCTTCTTTTTTTCTATTAGTAGACTAAACATACTTATAACTTGTATATGTCATTACATCTTTAATAGATGTTAATTTGCTGTTCATTGCATTTGTAACATTTAGTCCTTTATTCTCTATGTTAGTCAACTATCATCTACCTCCTATTATGTTAAGTTTGAATAAGGATACACAAACCACTTTATTTCTTTAAATGGATTTATAATAGCATTATTTTGCCTTTACCTTACATAAGATTAAGGTGCAATATGATGATGACGGTGATAACAATGATTCCAATTGCTGCCCAAATTTTTGTTTTGGGTTCACAAAGAACCATAAAGTATGTTGTCCCATATATTAAGTGATCGTCATCATGATCATTACCATTATTATTGTTCTGATGGGTTTTGTTTGAAACTGAAGTTTTTCTTGATTTCAAAGAATTTTCCAACCACTGAATGTTTGTTATTTATTATTTTTTTGCTAGGCTTGGCTTTCAAAACTTTAAACAACTTTTTGCTATAAAAGGAAAATGAAGGAAATTAATAATTGCAAAAAAAGAAAGAATATAACATAAGTTCAATGAATGAAACTTGGAGAACAAGGATGTAACTAAAACAGAATGAGAATGAAATATTTTTGGTATTTTCTAGTTTTTTTGGATACACAACATATGAAGGAAATGAATGGCAGCAACATTTGAATGAACTTGAATGAAGAAGAACAAAGAAAGGCTCAGTTTAAAGAAAGTTGAACACAAATGAGAGAATCTGAAAAAGGCAAGAACTAAATGGTTTAGGATGGATAAAATAATGCAAAAAAACAATAAATGAAAGCTAAATATAAACAAAAGAAGGATAGATAGTTCCTGCTTCTAAAACTTTGAATTTGATACCACTTGATGTCCCTCTTCCTTGTCTCCTTCTTCCTCACTTCATTAGGCTAAGATTGCCTTAGGTTAAGGGTGGGTTTGGATGCAAACCTTGTTGCCGCTCTTTTCTTGAGTTGCTACTACAACCAAATAATAGTGTGAGCCATATCTTCTAGCTCCACACAAGGTTACAACTCAACAAGGTTAACAATGTCAGTGTTTAAACCTTACAAGAATCTTGTCATTATTGCCTTTTCATCCTCCTCTATGTTGGCTCTCATCAAGGTCATCTTCAAGTCCTTGAAATAGTCCTCCACATACCTTATTTCTTGCGACAATCTTTAAAGCCTTTGGTATAGCTCCCTTTGGTAGTAACTTAGCACAAACTTCTTCCTCATGATTGTCTTTAATTCTTGACAAGTTTAAATTGGATCCTCATGGTTTCTTTGCCTTGAATTTACAACCTGAGTCTACCAAGCAAGTGTAAAGTCAGTAAGCTCCAAAGTGGCAAGCTTTTCCTTTTTGTCTTTAGGATAAGTGTAGCACTCAATGATCATCTCCACTTTGGCTACCCATTCAAGGAATGCCTTTGGGTCACTTCTCCTTTTGAATGGTGGAATTTGTACCTTGATGGCATTAAGATTTGGGTCCTCTCTTGCTTGCCCCCTCACAGGTCTTGTAAGTGGTGGTGGTGGTGGTGACAACAAGCTCTCAAGGTCCTTATCTCTATAGGCAAAGACTTCACAACTTATGGTAAAGTCCCTTCTAGGTAGCACTTCAAGGATTTAGCCTAGGATGCCTTTTTTATGTGATTTAGATGTACCAAGCTGCTCAAACTTCCTATCATACCTATTTAATCTTTGGTTGGTCTCCTTCAATTTATCCATCATCATCTTGAGTTTTGAGCATATATCTTGCAATGTGGAGCTTTTTGCCTCCTTCTTCATGTCACGGCTTACTTCTTTATACATGTCTTCTAAAATAAAAAAATCCTCACAAACACTTTTATGTTTCAAATTTGTTAGTGAAAAAGTTACTTAAACAACCAAATTTCCCAAGTTCTAAATCAACTGACTCAAAGCACACTAACACTTGAAAATCCTTCAAAACCTTTCAAAATCCTTCTAGGAAGAGAGAAAATATATTAGAAAACATTTACAAAGGATAAGAGAAGGTAAGAATAGGATGCCCTTACAATCAAAGAGTAATTGAATACTTGCTTTACCAAACTTGGTCCAAGAAGAAAAAATTGAATAAAGGAGAAAGAAAGGAAGCTAGAAATAGAATCAAGAATGAGAAAAAGAAATGTAGAATAGAAAATAGAAGAAATTTGATGGAAAAAGAAGAACTTGAGGCATAAGTGCACCAAAGAGTTGGGAAAGAACAAGAGATAAGAAAATTGCTCAAAGCAACTTGTATTCTTATTAATCTGTATTGAATCCACTAATAATATGTACTATTTAAAGGGAAATAAGCTAGGGTTGCAGGCCATACAAAGTCTTAATGGACTAGGAACCCTAAACCTAACAAAAGAAGCAAACCTAGTTAAACTAGGCACTGGAAACATGGTATTAACACTTATTCCACAAAAATCCGTGTGGCTTATTTAACATATGCCATAAATCTGTTCCTTAACCTAAAAATATGTAAGAAACATGAACTAATTAAGAAAAATATGAAAAAAAAAACAATCGGGCATACTAAAATGGCTGAATGGGACTCCAAGGTGGCTCTCAGATGCACCCTTGGAGCTCTTTAGGATTCATGCTTTGGCCTCCTCAGTCTAGCCAAGATTTCTTGGTTTCTTCAGCTTAGATCTTTATAATATTATATGAAATGAAGTGTTGTAAATCCTAGGCACTTATAGATTGGTTGCAAGTTGAAATGCCTTGAAAGGGTTTGAAGGATATCCTTAAAGCTCTAAAGCTTGATGGTCCTTTACCACGTTCTTTGTTATTGTGTTTGTTTTTGTTGCAGTTGTAGTTGTCACTACATCTTTTGACGTTGTCTTACTTGGAAGAAAGAAAAATCATATATATTTAGCATTAGGGATTATAGTACTCCCTTTATCTAAAAAATAATTAAATTTATTTATTTATTTATGTGTCTATAATTACTACAAGAAAAATGGCATATAGTGGCAGTCCAAATCTGTTGCTATAGTCAACAAAATTCATCACTATAGGTTATATTGACACCCAAATAAAGCATCATAAAAAGTCTGTCGCTATAGGAATTGTCTATCGGTATAAACCCATATATCTATAGCAATAGTCAATAGGTGTAACTATTTACCTATACTAACAAATAATTAGTGATGCGAAAAGGCATAGTTACCATTCCCTCATTTGTACTGTTGGCTTTAAAAAGCTTTAAAATTTATCTCTACTAATATGATCAGCTAATAAGTATTGCCCAATTGGTAACATGAAATTTAACGTTAGCAAATAAATTTAAGTAACACAGTTATCACTATTAATTAAAAAAATAATTAAATGTGAATTATTATAAACCCAACATGATTTATTACAAATTGCAATCCTCTGACACAAATATTCCAATGCAAAAAAAAGCTACAAGTGAACCAAATACCAAAGTTTAATAAACTGATGGCCCTACCTAAAATGTTACAATCTCAAGCTTTATCGAATGCAGAACACTTTTTCTTCTTAATTTTCACCTATTAAAAGTCAAGAAATAGAATAACATTAATAAACTAAATATGATGTTTAAGAATGTGGTAAACTGACATTAGATAATACATGGAAATGTTCTATTTCCTAGGGTGAATGGAGTATATAATATGCTTTATAGTTTTGAGGCAAATAGAGAAAATATCACCTCTATTATCCTTTAACAATAGTCTTCCACAAGCTAAGCCCAAATCAAATTTTATTGATATAGAATGCAAATTAATGAATAATTTCAACTAATTACAATCCAAGAATCTAAGCCCACTAGAATTAAGAAAGCTAAAGAGAAAACTAACGGATTAAAAAAACTGAAGGCTTAAAGACACTTCAAAGATGATGCCAATGGGATATTGGTCTTAAAACATGCATAAACTTACAAGTAATTGAAGATCCAAACTCAAGTATCTAGCAAAGTTATCATTTCTCTCAACTGACACAACCACCATACTATGAGAAAACAAATAAGTGAAAAGAACAAGCCTTACATATGGCCATGCTCCTAATTCATTCTAACACTTGTGTCTCTTTCTATCTACATATATATAAATATTGTTTGTTTCTCCATTAAGCGCCAAGATGCCTAACTATAAACTTACAGAGAATATAGGATAATTAGACTATTTTAATGCTTCAACCACATAAAAAAAAACAAATTATCATGGAAAGAATTTATTGTGCCAATTAAACAAATCATATTATCGAGTGCTTTTGATGCTTTTTCCTTAAATGAATTGAGTATACTTGTAAGGGAAAATGTAAATGTTGGCCATATCATCAACCCATTGTGAACGAGAAATAGAGGATACTAACCTAGTCTTCAAGAGATCATCTCCTTATTAAATCTGTGAAGTTTGTTTTCTTTAGCCCTTTGAGCATGATCAATAAACCTGAAATCCAATAACTTAAAATTAGAAGGAAAATGTCACATTATGAGTGGTAAATCAATTAGAGCATCAATTTGAATTGGTTTATATTGAAGGTTAGCTATATGTCAGCTAAATGCATATGGAACAAGCATTTAAGATGGTTTAAGTTCCACAACTATTTTTAAGAGGTTGAGTATTAAAAAATACATGAATGAACAATGAGGCCAAGTTTAGGGGTTCAATCATGTCTCAAATTTGGCTCAAAGTTACTAAACATGTTTCTGTACAAAAATAAGCTAATTAAACTATATAAGCAAGTTCTTGAGTAAAATAAGTTAAAAAAATGTACTGTGAAGTACTAATGCATAAGTAGCTCTTAACTCTAGAAGTTCCAAACAAGCATTGCTACTAAATTTTTCCTGTCAAGTCTCTGATCATGTGAACACAAGTAGCCAATAATGTGAACTATGTTGATAGCATAAACCATCATAAATACATAAAAAAAGAAAAGGCCAAGAAATAGATTGAAACTAACCCTGTGCATTAGTAGTAAATATCAAGTTACTACTGCATAACATTATCCCCTACATAATATATTGAAGGCTATACCTAGATTAATTTTAAAATACATCTAATGCTCATTTTAAAAAATATGTCAAAATAAAAAAACAATTGTAAGAATGACTTTGCATGTAACTAGCCACGTACTCTCATCACTATTTGCACGATATCAATCAATCAAATCTAAGAACACATTATTGTTTCTAATTTAATGTAAAGTCAACCATTTATTTATGTAAACATACTTTCTACTAGGACATGGTCTTCCTAAGTTGCCACTCATAGCAAGTTGAACGTCCTTTTGTAGAAGTTCTATAGCAATGACATCACTCGCCTGTGAAATATAAAAAAAATGGTATCATTATATTCCATATCCTATCAAGACACATAGGTTGGGGTTCTAATTACAAAATTAGCACCATTGAAAAGACTATAGTCGTACATTTGATGTCATAGGAATGATATAAGCTCAAAGAGAATCATTTCCTAACTTAGCAGCAACATGGAAGGTATCAGAAATTCTTTGATTTCAACATTAACCTTCAAAACAAACATCAATAGCTCTGTATTTATGAAATAATGAAGAGAAAAGTCAATCAAATTGGAATACATTTCATATATATACTCAAATTAGTAAACACACACATACACACACTAAAACAGCAAATCTGTAACCATGATCCGAAACTGGGGCTTATCTGTGAACTAGGTGGTAGATGATGATGGAGATGACACCATAGTGGTTTCTAAAGCTGTCAAGCAAAAAGACCATTGATTCGAGAGAGAAAAAGAATAAACAATATGAACAACACGAGAATCATCTCTCAATTCATCGCCGCTTGCTTTTTGTTTCTCCAAATTTATCACAAAATCTCTCTTGAATCCTTATTTCAAACGTAAAGCCCTAAACAGTGAGGTGATCTACTACTTAAAACTTGAATGACCCGTTCAATTTAAATCTCCTCTTCCTTATCTTTCTTCATTCCCTCTTGTTTCAAAACCTTAACCATAGCCTATACTTTGCTTTGTTCTCACCTTTTGTAATTCCCCCAATAAAGCCAAATCTCTGGAAAGGCCCTCCATAATCTTCTTGATTTCAATTCATGCATCCTAAGAGTTATAAAAATTGCAAACAATTTCTTATATTTTTGTTTCCCTTTATTACTATTTGACCCGGTCAATCACCAAAATAATAATTAAAAGCTAACTAGTAGTAGAAAAATACTTTTATAAACTATTATTTTTATAAAAGAAAAAAAAGAATAAGAACGGACTCCAAACTGTTGGTGCAAGTCAAAATTTACCAATGAACGCTTGTGATGTGTCAGTAAAATCCAACTTTTAGTGATGACTTTTAGAAACAATCACCAATGCTATTGATGCTATTAAAACCTGTTAGTATAGGCTATCTTTTGCAACGGATTGTACATCTGCCACTAAAGGTGACTATCGCTATATGTCTTTTTTTTTTTGTAGTAAATTGAATGAGATTAATAAATTCATCATATGTTTTTTCTGCTTTACTCACTATATGTGAACTCTCATGTCACTATTCACATGGCTACATGCATGAGTTAGGTAATGACGAGGAAATTAACGTTACAATTAATTCTTATGCCATAACATCCTTAATTTTTGTAAAATAAAAAAAAATCACTTTTGGATGAAGGAATATTAGATGAGTTATAATTATATGATGGTCTTTAGTTGTAAACGTAAACAATCATAAAAATGATACTCTTAGTTAATTAATATTCATTATCTCATGTTGTGTTTTATATTATTCCTTCAATATATTTAATTAAAATGATACAAAAATATGAAAATCAAATAAAATTAGTACAGAACACTATTAAAAATACTTCTCTTATTAAAATAAGGCATCCTGCATCATAGTACAATTTTCCTCCATTTTTAGGAATTGCTGGCAAGGATAATGATAGCCTATAAACTTATTATTTTTCTCCTAACTTGCTTCATATTTTGCATTTGTTGATTAATTTGCTACATGTTTATAGGAAAACTATTACAATTGCACTATATCTAAAAAAGAGCATGGTGTTTATAATGAAGCATACTTCTTAATGACATGTATCTAATTTTGCACAGATAATCTAGAACTTGACATGCCCATATATGTTCTGTGTGGCTCCCAAGTAAGTCATTTTTATAAAGGGCTAGAATATTTGTTTATGATTGATGTGCAAGTGCATTGGTTAATGTTTGATACCAATTAGATGCTCAATCTATTTGTATCATGATCTATAAGTAAGCCTAAATTATAGATTTTTTTTTGTTTCTTTCATTTAGCCAATTGAAGTCATGATCAACTTTGTGCATGTTTAGGAATCAACAAATCATGTCTTTTTTTATGGTGAATCAATATGAATGACTAAAATCTGATGGTAAGTGAGAGTTAATTATCGAAGAAGCAAAATTGTTATGCACAAAAGGAAAAGACAATGATTTAAGGATTGACAGGGAGAAGGAGCAAGCAACCCGATGAACTCAGGTAATTGGCAGGTGAAACAAACATTTGCCAGAACTGGCATTGGGTAAAACCAAATTCTAGCCTACGTGAAATAAGAATGATGGCTTAAGCAAAATATAATGTGAGATAGAATAAAGTATAAGCCTGAGCCAAATTCAAGTTTGGTGGAAAAAAAAAATACGGGTGAGAGCAAAGTAAGACCAAAGAAATCTCAATATAGTGAGATCTTGGAAATGATCTAGAAAAGCCCCTTCAACAAGAAAAGTATAGACTATTTATAGAGAAGCTAAGTATATAAGTTAACGTTACATGTCCTTAGATGATGATGAAGAATATAATGGTTTTCAACATGATTAGTTGGGTCTCAAGATATTAATTTCATTGTTAGTTTGACTTGTCAAGTGTCATAATACAATGTCGATGCTTTATGTCATGGTCAAACCTCAACCAATTTGCATTTTTTTTTTTTGCATTGGATGCTTTAAATATGCACAAAAATTATACTCCATCCATCCAAATGCTTTAGTAAAGTTTGACTTAAATTTATTTACATTATTATTTGCTAATTTTTCTAAAATAATATATTTAAAAATTGCAAGACTTATAGTTTTTAAATACTCCTTCCATCCCAAAAAGGATGACAAATATTCCTTTTTTAGCTATCCTAAAAAGAATGAGTTATTCCACTTTTTTTAAAGTTTTTAACATCTAATTTACCTTACTACCATCATTTAAACTCTATATACAAAATCCAAGAATTGCACAAAACCTAAAAAAGAATATATTCTTTTTCTGATCCTCATTTAAAATCTCACTACACAAATCTAAAAAAAAAATTATTTATTTTAGCTTTAAGGGTAAAAATGGAAAAGATAACATAAATTACACATATCTTAATCTCCATGACCAAAGAAACGCATCATCCATATTGGAATGGACGGAGTATAATTTAAAAAAATTTTCAAATAATATTATTCATAAGTTTAAGTCAAATTTAGTCAAAAAATTGAAATGTAGCAAAGAATTTGGGACGGATGGAGACTAATAAATCCTTAAACTATTGCATATAATTTATCTAAGACAAGATGTTTCAATTGTTGCAAAAATGACCCTACCCCCTAACGTGAATGCACCCAATACATATATTCATAAGTTTTCCTTTTTGTACATAGAAAATGACAAAAATCCCTACCAATAATTTAATAATGTGCATTGCCTAACATTGAAACAATCAAATAGCCAATAAACTTTTATCAATAAATGATATATTGATCATGACAAGTTTGAAAATATTTATTTATGCCCCTTTTCTAATTCCTTTTCTATCTAATGATAAAAAAATTATGATTAGAATCAAACAAATAAAAGTTATAGTAAGGAAACTCTGACTTTTAGCATGATTATTTAATTAGGCCTCAAAATATTAACTTCATTATTAGTTTTGACTTGTCAAGTGGCATAATACCATATTGATACTTTATTTCATTATTAATAGTGTTTTTTAAAGTCGAACTTCTCGCCAAACCAAAAGGACTTCCAGTTCACGGTCAAATTGGTTTAATCGGTTAAACCATCAGGTCAAAACCACATCCACATTTCTATTTCATTACTTAACAGCGACCTTATTATTACTTGAAAAGTATTTTGTATTATAAAGAAACATGTGTTAGACTAACCTTATAATTTCCCATTCCAAATATCTAACCCTAGAGAACTCAAACTTTTTTTTCTCCCCTTCATTCTCTCTCTGATGGTAGGATTCAAGTTCAATACCTACCTTTCTCATTTTACCCCAATTTGTCATCCATTTCTTCCTCCTCTCTTGCACAAATTTTTTTCCTTCCCATTGCTTTCTCAATTTCTCACTTTCCATTTTTTCCTCCTCCTCTTCATCAATTTCTTTTGCTTTCACCCATTTTTGGTCTATGAGTTCATACCTAATGGCACATTGTCACAGCACTTACAAAAAGAGAGGGACAAAAGGCTTGCTTGGCTTATTTAGCTTGTAATAACTGTAGAGACTGCACAAGCATTGCATGTCTTAACTCTACAAATGATCCCCTGATTTACCATAGAGACATTAAGTTCATAGCATACTATTGGAATACAACTTTGGCTCCAAAGTAGCAAATTTTGGGTTGTCTCCCACATACTTGCCCTCTTTCTGTTCCTGTTTCTATTCCTCTTTGCATCTCTTTATCTGCCAAGGCTGCCACCATGCAATCCCCCTTTTCTCTACCCTTCACATTTTTCTTTTACAACTAGGCCGAAATGTTTTTTTGTTCATGGTCTTTTCCGGTTTTACCGGTTTTGACCACTATTTAACTGATTTTACTTTTATGTAATTGAGTTAGAACCTAGGCCATAGAGCCTGATGGTTCACAATTGAACCATTCGGCCCTTTCCAGCTTTCAAAACAATGGTGGCCAGGCCTTTATCAATTTGTATTTGTTACATTGGATGCTTTAAATAGGGGGGAAAAAAGAACATAATTAATAAGTCCTTAGGCTATTGTATATGTATTATCTAAGAAAAAGTTTCAAATGTTGCAAAACTGACCCCACCCCTAACACATGCCTGGATAGACGCATACATGCATAAGTTTTAGTTGGTACATGAATCATGTAACATGTTTTCAAGGTTAAAGAAAAGAGATATAATTGCGTAAAAGAGGCTTCTGAAAATGTTTTCATAACTTTCGAACTTAGGCGCTTAATCTTCCATAGCATGAATTTAAAGGTTTGCTACTTGGATGAAACCTCTTGTTCAAATATGCATAAATATAGAATATGTGTTAGTAAAGATGTTTAAACAATACTATCAACATTTTATGTTTGAAACATGTTTTGGCAGTATTCATATAATATAAATTAGGATTTAATGTTTTAAGAAAAATCTCAACTTAATTAAAATTATTGCTTTTAAGAAGTTGTTCATAATTACTAGCATTTTATTAACTTATATTCAATTAGTGGTTATAACTCTTTTTTATATGTAGTGAGTTAAATAATCCAAAAAAAATTGCTAAAATTAATAATAAGTATTTTTTTAATATTAACAACAATATAGAAACCTTTGATAATTGGGTTGGCATATGTGATCGAAGGAAGGCACATAGATGTATTTGAGAAAGAAATGAAACACAAATAGACTTGTGTGTACTGGGACACACGAAGTCTTTTCTACTAGTTTTGGAAGTTGTCAGACAAGAGTGCATGTCAGGTGGAGTGGCTAAATGCATATAGGGAAAAGCTAGCTGGGAGCGGTTTGTAGGGTTATAAAAGAATTTAATGAACACAAACAGGGTATGTTCATGTTCGTTCATTTAACTTTCAATGAACATGAATATGAACATGAAATACGAAATAAAAGTAATTATTTGCTATGTTTGTGTTCATGCGTTCATAATAATATTGTCGTGATTCAAATGAACATATATGAATGAACGCATCCATGAACCCTAAATAAATTATTCGTGAAAAGTATTAAATGAATAAATATGAGAAATGTTTTGTGAAGCCTAAATCAACTGTTCACAAGCATAAACAAACAAAAATACAAATATATATAATAATAAATGTATGACTGATATTTAAATAAACAAACAAATGAATATAAACAAACAAATAAATAAATAAATATAAACAAATAATAATCATACTGTCTATGATCATAAACAAATGAATGAGATCTTATTCGTGTTTGTTTGTTTAACTAATTAAAGAGAAAAATCTATTCGTGTTTGTTTATTTACCTAAATAAATGAATATAAATGGAAAAAGTATAAAATTTTCCACTAATGTTTAGGGTACGGGTCGAATCTACCACTACAGTTTTTTTTGTTTGCCCAATTTCATATTAATGTTTCAAATTGGCTCAAAATGCTACTAAAGTTTTAGATTTGCGGTGAATATGCCAATGCCATTAAAACAGTTAACAGAAAACGTTAAAAATAATAGATTTTGAAATTTTAAAATTTTAGGGTGATAATGCAAGTTTTAACAAACTTCAAATATTTTATATAATTAGTTTGTCTCTCTCTCTCTCTCTCTCTCTCTCTCTCTCTCTCTCTCTCTTTCTTTCTTTCTTTCTCTCTCTCTTTTAAACACCGTCTATTGTTGCCGCCTTTTGAAGCATCTTCAGCCACCGTCCATAGCGACCAATAATAAAAAAATTTCCATCTTTTTCTCCTCTCATCGCCACTGGTAAGATTCGGGAGAAAGAGCTATTTTTCCTCCACATGAAAGCACTCCCTCCACTGTCTTCAATGCTTCCCTCATTTGTCTCTAATGCTTTTTCTCCTCCCTTTCTTTTTTGCCACTCCACTAAAGGTGGAAACTAGCCTTCTGAAATCTCTAGCACAAAATACGAAGCTAATACTCTTGGAAACTTCAATTGTTACATTAAAGACTAAATCAGAAGAAATGCTTGAGATTTTGTTAGTTCTGATCCCAAAATCAATCCAATGAAATGGCTAGCTGGATGCTTTGCCTGTAGCCCTCTACTAATACTCCTTCCTCAGTTTGACAAGATGTTGCCAGAGTAAGGCTGGACCGAATGCGATGTCGCTGGAGGTGAGGCCAGAGAAATTCCCAACATTGGAGTTGAGTCTAATTAACTGTGACTCTTGTAATTTTTTGAAAGTTGTATTATCATCACAAAATTTCAAAACTTCTTACTATTTACATTTTACATTATTTTTTAACGGCAGTTGCATATTTGAGCCCATTTTGAAATATTAGTGGGAGATTGGGCAAAAAAAAAAAACTATAGTGGCAGATTCGAGCCTTAACCTAAACATTAATGGTAATTTTGATCCTTTTGCCGAATATAAACAAACACCCGCTGAAAGATTCACCAAATGCTATGGTCATTTATAGCTAAGGATGTAAAGAGATCGTGTCAAACTTGAACCCACTAGGCTCGAGCTCAACCCCTTAAGCTATAAGCACTACCCGAGCTCAAACTCAAATTGCTCGAGCCAAAATTTTGAGGTTCGAGCTCTACTTGAAGAGGGCTCAAGCTTGGCCCAAAAAACCTGTTAAGCTTAAATGAAAAGTCTTTTGCAGAATTTATTATATTTAGTTTAGCAATTTAAACCAATAATTTTTTGATTAGCTAAATAATTAAAGTATTATATATGTCATTACTAAAGACCCATTAGGCCTTTTGACAAAACAGGCTAGGCACTTACAAACTCGAGCCCGCCTCTTTAAGGTAACAAACTCATTTTTAAACTCAAGCTCAGTAAGTCTTGACTCGGTAAGCCTCGAGCTTGAACTACCTAGTAAAGGTCCAACCCATTTACACCCCTTTTTATAGAACTAGCGATTCAACTTTCAGCAACTCCCTTCTTGGTTTTTTTTTTAATTTTCATTTTTTCTGTCTCTCTTTAGTTCATTTTTCGCTATTTTTTTCTAATCCATTTAAAATAACAAGATTTTCTAGGTGAATCAGTCTAAGGTGTGCGGTTCTTCCAAGATGTGAGGGGTTCAACTCCTAGCGGTCCTCACTTTACATTTTTTCTTATTTTCAATTTTTTGATCTTTTTCTTTTTTTGTTTTAATTTCTCTATTTGTTTCCTCTTTATTACTTGTTTTTATTTGTATTTTTATTTTTCTACCTTTCCTTCTTAGTTTTATTTTTTTTTATTTTTATATTATTCTTGTATTTTAATTTATCTATTTTTACTTCATTTTTTGTTTCAAATTTAACTAATTTCCTCCTTAGTTTTTTTATTTTTTTTATTTTGTGTATTATTTTTCATTTTATTTTTTTTTGACTTATTTTATTTTCCCAATTTAATTTTTTTTATTTTTTAATTTAAATTATGATTAAAGAAAAATGTAGTTTAAGAAAAAGAAAAATACTATGAAAATAATAAAACAACATATAGGAACAGAAAGAAAAGAATAAAAAATATTTACTTACCAACAATAGAAACATGAGAACAAACTAAACATCAATTGCAATATACAGCAATTGAAAAAGAACAAACAACAATTCGTAAAAAATGTATAGTAACTGAAAAAGAATAGAAACAAAAAATATATACGAACTTAAAAGAACAGATTAATAAAAGAACATATAGGAAATGAAAAAGAATAGGAACAAAATGTCATTTAGAAACTGAAAATGAATATATTTATAAAAGAACAAGCAAAAATATATAAAATAATATATTAGTACTGAAAAAGAAAATAAACAAAAAAAAATATAATAACTAAAAAAGAAAAAAATTTATAAGGAGAAAAAATAGTAATTCATAAAAGAACATATAGGAAATAATATGAAAAATAAAAATGGAATAAAACTAAGAAGAAAGGGTAGAAATTTTTTTTAAAAAAAAATAAGAAATGAAAATGGAAAAATAATGAAAACAATCAAAAGAAGTAGAAAATGAGAGAAAAATAAAAATAAAAATGGAAAAATAAAATAAAAAATTCATAAAAAATGAAGAACAAAAAAAAAGAATAAAAAAGGTAATGGAATACTCAGAGGAAAATGGAAGTTGGAAAACGAAAAAAGTAAAAATAAAATGAAAACTTAAAAATATTTAAAGGGGATGCAGATATTCAAAACCATGCCCAGACATCTCCTTCCTGCCCACACAACTAGGGGTGTAATTGAGCCGGGCTTTTAAAGGGTAGCTCGAGCTCGAACCCGAACTGAGCCTTATCGAGCCAGGTTTATCGAGCTCGGGCTTATAAGGCCGAGCTCGAGCCTCATGCTTTGAGCTCAAAAAATTATAGGGCCGAGCTCGAGCTTGATGCTACCCGGCCCTAAAAGAAAATGAGCCTAAAAGGCATGCTACATATAATGTTGTTAATTTGGGCCTGCCTTTTAAAATACTTAAAACCCAAAAAACACCTAAATGCTACCCAGCCCAATTGCCCAAACCCAAGTCCCCACTCCCCAATCTCGTCTTGTCACTCTCCCAGTCCCCAGTCTGGCTGCCTCCTTCCCCAGTCCCTAGTCGCGTGATTCATGAAACGAAGATGGCAGCGAAGCTCCAACACCCAGCCAATCCCACATCTCACCGTCGAAACCAAGCTCTGTCCCTCTCGCTCCTGTAAATTCCGGACGACTAACGACCCAAGCCAATCCCAAATCTCACCGCCGGTGATTCGCTCGACGAAGAGTGGAAGATGCCGCATCGATCTTCGTCTTCCATTGATTGCCGGAGCTTGAATCGGACAGAGACGCTAGTCACGGCATCATGCCACCTGCTGGTAAGTTAGACAGAGACGCTGACTTGCTTAAATATGCCTATTTTGTTTTGTCTATATTCCTTCAAGTATGGGTACATTTGCTGTCTTGCTGAGAAATACACATTGAAGATCTGTTAAATCATTGTTATCAGCCCAATTAATGTGAAAATAGGATGATTTCATTGTTTCTACTAGAGATATATAGAGGCAACTTTTGAAGAATAATTAAAAATTAAGGTGCAGGGTAGATTACAAATCATGGTTCTCATGCTTCATATATTCCCCATCCATTTTGTGCAATTTGATGATGA
>SMDT01001205.1:0-105672 GCA_005392925.1 Aquilaria sinensis
CCTCCTTTTCATGTTAGGTTATTTGGAAGACCGGAGACCAGCTTCGAACATGGATCCTTACGTAGTGACATCATTGCTGGCTGAGACCACTATACTTTATGAGCCAACACTTGAGGCTGAAGCCCTTGCTGCTCAAAAGATCGGTTTGAAAGTGTGAAGTCAGGTGACGGAAGATGAAAGAAGGAATCTGTGATGGATTCACCTGGATGTTGCTAACTCATGCATGAAGAATCCTTTTTTCTTTTTCTTTTCTTTTTTGGTTAGTCTTTCTTCTAGATTGCTAGAGAAGATCCCTGTAAATAAGAATACTGGAAAAGTTGTCAGATGGAAGACTTTGGGTGGATCATAATTGTTTTCCAGAATTTGAGTTTTCAGATTGTGGGCAATTCCCTTAAATGTTTTGTTTCACTGGTACTTTCGAATTCCACCTCCTGGATATTGGTGTCGGCTAAATTATCCAAGAAAAAGCAGTCGAAAACCTTTAATGGATTTCACAGCTTTGCCCCTCCCACAGGTTTGGTGAAGACATGAACGTCTTATGGTCTTTACCGTTTCATCATTTCCGCTCTCTTTGGTCCTACTGAACTAGGAAATTATACCGTCAGCAGAAACCCAACACAAAGTGTGAACAGCCATCTTTATTCCTGCTTAGTCTGCAGGGCAAGGAAAGTTTATTCCATCAATATTTATGCCCCTGCAGGTTGATCTAAACAGAAAGACTCCATTTCTGGGACCTTAATTCAGATACCTTTCCCTGAACTGAGGCAACCTCATGAAGGGTAAGGAACACAAGCCATTGCTTTGAGTTGAGGCTTCTGCTTCTGAAAATCCTTATATATAGCTCTTGATGACTGCTAAAATGCGTGAGCAAGCAAGAAAACCACCTTCCTTTTCATAGCCATGGCAGGTTCTGGCGGAACCAAATCTGCAGCCTTGTTGCTCTTAATCCTCAACCTTGCTCTCTACTTCATTGTGTCCGTAATTGCTGCGTGGGCGGTGAATCATGCCATCGAAAGGACTCATGAAACAGGTAACTGCTATTGCAATTCTTAGCTTGATATACAAGTTAACTTTTTCCCTTCCTGTCTTTTTTTTCTCCTGACGCATGATTTGAACATGTTCAAATGCAGCTTCTGTTCTATCGATTCCAGCCCGTATATTCCCCATATTCTTTCCAACAGGAAACATGGCGACTGGTTTCTTTGTGATTTTCTCCCTCATTGCCGGTATTGTTGGGCTGACGACTTCTGTTACCGGCCTGCATAATGTTTATGTATGGGATGCACCTAATTTGAGTGCAGCATCTGCCACTTCTCTGCTCACTTGGTCACTAACTCTGCTAGCTATGGGGTTGGAATTTCTTTCCCTTCCCTTGTTCCCTTCAAAATTTACAACCATCAAATCCAGATTTTGATTCATCTGTTCCTTTTGTAGGTTTGCCAGCAAGGAGATTGACATTGGGTGGACAGGTTCCAACCTGGTAAATTACCATTTCTTGGCATTGTTTTACAGACATTTTAAGTAAGGATAATTATCTTATGAACTCGAAAAGCATATGAACTTGAGATGTTGTTGTGCACAGAGGACGCTAGAGGTGATCACGATAATAGCAAGCGGGACTCAGATGTTGTGCACTGGGGCTATCCACGCCGCGGCCGGGGCAGTCGGGCCACGCAAGTTGCTTATCACTGGAAGAGTTTGAAGCCTTTTAGCAGAGATGGCTTGACTTATGTATTTGTATGTGTGTGCGTCATCAAATAATGAGGAGAAAATTTAATATTCTCAGTATCACCAACTTACCATATATCTTCATTCTTTCTTTTCTGTCTACACATGAATGATTAAAGGTTAAGATCTGGGTGTGTTCTTCAAAAAAGGGAAAAAAAATTGTAAGTATATAATTATACGCCTGCTTTCCCTTATAATCCTGGTAGTTTTCCCTAGGGCAGTATGGAATTTGTAAAAATTGATGTTCGATATCTTGTACATAAATTAGATAAAAGATTTATACGAATCCAATTTCCAGGTATATATATAAATAGAACACTCAAATTTATGTCAATCGAATTTGATTTATACAAATTTGAAACACGGATAGGTACATAGCGCACGCTTATTGATGAAACAATCAAACAAAGCAATATACATATAGCTAGAAATGAATGGAAAGGACTAAACTGAACAAGTACCAGAAATGAGAGGATTTTGATTGCTATTATCTTCTAAGGATGTTTCTTTCTTTTTATTTTTTTCTTTTTGCACTAGATTTTTGCATGGCGCACTTGTCCCTCTATATATAAGACGAAATATGCAATTATATTAAAAGTAATGCATGAATTTGATTTGATATTGCAGTTATATTTTTTAGAATTAAAAATATACAATTTTTTATGATATTTAACAGTAATTTTACAGTGAATTGATGATGTTTTAAATTAATTTTTTTTCTTTTTACGAATGTGAATTAATATTCTTTTTTTTAAAAAAAAAATCAATTATCTACGAAAGAAATACTGAACAACCTAAAATTACTAAAATATAATTACTAGGCTTATATTCCGCTTCATAACATTATGTTGAATTCATTGTCTCAGTTTTCTAGTACAAAAAAACCAAACCAGGTAGATATATATAATTGGTCGGCGAATCATGGATGGAAATTTTGGAACCTTTGGTTGTTGACCCTTGGCGTGGGGATCAAGTACTGCTATTTTTTATTTACTTTTTCTTATTATTTCTTGGGTTAAGCAGTAATATTTTTTCGTATTAAAATTAATGAAAATATTTTCTAATAAAAAATTTACATAAATAATTGTCTACTAATCCCACACCCTTCACACCCGGGTCATATAAATCTAGAACTTCCAGTTCCTAATTTTGCCACACGAGAGAAGATAGCTAGCTCTGTACTACTTCTATCATGGCTAACGAGTCATCAGAAGCAGCCAACTCAGTGAAGACTCGTCCGTTCCACATCGTCAAGTGTTGGCCCCATCATCATGACTCAGAAGAGCTCCTCCAAATCGAGCTCGCAGAGAAGCTGGTCGAGAAGTTGGACGCAGACAGAGCCCCCCTCGTTCACATCTACAATGGAATTCGGGTACCCGTTTTGGAGTAACATGTTCACATATCTCTCTCTTTTGGTTATTCTTATTTTCGTCTTGATTCATTGAGTAGACTCATAATGACTCATAAACAGAAAATTTGGAGGCCTATCAATACTGAGTCTGCAAAACTACGATCCCGGAGATACCAAATCGATGAGCATATTTTATGCACGAAAAGGATATTATATGGACTTCAACAAGCCTTAGATGACCTCAACTCCCAACAACATGTTAACCAAACTCCCTATCCGGTATGCCTCACCCACCTTACTTATGCTACTAGATGTCTCAATTTAAAGTCAAGTTAATCATCATATTTACTGTTTATGGTTGTTGCTCACTTATGGTTTGTATATAATTTTTAGATTTTTTTTTTAATTGTAATCAATTATATAAAACTACAGAGTATAAGGAGATATCTATATTATAAGAAGAGGAATGTTTGGTATGCATTTAGAGCTCTGAAAGGCAACTAAAATAGCTCTCAAGACATTTGTGAAACTGGGGGAGAGGGAGGGGGACTTGAACCCAACTGGGTTCAATACTGTCCCCAGCACTTTGCCATTGGGCTGGCTACGCGGGGACATAATTTTCAGATTTGAAATGTCAATGGAGAAGGGTTGGAGCTCACGTGTATAGTTTAAAAAGTGAAAAAATTCATGGAGGGAAAAATTGGGAAAAAAAAATAAACAAAATTTATCACACATTGTTCATCGCATCTCATCCAAATAATATAAACAACATGAAACAGATAAAGTATTTCTTTTAAGTTTATATAAAACTTTATAAATTACTCCCTCCGTTCTAAATTCTTTACACAATTTACTTTTCAATAATTAATTTATAATTTTTTATTTTCAACATTTTAGTATATAAATGAAGAACCTTTATATAATGATGATAAATCAAGACATATAATTTCTAAGTATATTTTTTTAAAAATTTTTCTAACAAATATTAATATGAATAATTTAAATCAAACTATGTGAAAAAAGTCAAATAGTGCAAAGAATATGAGATAGAAAGAGCATTTTTTTTAAGTTTATATGAAACTCTTGTTCAAGAAAAATGAGGGCCAATTTTTATCTAATTGGGTAAATCTAAACTCATGATTTGTCACCTACTAGTGCATGGCACAGGTAGATAATTTCCCAGTGCACATTACCTCCGTGAGCTAATATATTTATATACATGCGAAGCAGAGACCATATCCTTGCTTTCTACATGGAAAGAAATTGAATATGGGTATGGAAAGGAAGAAGTTTAAAGAGATAGCAAGATCCAGAGGAGAAGAAAATGATGGTAGCATCGATGCTTCCAGATCCAGCGTAATACTGTTGCAAGAGCTTAGCAATTTTGTAAGTTGAACTATTTCTTAGTCACATATCACTGTATAATACTCACTCCGTCTCAAATTCTTTAAATTATTTTAATTTTTTTTATTTGAATTTGACTTAAATTTATTTATATTAACATTTACTAATTTTATATATAGAAACTACAACATTTATAGTTTTTAAACATAAAATTTTTCAAAATTTTTTTATAAACATTAATATAGATAAATTTAAGTCAAATTTAAGTAAAAAAATAAAATGGTTCTAAAAATCTGAAACGACTGTAGTATATAGTTCTTCAAGACACCATAAAGAATTAAGAAGGGTATTGGTTTAGTTACGTGCAACTATTAATGTTCTTTCTTTTGTGTTTGGGCAACAATACCTGATTCAGATTTGGAGGTTGGATTATTATCAGAAAATGAAGCGGGATAATAGTCACTATAGACGGATTATTGAAGACATCAAGCTCATCGAAGAAAGAAAGGAGATTGCTTTAGAAAAGAAGAAACTGTGCTATACTCGAGTGCAAAGAAAGCCTTACTACAACAAATCCATGTAAGATCATAACATTTTTCTTTTTGCAACTAAAAATCATTTTAAATTATGACATCATCTAAATGAATATATTAATCTATAGTTACTTTCATAAATGAAAAATTGTTAATCATACCTAGTCTGTTCCAATTTCTATGACCTATATCTTTTTTCATGTAGTTATAGGTAATATTTGACTTTTTAACACTTTTCTAAATTTTATTCTCAAAAAAGAATTTATTACATGTCAAACATCAATTGTTATATGATCATTAAATAGGAAATTCAATAGCAAAATTATTACTCTTTTAATCCCAATTTTATTGATTTTGGGATCTACCAGAGTGATGAACTACTTTCCTAAGTAGGTAGTGATTTATTTCTGAATTTTTTTTTTATCCTTGAAAAGTTGATGTATACTAAAAAAATAGAAAGTTACCTCAAACTCTGAGAAAAAATAAAAAAAAAATTAATGGTCAAAGAAATAGGATGACATGAGTACTTCTTTAGGAAAATCAATCACTATTTTTAATTTGGGAAAAATGAAATATATAACTTATCTACAAATATAATTTAGCATTAACTAATGTAATCAGAAAAATCTAGTTAAATAAGGTTAATTTTAAATTGCAAAATCAGTTATGGGCGGAAGGAAGTAGGAGATTGTAGTATTTGTCGATGAATATTTTTTTAAAAAAATTATTTTTGAAATCATATAGCTAACAAATAAGCTATTGGAGGCATTAAAGCAAGAATTCTCGCGCCTATCGGCCGAGTTAGAGCAGACACAGACAAAATTTAAGGAATTCGAAGAAGAAATTCGTGTTTTGAGAAGGCGATCTGATCTTATAAAGAAGAAAAAAGCCCAAGCACAACAATTCATCATTGATTTGAAGGCTCGCCATGAAAAAAAGGGTAAAATAATCTCTCTTCTTTCCTTTTCTTTTTCTTTTCTTTAACATGTGAGGCCAAAGTTACTCATGAGTAATATTTTCACATTTTTTTTTACCTTGAGTTTTTTGCACCCTCCTCTTTGAAAAAAAATACATTGCCAGCGTATAGAAAAATAGTTTGAAATAAAAGAAAATGCTCACTTATAAGGGGGGCTCAATAGCCTTCAGAAAAGTTGGGGGGGTTGGGGGGAAGCATTTTGCTAGATAATTTTTCTCGTTGATTCTCTCAAAATTAACCTTTTTTTGTACCTAAAACAGTCTAATTATAAAATTAAAAGATGTCTGCTCAATTATACAAAAAAAAAAAGTCAATTGAAATACAAAATATTTTTTTTATTCATATGAGAGTATTAACAATTCAAACCAAGTCTCCTTAAACTTCTAATAATTGTTTTGTCAATTTAAGGAACATGTTTGATATTTCATCATATATATAGCTGTTGTTGTTCTAAATTTAAGAATTACGTGATCACAGTTGTTTCTCTTTTCTCCCTTTTTCTTGTTTTTTTCTTTGTTGATAATTGTTTGATTTTTTGAATTATCATCATAGAATGTTTGACTATGAGGGGTATCTTTCGGTTCCAGATCAAGCATTGAACTTGGCCAGAAAAGATTTAAAAGCTTATCTCAAGCAAGTTTCTCGCAAGCACGTTCCTCCACTCAACTTAACTTGTTTATACATCCGAGCCTGCTACAACATTCTAAATTGTATTTAGTTTGATGAATAATTTATATGTTAATGTTAAATAAATATTATTAATAAAATTGTTCTTATCAAAATAGTAATTAATGAGAGTACCAAATTCTTTTTTTTTTTTTTTGTACTATTACAAGGTATCGCAACCCAATTGGTTAGACTCTTCTCTGCTTGCATGTTTTGGTTGCTGCTCGTCCAAGAGTATTTTGTACAATGAAATGTCACAGGTGACTTTGAACTTTGAACTTCTACCTCACTATACGTAGATAAAATAATCAGTTGGATGCCATTTTTATTTTCATTTCTTTGTGGAATGAAAATCGAAACATAACAAGGGGCAGATCATCAGCTAGGAGATAAAACCAAATCGCAAGTCTTTGACAACTTCTTGGTTTTTTTAATTAATTCATGTTTGTTCTTTTAATTAGGTTTACATTAATTTATATTAAAATTCCATATTCATTTGGGGAAAAAAGTATGCAATTTATGGCAAAAAGGTTGTGAAAATTAGAGAAAAAAAAATGAAAAAAGAGATTAGATTGGACAGAGAAAAAATAGAGATCTTCAGAGCCATTTCTCTAGTTTTTTTTTTTTTACCTCACCCGACCTCTGTTTTATCATATTCTATATATTCTTTGGAGAATTTCCTCTGGATTTACGGCACAGTTTTTGTTGTCCTAATGTGCAACTAATTAGAGGGGGATGAATTTGTCCGTCTCAAAAAATTTCGCCAAAACAAAACTTTGTTGCCTTTAGGCAAGAAGTAAATGAAAGAACTTATGTAAACTTGCACTAAAAAAAAAAAAATTCTACCACAAATTTGTTTTTAAAATATGCTTTGAAACAAGTTAAAGAAAAAGGCAAGATGGGTTTCAAAATCAAGAAACCAAAAAACACAAAATAGCTATAAGAAAAGTGAAGAGAGAACAAAAAGCTTGAACACCAAGATTTTTATAAAGGTTTAATTTCTCATATGAAGAACCTACTCCTTTCATCAAATTTATCACTTGAGAATTTTTTATCCAGTAATAATTCAAGAGTATACAAAGCCTTACACTCTTTGATAGCTGTCTCTTCCGTAAACTCTCATTTTACAAGGTTACAAGCTGATTTATAGCACTAGAAGTTAGATTGCAAGTAAAAGCACAATATTTCTTGGCAAATCTTAAGTTAAGAGCACTTTGATGAGATTATATAGGATGATATCGCACTTCTAGTAACCTGGAGCTCTTCCTAATATGTTTCTTGGAGTATTTATACTCTTTTTAGAGTAGTAATATCATTGGATCCTTACTGTAGATGTTTGGAAAGCCTCCTTAAAAATTGGTGACAATTGCCCCATTTTTTGCTCAAAAATAGTTCTAGTTTTCATGTTAAAGTCCATTTTGTCCTTCAACGGCTAAATACAGCTAGAAACAGCAAATAAATACTCTGTCCAACTGTCCAAGTGGCATCCCTTGATTTGTCTAAAATCAATTTGACTTTTGGGCTCACATCGTGACAACTAGGAGAATTGTGTGGAACTTTTCAAACTCCCAGTTAATAGGTTATATTCAGACTTTCATGTATTAACAGATATCCCAAAGAGAGATAGCAACTTCAAACTTCAAATTAAATTAGTTTAACCGATTAAATTATAAACTTGGGAGGTAGGCAGACTTAAATTTTAAAAAGGCATGTTGAACCAATCCTTTGATAGATTAAACTTGAAATTTCATAAAAGAGCTTATCATATAGAAATCAAAATATGATCCAAACAATGACATATTTTGAAGACTTACTAACCTCTCTTCAAAAATAAGATTTCTCAACAATTTTAAACTATTTCTTTTGAAATAATCCTTAAAACTCTTGGAATTAAAACTTGCTTGACACAATTTTGAGGAGTCTATTTTAATTCAATGAAATAAGATAAACGACACTAAATAGCATACTTGTCATCATTAAAATTAATGATTTGCTTGGAACAAATCTAACAATATTAACTAGTTTCAAAGCTATAATTTTATAGCTAAGTGCTGCTACAATTCCATTCCTTGATCGTCAAAGGCTTGGACAAAGGGTATACAACATCATTGTGGAAATTCTTTGCCACCAAATGCAGAGAAGTATTGCTGTTGGAGTTAGGAAAGTTCACCAAACATTCAATCTCTTTCAACCATTTCGTTAATTATAGAACATTATCTTAATTTCAAGGTGCTAATATACATATTAGATATTGTCTTGATATATACATATATGCACCAGATGTACACAAGCTTTATGTTTTTGGCTTACTCTTACTTAATATTAAATGAATTGTGCATTAAAATCTTTCCATCCCAGAAATTCGTTGGCCTTTTCTTTAAGAAAAAAAATTATGGGTTGTTACTTGCATTTTTGTATTCCATGTCCTATGCCCATGCCAAAGGTCAACAGCAGCGAAGCAAGGATGGAAATTTTGGAATCTTTTGGTTGTTGACCCTGGTGTACGTGGGGATCAAGTAGTGCTATTTTCTAATTACTTTTTCTTATTATATCTTTGATTAAGTAGTGTGGCTACCTTCTCGTATTAAAAATGAAAAGATATTTTTTTAAAAAAAAATAAATAGATAGTTCTCTACTCATTGCAAACTCCACACCCAAGTCATATAAATTTAGAACTTACAATTCCAATTTTTGCCACAACAAAATAGAAAACAGCCCTCTAGTCTATAGCTTCCATCATGGCTAAGGAATCATTAGCAGTAACCAACTTAATGAAGACTCGTCCATTCTACATCATCAAGCGTTGGCCCCATCATCATGATCCAAAAGAGCTCCTCCAAATCGAGTTCACAAAAAAGCTGATAAAGAAGTTGGACACAGACAGTAGTCCCTTTGTTCACATCTACAATAGAACTCTAGTACCCATTTTGAAGTAATATGTTCACATATCTTTCTCACTCTTTTGGTTATTTTTATTCCCATCTTGACTCAGTGAGTCACCTCATAATTACTCATGAACAGAAAATTTAAATGCGTGTCAATACTAAGCTTGCACGGCTACGATCTCAGATATATTGACTTGATGAGCATATTTTAAGCACGAAATGGATTTTAGATGGACTTCAACAAGCCTTAGGCAACCTCAACTTCCAACATGTTAATAAAATTCCCCATTCTATGTGTCTAACTCCCCAAAACTCATATGTCAACTATATTTTTTGAGCTTACTAGTTAGGTAATTCTAAACTCACAGTTCCTCACTTACTTTGCATAACACACAAATATTTGACACTACCTATTTATAACCATTACTCTGGTGTTATATTTAAAGCAGAGATCATACTCTTGCTTGCTACATGGAAACAATTTGGATATGGTTATAGAAAGAAAGATGTTGAGAGAGATAGCAAGATCCCAGTGGCAAGAAAATGATGATAGTGTAAAAATGGTTAAGAAATTGACTTTGTATTTCTTACACTAACAAGAACGTACAAGCCATTAACTATATACAAGTACATGAATTCTAGATGAACTATAGGATACTTATCTAGCTATCTCATCTTAACCACAACTCTTATCACTTGAAGATAAAAAGAATATGTAAAAAATAGGACTTCTGATGCAAACAAGACGCCTTGGTATCGATAACTTGTGGCATAAGCCATCCAACGTAGTATGTGCCGTATTCATGCTTCAACATCTTCCCTCAAGTTGGAGCATATAGGGACGATATGCCCAACTTGCCTTTTAATCTCTTGAGATCGTCATAGCCTAAAGCTTTAGTAAACAAGTTTGTCGACTGTTGCTTTGAAGAAACATAACTAGTCTTAATTTCTTTTGCTTGCAATTTCTCATGCATAAAATGGCAGTCAATTTTTATGTGTTTTGTGTGTTCATGGCAGACCAGGTTTGCTGCAATGTGCAACACTACTTTGTTATCACAAAAAAGCTGCATAAGGTGCATGACGTCAAGAGTGAGGTCTTTCAAAATAGATTTTAACCACACTAACTCCCTTATTGCCGATGCCATTACTCGATTGATACTTGGCTTCAATTGATGATCTACTAATCGTGCTAGCTACCACCATGTCATCAACATACATGAGGATTGCCAAAAAATTTTCATCCTCATCTTTTATGTACATTGTTGGCTGTTTGGCATGCACATGGGTTTTTCTTGTTGTTTCATATCAAATAGGAAAATATCCTCATGGAAAAACACATCTTGAGACACAAAGAAATGTTTCATTTTAAGATCATATACCTCATAACCCTTTTTTCCATTTGGATATCCTATGAAAACACAGGCTCTTGCCCTTGGCACAAATTTGTCTTTAGGTTGCAATGGGTTAATTGCATAGCATAAGTAGCCAAAAACCCGTAGGTGTGAGCAATTTAGAGTATGTCCATATAGGGCTTCAAAAGGCATTTTGTCCTCCAGTCTTGAGATGGGCACTGTTCAAAAGATGAGCATCCATTAGAATATATTGCCCCCAGAATTTTATAAGTAGGTTTACCTGAAACTTCAATGCTCGTGCAATGTTTAAGATGTCTCTATTTCACCTTAGGTTAGTTCTGGTGCACTATCACTTCGCACCTTTTTTATTTTGACTCCAAATTGATTTTGAATCATTTTGAAAAAAAGTCTTAAAGTGTTGCGCTGCCTCACTTTTGTTTCTTATTAGAAAAACCCACATTGCTTTAGTATTTTCATCCACCAAGTAGGAAAGTAATGTGAATCACCAATAATGGGGGTACAATAAGGCCCCCAAACATCCATGTGTATTAAATCAAATGGCAAACATGATAAACTATCGTTCTTACTAAAAGGTAGTCTTGAAGCTTTGGCTAGAGGACAAATTGAACAAAATTCTTTATTTTTCTTGGTACAAAGAAGTTTGGTAATGGTTGTTTACCTTTCATGTGAATGATATCCATGATGATGATGCCACAATTCTATAAACTCCACCACATTGTTCACACTTGCCATGTTACTAGCTTCACTTTCTCGAAAGAAATACAATCCATTTTCTTGCTTACCCACTTCAATCAGCCTTTTCGAGGTTTGGTTCTATAAAGTGCAAAAGGTTGGGTAAAAAGTAAGAAAACAATTATGGTCTTTTGTCAATTTATTGATAGAGATATGGTTGCAGTAAGGTGCATATAAAGCATCATGGAGTTGCCAATGTTACACTTCCTTAATTGCTTTATGGATTTGGCTGAGCCATCGGGTAAGTAAATGACTTGACCTGGTGTTTAGTTGATCTCACTAAACATGTTTCATTTGGTTGCAATGTGGTGCGTTGCACTGGTGTCTAAGATCCAGGAATGGAAGTTAGGGTTTAGAGTTTTCTTACTAGTATAGTTGACATAAGTATTGGCTCTGTCCTTACTCAATAACCCAAGGAGCTTCTCATATTGTTCAGGCGTCAACCCTATCGTTGGTGACAGAGAAGTTTTCTTAGACTCATGCACCACTTTAGCTTCAATGTTATTCACCTTTCCAGCCTTCCTTTTCCCTTTTGGTTGCCAGTTTGTAGAAAACCGAAAGATTTCTCAGCAGTCATTCTCTTCGTGCCCTATTTTTTTGCAATGTGAGCACCTCAACTTGGACTTGCTTCCGACACCTTTTGGCTTGCCATTTGGACCTCAGTGATAACCATAGCATAAATTTTATTTAAGGAAGCCAATGGCTTTGTGGCCAAGATTTGAGAGTGCATCATCTTAAACATTTGAACGAGTCCCATGAGAAATTGGTGTACTTGTTCTTTCTATCTTTCTTTTACCCACATTTTCATAGCATCACAAATACAAGTCGCCATTTGAGTGTAGGCTCCAAGTTCATCATTTGAGTCTAAGCTCCAAGTTCGTCCCAGTATCCTTTCATCTTCGTGTAATAGGCCACATTCATGGATCCTTGGTTAAGCAGTGCTATGTTCTTTCTTAGCTCATGCGCTCTTGGCTCATTGGTGTAGCCAAACCTCTCCTCTAGGTCCTTCCATAATTCTGTCGCTATGTCATGATAGGCAATCGAATCATAGAGTGTAGGTTGGATTAAGTTGATAGGCCAGGAGAGAACTAGGCTGTCATATTTGTTCTAAGGCAGGAATCCTGTGGCATCATCTTGTAGCTTCATTAGGCTTCCATCCACAGATCCCACTTTGTTCTTGCTACAAAGCACGTTTAATATGGTTCTCTTCCATCTAGGATAATTGTCACCATCTAACGGCGCTGCCACAAGTGAGGCAGTGGTGTAGTTTACGGATGTCAAGAAATAGGGTGAGCTTGGATCCGAAAATAGGTTGGTGGGGAAGGTGCTCGATAGTCCACTTTCATTATCGCCATCACCATTGTTTGCCATGACTCAAAAATGAGGTTTGATATCATAAACCTGCTCTAATACCATGTAAAAATTATGAAGAAATTGACTTTATATTTCTTACACTAACAGGAATGTACAAGCCATTAGCTATATACAAGTACAGGAATTCTAGATGAACTATAGGATACTTATCTAGTTATCTCATCTTAACCACAACTCTTATCACTTGAAGATAAAGAAAATGTGTCAAAAATAGGATTACTGCTGCAAACAGGGCACCCTGGTGTTGAGGACTTGTGGCACAAGTCATCCAACGTAGTATGTGTTGTCTTCATGCTTCAACAGATAGTGTCGATGTTTTCAGATCCAGCTTAACACTGTTGCAGGAGCTTAATGATTTTGTAAGTTCAACTTTTTCTAAGTCTAATATGCATGTCAGACCTAAGCTATATAATCGTTCTTTTTTGGGTTGCATGTAGCTCATACACTCATCTTTACATCATTTTTACTTAAATCTTTAAAAGTAATATTTTCTCATTCTCATTCTTGCTCTCTGCTCCCGCTGTTGAAACATTTTGTATAACTTAGTGCCAGAATTGTAACACATTATAGTACTTGCAAATAATTAATTCACGACACCATAAAGAAGAAGGGTACTGATTTTATTTAGGTAAAACTTTAATGTTCTTTTTCTTGTGTTTGGGCAACAATATCTTATTTACGTTTGGAGGTCGGATTATTATTAGAAAATGAAGAAGGAAACTAGTCACTATATGCAGATTATTGAGGAAATCAAGCTTATCGAAGAAAGAAAGGAGATTGCTTTTGAAAAGAAGGAATTGTGCTACTCAATTGCAAAGAAAGCCTAACTACAACAAATCCATGCAAGATCATTATAATATTTTTCTTTTTGCAATTAAAAATCATTCATATTTATATGCAAGTTCTAATTTTGACATCATCCAAATGAATATATTGATATGTATGTAATTCCTTTTGTAAATGAAAAATCATTACTCCCTTCATCCTAATTTCTATGACCCATTATTTTTAATTTTATAGTTTTAGGTACGTAATATTTGATTTTTTAACACTTTTTCAAATTTTATTCTTACAAAAGTATTTATTACATGCCAAACATTAACTTTTTAAGGGTAAAATAGGAAACTTAATAGAAAATTATTAATTACTCACTCAGCCCCTATTATTGAGCCACTTTCATTTTGGGATTGGCCGGAAGTTTCGGTAAGTGCTTTTGTTGGGGTGGTAAACGAAGTTTGTTTTTTGTAAGTGTGAGTGGGATCGAATCTTGTGGAAGTAATTGCCCTTAGTTTTTCTTTCTTTCTTTTGTTTTTCCGTTTTGTTTCTCTATTAGTTTTTTTTTCTTCAATTTTGTTTCTCTGTTTTAATTTTCTGTTTTACTTCTCTGTTATTTTATTTTGTATTGTTCCAGTTTTCTTTCCGTTTCTTTTTCCTGTTTTTTCTTTCCTTTTTTATTTTAGCTTTTTTATCTACTTTTTCTCCAGTTATTTTAGTGCCTAAACCTTTACTTTTTTTAACCGTTTGTTCCATTTTTTTTTCAAAATTGTCAACTAATAAAAAGAATAAATATATACAAGTACTGATAAAAAAAATAAATAACTGCTAATAAAAGAATAGACAACTAATTTATTTAAAGAATGAGTATAAATTGATAAAAGAACAAATATGTAATATTAAAAGAATGGACAGTATCTAAAAAATAGGTATGAATTGATAAAAAAACAAACAACTTTTAGTAAAAAACAAACAATTGTTGCTAAAAAAATAAATAATTACTAATAAAAGAACAGATAACTAGTTTATCTAAAGAAAAAGTAGAAACTGATAAAAGAATAAATAGTTACTAGGAAGAGAACAACTAACTACTAAAAAAAAGAACAGACAACTAATTTATCTAAAGACAAGTAGAAAGTGATAAAAAGAATAAACAATTACTCATAAAAGAACAAATAATGATTAATAAAAGAAAAAATGGTATCTAAAGAACAATGACGAATTCATAAAAGAATAAACAGCTGTTAGTAAAAGAATAAACAACTACTGATAAACAAATAAATAACTATTAATAAAATAACAAACAACTTGTTTATCTAAAGAATAAATAAGAATTGATAAAAGAACAAATAAATACTAATAAAAAAATAAATAATTACTAATAAAAGAATATACAACTAGTTTATCTAAAGAACAAATAGAAACTAATAAAAGAACAAACAATTGCTAGTAAAAGAACAAACAATTACTGATAAAAAAATAAATAATTACTGATAAAATAACAAATAAGAACTGATAAAAAAATAAGATCTCAATTTTTTAGTGTTGTTTGTTTGTTTTTTTTTTAGACTTTATTGTATTAAGTTCCATATTTTTTTAGGACATATTGAAGGGAATAACAGACTGGAGCAAATAATGAAATCAAAAAAGAGTGGAAAAAAAACTGAAAAAAAATGAGAAAACAAAAATAAAAACAAAACTGGAAAAAGTAAATATAAAATAAAGCTAAAAAAATAAAAATGAGGTGCAAGGAGAACAAACAAATAAAAAAGTTGGAAGGAGATTTTTGGGACTCAAACAAAGGTTCTTTCCCACAGTCCAACTGCAAGCTGACCAATTGGCCCAACAAGGTAAGTTGTTACAAACTTACAATCGTTCAAAAATAATATATGTATATTACACATTTTTTGGGTCAAAATGACAATTTACAACTTTTTTAGGTATGGCGCATGGAATTAACCAGGCCTTTATGCAATACTTACTCGGATATCCCAAAATGATGAACCATTTTCCTAAATTGATAATGACTTATTTCTGAGCTTTCCATAAAGTCAATGTATGAAAAGTAATAATTACTTTTCTAAGTGTAAAATTTGGAAAGAAACCATAAAATAAGTCGGAGGAAATAGGATGAAGTGAGTTCTTCTTTAGGAAAATTGGTCATTATTGTAAGATATCTTAAAAATAAAAATTCACTCATATAATAATTTGGGACGAATAAAATATATATAACTTATTTACAAATGCTAGCAGTAACTAATATAATAATAAAAATCTGGTTAATTAAGCTTAATTTTAAATAGCAAAAACTGCTATGGCCAGAAGGACGTAGAAGATATAGTGTTTGTTGATGAACATTATTTTTTATTTTAATATTTTTTTGAACTTTTGTAGCTAACAAATTAGCTGGTGGAGGCATTAAAACAAGAAGACTTGCGTGGATTGGAGGAGTTCGAGCAGACGGAGAAAAAAGTAAAGGAATTTGAAGAAGAAATTCGTGTTTTAAGAAGGCGATTTGATCATATGAAGAAGAAAAAAAGCCCAAGCAGAACAATTCATCATAGATTTGGAGGCTCTTCATGAAAAAATGGTAAATTAATAATCTCTTCGTTTTTTTTTATTTTCTTTAACATGTGAGGCTAGCTGAGTAATTCAGAACTTTTTTTTTAGAACCTTGAGTTTTTCGCACCCTCCCCTTTGAAAAAAATTACATTGTCAGTATATAGTATATTACTTTAAAATAAAAATGCTCATTTATAATTAGGAGGGCACAAGCCTTCAGAAAAGTTCGGGGGAAAACAATTTTCTAGAGAATTTTTCTTTTTGATTCTCTCAAAATTTACCTTTCGCACCTAACAATTTTAATTATCAAATTGAACAAAGTCTACCCAAGACAAAAATAATATCAAACCCGAAAGAAAGTTCAATTCAAATACAAAAATTTTTTTCTATTCATATAGAAGTTCTAACAATATACTCAGTCTCCTTAAAATTTTATTTTATTTTTCAACTAACATACAATCTTGATATTTCGTCATAACTGTTGTTCTAAATTTGAAAATTACATGATCTAGTTGTTTCACTTTTTTTTCTCCTTATTCTTCTCTATTGATAATTGTTTTATTTTTTAAATTATCATCGTAGACTGTTGACTATGAGGCGTATATTTCGGCTCGAGACCAAGCATTGTAATTGGCCAGACAAAAAGATATAAGAGCTCTGAAGCAAATTTCTCGCAAGCAGGTTGGTTCAATCAATTTAATTGCCTAATGATTGATTTTGTTTTTGTAATCTTAGATGGTGTTTAATTGAAAAAAATTTCCTTTTTTTTTCAATTTTTTTTATAAAAATTTGAGCGTACGTGTAGTAAGTTTTAAAGATATAAAAAATCTTGTTTTCTTAACTTTGAAAAACTCATGTGGTAAAATGAAAAATACCCAAAACAAGAATTTTTATTTAATAATATGATTTTTCTAAATTTTAAAAAAACAGAGCTTTTCAAATACTTACACAAGTTGTGCACTCAAATATTAAAACAAAATTTAGAAAAGAAAAATAAAGAAATTTTTCACATCTAAACAACCACCTTAGATTTTTGCTTTAAGCAGTTATATCATGCACCCATATGTAACACATGTACTCCAATATCTAATTATTTATAAAATTATCAATGCACCTCAAGTTCTTATCAATTATGACAATTTCATAGTGATACAACTCTCTATAGATAGCATGTAACAGTTTCCTACAAATTACTGTAATGTCATTGTGCCACAATAAGTTGCTACATTGAAGCTGTTCCAAGTGAGATTATTCTTGCTCTCTATTTGATTTTAGTTGTTCCTTTGATGCAAATTACTGTTCCCAACAAATCTACATGTTCCTTCTATTAACACCTAATTCATTTTAACTTAAGTCAATTGATTTTAAAATTACTTATTTTTATTCTTACATTTTTTTTTACTTAGAACTAATTTTAATTAAAATTCAATATTATGTAACTACAATAATCCATTAAAAATATAATTTTTTTAATCTTACTAAATTTTTATGAATTTTTCTAACTTAAAACATTAAAAAAGAAAAATTCATAAAAAATTAACAATATCATAAAAATTTAACTTCAAATAGATTATTGCATCTACATAATACTAGTTTTCAAATAAAATTGGTTTCAAGTAAAAAAGATATAAAAGTAAAAATAAGTCAGTTGACTTAAATTAAAACGAACTGGCTCAAATGTCTATTTTTTCTTCTATTTAATGTCTGCATACTTTGCCTCTACTGGTTGTTCCTTATCAGATGCTTATTGTTCTATTTGTAAATATAATCATTCATTTGACTCATCTTGTTGTTTGTAGAAAAATATATTTATTCCGTTTGATATTTAATAACCACTTACTATGCTTGTACCAGTTGTTTCCTGTCAGATTACTTTTGTTCTCTTGTTGAATTTAGTTTGATATATATTATTGTTCCATAACAAATCTGCTTGTTTATTTTTCTATTTATTTTATGCTTGATATGGATGTATAGTTGTTGTTTCTTGTTAGATGCATCTTGTTCACTCATTGAATATAATTTTTCCTTTGTCTTCTTGTCTCTCTAGTCTCCATTAAATTTGTATGTTTCTTTTACAATTTGCTCATATTTCTTTTTATACAAGTTATTGTTCTTTACAAAAAAAAAAAAACCTCATGTTCCCATCTACTTTTTTATTATTCCTCAACATTTATCTTCTTGTTCCGTTATAGTTTGGTGTTTTTCTTTTAATGTATCTTCTAGCTAGTTCTCTTCTTTGTTCTTGTTCCCAGATATATTCTTATTGTTCTATTTTTATAACTTTGATGTTCCTTTATCAACAACTACAATTGCTATATACCATTTTCATTAACTCAATTATTCATTTACGGAGCGTAAAAAAGAAAAAGACACGAACATGAAACCTAGGGAGTGAAAAAAAAAATTGAAAAATTAGTGCACACAATCCAAAAGAGAAAAAAAAAATTAAAAGAAAAAGTGAAGGCAAGATGAATGTGTCGAGCCAGTCGACTTCTACATAGATGTATTAGATGCGCCTATATATATATATATCTCTTCGGTCTTTAATTCTTGTAGTTTTTAAAAAGGCTTTGATAAGTTAGAAGTCGTTCCATTTTTTTGGTACAATTGCATCATGATAATGGATCGATATCAATGAATAGGTTGCCAGGTTCATGTTGAAGTGGAATAAGAATCAAGCCTTCTGAGCAACATATGTGAAGTCAGTATTGGATTCACTTGCCAGCATGCACGGGCTACGTGAGGATGGGAAAAGAATGGATGATTATGTTGAAGCAAGAAATCACATTATCACTTGAATTAGATGTGCCTACAACTCACATATTTCTTTATGGAGTCCATATTTTTGTTTATAGTTGCTTCTTTATTTGTTATAGCTCTTCAAATGAAATATCTCAATCAGTTAAATTTAATAAATCTAATGAATCTGAATGGATTAGTGCAAAAAATAGAGAATAACTCAATCCAAAGTGATAATCAAAGATAGCTCAAATGGAAATAAAAACAAAATAAAAGGCACCATTAAAGTTAGTTGTTTGAGCAAAAACAACTATTGATTTCGATAATGTATCTACCACTACTATTATCCTATGAGTCAAATTAGCCATTGGTTGTTAAATGAACCTAACTAGAATCCACATGAATTCCGCACGGCGTGAAGGCAACACACATTACTAAAATTTTGACATTTACTAATGGCTACTTCCAATAATCACGCGTTGAAAAATTCAAAATTATCAACGCGCAATAATTGGTAGAAGCTTGTTAATAAATCAATCGTTGGAAATCAAATTACCAACGGTCAAAATTTATATCATTAATAATTTTCAAATTGAACACGTTGGTAATCTAATCATTAGTAATTACCAACAATCATATACCAGATTGATTTTCCAATGGTCAAAGATTTTTCAAACGCATAACCGTTGGTATTTACCAACGGTTTAGCACCTTGGTAAATTACCAATGGTTAAGCCTGTTGGTATTTACCAATGTGTGAAACTGTTGCTAAATTTTAGCACGTTAGTAGGCGTTCAGAAGCCCATCCCGATTATAAATTACCTGTTACCATCAATTTTAAATTCAATACGCCAATTTACAAATTGCTACATGCTAGTTACGAAGTCCAATTTTTTAAAGGTCCACACAAATAGTAATTTTATTTCAATAATGTGCATCCTAAGTTCATTCATACATCATAATAAAAATAAGTAGTTATATGTCTTCAACAATTCATAAAAGCTACCATAATGCAACATCTTAGGAATTTCATCTGAGTCTCAAGTCTAAGAAATTTTGTCCAAATTTGATGACACAGTAATCATAAGATGATTTACCTATTCAAGATGTAATCAAGAAGATCCCAGCTCCTCATTATCCTAGTCCAAGTCATCAGTATACTGTGGAACTAATTGAGCCAGTAGGCAAGAAAGGTTTAGTGAATGACAAAAAACCTATAACTGAGCCTGGTTAGCCTCCAAGGCAACCCTATTCACCTTCATTTTTGCTCTCTGTCTCTTTTAGAGCCGTTCCAGCTTTTTCTTGTACTCAGCATCCCTTTGTGCAATGTTCTCTTACATCATCTTCTGCAATTACTTGTTGAACTATGATGTATGAGTTAGGTCAACATGTAGGACCCTACTAAGCATTCGACATCCCAGTATAACGCACTACTCAGATCCTAAACCAAAAAACACTCTCTCTCCTTTTTTCACTGGATATAGTACTAATAATTGCAACTTCATCAATTTCCTGTGCAGGCTCTATTTCATCCTATTATTGTGTTTGCTCCTTAATCTCAACATTGATCTAAGCCTACATAAGCATATTAACTTATTTGAATTAGTCATATGTGGTTACACATGACTGGCTTAGCAATAGTATGAAAAAAAAATTATTATACTTACAACAACTTCTTTAGGTCACTTACTAACGTATTGTCCATTTTTCATTTTATGTGTTGTCTGGAGGACCTTGAACAAGCCGGGGGCTTTCTTCTTGGGATCTCTCTTTCTCTCTAATAGAATATTAACTCAGAGTAATATGTATCATCAATTAATGATTTACTTAAATGTAAAATATAAGGACAGAAACAAACTTCTACCATTTGATCTCGATGTGCAGACATCGAGATGAATCCCCCTGCATATGTCGCATCATACGAGCCAGACTATGAATCCTCATCACTAACGGATGATCAGATTGCCTTGAATATGGCGGACTTCTGAAGAAACTCCAGATTGGCCCAATATGCTTCCATTTCCACATATGCAGCATTAGACATGAAGTTTGCCTTCATTCAACGTTTAACAAGATCGTTCACACACCTAATAACTGCCATGATGCTTCGGTAATGCTATAGTCCCAAGATATCGCAAATTTGATACACTTCATTATGGTATACCGGATCCCACTCACAGCTTCTCTATAAAGGATAATATATCAAACATAAAAGCATGAAGGGTGAAAGTACTAATTTTGCATGTAATTATGATATGGTGCTAATATGTCAATTATACCCCAAAAATACGCCACCATTGTTGAATGTCTGATGCAAAGACATGCGACCAATTAGGTTATGGTTTGAAATGTGTGGTGAAGAATGGTGCCACAAATCGTGTCACTGCAGCTAGAAGGAATATGCATAGTAAAAATGTTTATGACAATAGTAGTTACATGCAGTGTTGTTTGTGGTAAGTAATCCAACTAATTTTCTACATTACAGATAGTTTGTAGGAATGTGTTACCATGAGGGTATATCCTTAACCGAGGTTAGGTCGGTGCCTATGACATCAATGATGGGCATTAAGGAGGGACTAAAAATTGCTAACCAACTTTACTTGGGGCCTTTGGTCATTGAGATGGGCTCACTTGTTGTGTTAAAATTGTTGAGTTCATCTCGATGCACTCCTATAATGCCAATTTTCTCTGATTGTAGGTTACTCATGGATCTAGTGAAGGTGCTTCGGATTCAACACACATTTAGGGGAATGACATGAGGTCGCTAATCTACTTGCTAGACAAGGTTCTAACCGCGATAGGGAGGACACTTGTATTTTCTCTACTTGCCCTAGCTTTATCTTTACTACTCTTTTATCAGATTGTATGGTATGGGAGTATTGTTGCCACTAACTATCCTGTAGTTTGTTGCAAGTTCTTTTGACCCACCTTAGGTGGCTTCTTTGCTATATGAACAACTAAGCCTTCGGGAATCTCTCTCCTCCCTCCTTCTCCTTATCCTTTGATGACATAATACACCAAAAAAATAGGGCAAAAAGAAGAAGAAAATGATGTCCTGAGAAAGCAATGGCGGAGCCAAGTTTTTAGGCTCGGGGGGGCTAGGTGAATGCAAGATCAGCAACGGTCAAAACCTAGGAGAAAAAAATTATTTAAATAATTATTTATAAAATTAACTTTTATAAAAAATTATTTAAAAATGTTTATGTTTTGTTGTAAATTAATCTCTAAGTTCTCAACTGCTGTATATTTGTCTCAATTTGGTCACTAACAACGTTAACTGTTAGTGAAAGAGCGAATTTACAATGTCAAACAATGATTTTGGATGAATATGTAATAGTTGAGAGGTTGAGGACACAACTTGTAATGAAAAGTAAAGATTTATGACTGCTGGCGCAATTTACTCTTTTAATACTCTTCACCAGTTTGGGGGGAAAAATATCGTACTTGGTCCTTAACGCCTCACAAAATAACCAAATTAGTATCTAATATTTATAGACATCCAAAATTCTCGGGGGCGGCACCCTCCCACCCCAACAGCTCTACGTGGCTCCGCCACTGCGAGAAAGGAAGGGATCCAATAGGGTTACGGACTTTGGTCGGGCCAGAAATAGCCCATAAGATATCACCCAATTCCCGCCAACCAAATACCAATTTCACCAGAACTCAGTTCTCACCCCCGTAGCTCGGTTCCTCCGGTGGAATCCCCAAATTTGGACTCTATGAACTGCGCCCACAGTTCAATTCCAACGGTTGCGTTACCCCCTTCGTATTTCTCAAGCGCTGAGCTCAGAGCTCAAGTTCTGATCTTGCGACCTTTTTCTACAACCCCTCTTCGTTCCTCGGTCAGTAATAGCTTCAAAATCAGAGCTTCCTCCGAAAGCGATGGTGAAGACAGGAAATGGATGAGGTGGTTGCCCACCGGCGGTTTGGCAGCCGAAAAAGTTTTTCGATTGATCGCCGGTGCAACCGCTAGTCCTATTGCTCAGTTCATACCTTCCCCTACCACTTTTTTGCATTCTGTGGACGCCAGAATCAAACTGGTAAAAAGATCCTCCTTTCTTGTCTACTTATTTTTACATGGAAATTAGTTAATAGATGAAATTATGGGGGGACAGGGAGATTGATTTGGTTCTATTGTTTCACTTAATTAATTCGCTTTCTAAGGTTACTCTAATACGTTTTTGGGTTTCATACAGGCCAGAATTAATTGCTAAAGTTGTTTACTATAGTGAAAGCTAATGTCTCTAGTTGGATTTTTTACTCTTCTGGAAAGTTGAAGATATTATTTTTGTGATACTTTCAGTAGCATTTCGAATTATATACTACAGGATTTCAGCTTGTTGAACTCTCGGTTCATTGCCATAGATTTCACCTTGTAGGCATCAGTCTGCTTTAATAGTCTTTTCCGTACTCTCCCAATGAATTGTGATACTCTATAATCTTGTGTGTGCAGGTATGGCTATTAGCACTAGTTGTTTTGCCTGCAAGAGCGCATATAACAGTTCGCTTTGTATTAGTAGCATATACTGCTCTTTTGTCCATATGGACCCTTCCAAAGGACGTTTGGTTGGTAAGTAATGGTTTTAGGAACATTCTGTTTGGATTTATGTCTTTCATCATTATAAGTCCTGCAATGTAACTGCAATTGTTTAAACTTTTGGTTATAAAAGTATCAAGAGAAAGGCCGTGCTTGGGTATTCCTTTTATAGTGGGTATTTCGTATAGGATAACCAAATTGCTTTTGCTTTATGTAATTATCAATCTTCCCATGATTCTAATTGTGTGCCAATATCAGAACTGGTTAAATTAAGGACTCAAATGTGTTTTTGGGTTCCATTAGTTGCTAAACTATACAGATTTGTGCAGTCATGGGAGATCTAAGATTTAAGTTATTTCTTTAAGATTTGATAATCACCCTGAAGTCTATCCTAACATCATATAACATATGTAAGTGTTTGCATAAGAATTTTATGTATGTTGGTTTCAAAAAATATTTAATGCAAGTTTATAGCACGTAGAATAGCCTAATTTGATCTATTGTGTATAACTGGATCCCCTAATTCAAAAAGATAAGGTTTAAGTTCTTAATTGATTTGATATGAATAGTCGTTCCTTAATCAAACCTTTTTAAACCCTTAATTGAACTTTTTCTGCTCATTTGAGGATATTTTGTTTAGCTGAGAACAATCTTGTTCTCTCCTACATTCTTTAAACACAATCTTTCTGTCATGTCATGTGTATCATCAACTGCCCAAAAACATTCTAGTTTGCAATCGAGAAACTCAAAAGTCTGCTCCTACAATATGAGCTTCTTCATGCCAAGGAGATATAAGTAAGCCAATTTTTTTGTTCTTTTTGTTTAAAAAAAAAAATAGCTTTATCAAGAATCACGTATTTTATTTACTTTTCCTTCAGAGGCTGAGACTTGAAATCCTTGCCACTCCTCGGCCTTCATGGAGCAGTTTATCCAGGGGTGATCTTCCACAACAAGTTGTTGACTATCAACTGGAAATGCCGTTGCATATTGTTAATCTAAGTTCCTCCTGTTCAGAGAATTTTAGGACATGCTGTTGCTTGGTGTTGTTATAGATCAGATTCATCAACTTCTTAAAATTGTCTGTCACTGATGTATTTCACATTCACTGTCTTCTCATGCATGATAGATTCAACTATGTTCACCTTGGCTCTTTCTTGCTGACTTTTATCTATTTGTAGGATCAACTGGGAAGAGTATCATTGCTTTCCGGAATCTTGTTCTTAAGTTTGGGACTCGGTACAGATGGTGCACCACAGCTTGTCCAGCCCAGAACTCCATCATGTGAAACCATGGGGTTGCCCAGTCTTCCTACGTCTTTGAGTGGCTATTCGTACTTAATTATGAAGCTAGGGCCTGTACAATTTACAAGGAAGGGCTTATCTGTTGCTAGTACAGCAGCATGCTTAACCTTTATTGTGAGTAATCTTTTTTTCCAGATTCTCCTTTAAACCTGATGGCAATCATGGGAATAAACTTTATGAAGATTGCAACCTCTTCTACATTGTGAAGCTTAGAATCACACAAACAGGCCCAGAAAATGAATTGCTGGCTTGGGGCTATATATCATTGACAAGAACAAGCTAATAATCTTCTTTCCAAGACCACAAATATGTGCAACTGATTATGTCTGTGGACTGCTGTCATTCCTTTTCATAATTTGAGATAAGGAAACAAGTTAACCGTATCTTTTTCATTGATTTATTGCATATACCAAAAGATCTTTCAAAGTGCAAGCCTTTGTCTGGCAACAACTACACCTGAACAACTTGCATTTGCTTTGCGGTGGTTCATTCTCCCTCTGAGACATATCGGTGTTCCTGTGTCTGAAGTTATTCTAACTCTCATGCTGTCATTGCGGTTCATCAATCTGGTGTTTGATGAGGTAAGAGCAGAATAATTTGCTGTAGTTGCATATATTTATTATGTTTTCTTCCCTTTGAGGTATGATTGTTGAATTCTGTAAATCGTATTTGCAGGTTCGTAATGTGGCTCTAGGAATTGTATCACGCAGGATAAATTGGCAGCAATTGACAGTGATGGAAACTGTTGAAGGTAAGAATCAGATCTTTTTGGTTATTATTAGAGGTATGAGCACCACAACCTCCTGCACAACCAACACGAGAAAAGCACATAAAGAGTGAAAGGAGGAAATGAACCATATGTTCAGGAGGCCTCTTTGATTGGTTTAGTGTATTCTGAAGAATACTACAGTTTGCTATTTTTTGTCAATGACTTTCTAAGACAGACCATATAGATATGTAGACTTCAGCGGTTTTTGTAATTTTTCATCATTTGCTGCTTGTTTTTTCTTAAAAGAAAGTTCACCTTCCTTTATTTCCAAAATATGTTCTTATTAGTTTTTCCAGGATTACTATGCTGATATGACTAGAAGACAAGTAATACTTGTACAAGTAGTTTCTACTCTTAACAGTGGCTTTAAGGGATACAATGATTCTTTTCTCTTTCTTCAACATTTCCAGTTCTTATTACTTTTCATCTGTGATCCATGGTTTCAGTTTTTGCTTCATACATCCGGCGAATCTTCAAAAATATGTTTAGCCATGCAGAAAAAATATCGCAGGTGCATAAAATATCTGGGAAGTTCTACTTGTGCTTTTTAACTCTGCTCCTTGAAGTACCAGTCATGATATACATGTATTTTTATCTAATACAGGCTATGATTGTTAGAGGTTACAGAGGAAATAGCAGCAGTCACAAAATTTACTTATCTGGATCAGCAATCGGCATTGCAGACATTGTATCACTCTTGTCTTTGGTCGGCTTGGTAACTGCATCGGTTTTGTCTGATTACTACCTTACTTGATAGTTGATGCAGGTGGGATCTGCTCTGCTGTTTCCTTGGTAATTTTCTCCCTGCTTCTCCCCTATTCTTTGTTTTGTTTTTCTGAAATTAAGTCTGTCAAAATTGTATGAGAATAGGCAGAAATATCAACTGCTACTATTTGTGAACCACCCTTGGCAGAATTAGAGAGCAATCGTTGTGCAACAGTTTTGAAGTGAGTGAAGAATCAAGGAGATTCATTTATGATGCCATTATTGCACTTGAAATGTTTGGCTAGTGGCCGAGGTCTAGGTAACCCCACCCCACGCTAGTTGGAATTTCCTTCCATCCCATAACTGAGGTCTAGGGTTCAAGCCCCACCCTAGTCAGATTTCGCTTCCATCCCATAACTATACCTTGCTCCTGGTTGCTTATTTGACTCTTGTATAAACACAAAAAGAAAAAGAATGCATTCCATTATTTGCAGAAGTTTGACATCCCGACATAGATGTTTGGAAATTTACAAAGGTAATACGTGCTAGGCATATTAATTGCACTTTGTAAATTATAGCTATACCTTGCTATTTGCTGTTATCAATTTCATGAAAAAAGTGTGCACGACCTCGTGTGTAATTTTAGGATGAAGGCATTAAATATAATTTTTCTGCACCTTTGTATTCTAATTGTTTTCATCATAACTTCTCAAATATAACTAAAATATATATGAAAGGCAATATCTTTTTGTACAAAAAAAATAAAAATGGAATATGTAAAATAAAATAAACATTGTTAACCAAATAAACTAATTTATTAATATATGAGAAAAAAATAATACTCTAATAATAACAAATCTCAATTATGTTAACAATATTTACCAATTGAATTTTATTTGTAAATAAAAAATAAATTACTAATATTTATGTCAAAACTGCAGGTGTATTAATTATGTTTTGTCATCTTATACATTTACGTATAGTAATATGATATAAAACGAGGAAAATTGCTGCACCTATAAAATATTATGCATACCGTGTGAAATATTACAGTAAACTGACAAGATATACATAAAAACATAATAATATATGATATACTATGGTATTTTATGCAAAAAAAAAACTAACAAATTACAAAAAATTTTATATTGCATACCATATGCCCACAGCCACAGCAAATGAAATTTCAATGCCGCTAAATTTCGTGAAATTAAAGACTATGGGTCATTATAGTTGGACGACGGAGAAAACGCAGCAAGCACTTACAAAAGTCAAATCCATGCGGTGACCTGTAATAAAAACTTCCCATACGAATCCTAACGGCCAGGATCCTTAGTAATTTTATTTCCGTTTGCTTTTCGCTCCTTGATCACTTATAAAAACAGGGTCAGCCATGGACGAATCGATTTATTCCCACGCAAACCTTTAAACGTTTAAACATGGCTACTAACACTCCGGTAACCTACTTCCTACCCATTGCCCTCGTGGTGTGCTTCTACATAACCACCACCGGGGCCGCAATTCATGTCGCCAAGCCGGCAACAGTGACAGTCACCAGCAAGATGGCGGAGACAACGGAGCCATTCGCCCTACGGTGCAAGTCTAAAGATAGAGACAATGGCGGGAAAGATATGGATCCGGGGAGCGAATACAGGTGGACCGTGAAACCGTCGGATCATGTGTTCACCTGCGGAGCCCTCTGGGGCAGGTGGTTTGCTTCTTGGAGCGGGTTTGACCCGGCCAGAGACGGCGGTGTTGTGGCGGTTTTCTGGGTGGTGAAGAGGGACGGCGTCTTTCGCAGTTGGGGCAATTCCACTTGGACCAAAGAAGTTGACTGGGGAAATTGATTGCCTCTTCGACCCAACATAGAGATCTCTAGAGATAATTGCTAGCTATATATACATATTTTCTAATTTTTCCTTCATGGAGAAAAGAAAAAAAAAATGGGGCTTTCTTAGTTTACATTTCTGTTGCTTCATGAGTCCCAATAAATTGAGTTCGAGGATATAAAATTATTTATGGATTCATATGGATAGTTAATTGATTTAGAGGTATAAATTTGCAATTGATTTTTGACTCCTAAATCAGAATCTTTAGAAATTTGATTGACAATTTTGTTTGAAAATAGCTTTTGTAATATTGATATTACACTATGAGATAATCACCATCAAATTTTTAAAATGTTCCCATGATTCAATTTCTTTTATTAGTTTCTACAATTTAATTTGCTATAGTACCAAATCCAAAACCTTAACATATCATCTTCAAATCCTCATGAAACTTTGGAACTCAAAAGTCATTATATTCTAGATCAAATTCTTTTTTAGACTTTCAATTTATTTGCTCAATTTAACTCATTTTAACGGTAGTACTGACAAAAGATGAATGGTTTAACATTAACAATAGTTTCAGAATAAATGATGCAATAATTGATAGCTTAAATATGAATAAGTAACATTGGTCATAGTTTAGGGACATTAATTGTCATTTTCCCAAAAAAAAATTTTGCCAGCGAAACAAAAGGTTCTGGCATCGAGAACACTTGTAAACCACTGAGAAACTAAATTAATTAATTTGGTCTATTTAAAGAAAAAAACAAAACGGAAAAGGTAATTCCAGCAAAGAGAATAAATGTTGTTTAATTTCTAAATTAATTAGTATGTAATTGTCAGAGATTTGTTTCATGCATCTTGCTAAATCAAGCTCATTTTTCACTGATAAAATGCAATAGAAATCTTCCATTTCCACAAAGCAAAGCTCCCAGCAACCCTTTCCATGGCTTCAAACTTGACCTACTTTCTACTCTTTCTCCTCCCATTCCTTTTCTTCTCCGGCGGCACTACCAGCCCCGCCGCCGGCCCGGCTGATGTCGACGCTGACCTAGCAACAATCACCGTGACGAGTGTGTTGCCGCAGATCATACCGAAGGTGGAACTCTACTGCTCGTTCAATGGCGGAGCAGAACTCCAGTTGCGCCCTCTGGAGGGGTTCGGATGGAGCATCCAGACGGCGGGTGTGTACTACTGCAAGGCCTCTTGGGGGTCCAAGTTGGGGGTTTGGGATGCCTACGAACCCGGCCGGGACGCCGGCCACCGGAGTGTTAACTGGGAGGTGAAGCAGGAGGGTTTCTTCCTTAGCTGGGATAATTCTACCTGGACCAAGCAGGGTGACTGGGAGACCAATTGACCTATTTTGTTATCATATTATTTTTTAGGAATAAATATCTTTTAGTATAATTAAAGTCTATTGCATGGTTTTTGTTTTTGTAATATATACATCAGGAGGAAGTTCTTGCGAAACAAGTCAATTTATATATGTTGCTGTGGAGCTGGCATCGATCGCATTGTTTGAATTACGAAATATTTCAACCGTCCAATTCGTAGTTGCCGCAGTCTACTTGTAATCAGAGTTGCCGCAATGCTTTCATCAAATGGCATGTGGGAGATGGGACTTGCATATCCTTGTGGAGTGTTTTGCTAGACAACGGTTACTACTTATTGGAATGTAGGGGATGGATCCATCTAGGCTTGGAACGCATATGATTTGGCAATAAGGTCCTAATGGAACAGCTCCCCGTCTTCCTTTTGCAGCCTTTTGGGAATGGTTGAAAGAGCATTAATGCAAGTCCAGTAAAGTTTTAGATAAATGTAGCAGCAGGGGCCGGGGTCTATTACGAAATGATCTCGGCCACTGGTTGGGAGGTTTAATTTTCACTACTAAAAAAACATAATTTTCCAACTGCCTTTTCCAACTGCCAGCCGTTGGAAATGGGCTGTTTCCAACGGCAGGCAGTTGGAAATTAGTCCGTTGGGAAATCAATCGTTGGAAGTTAATTTTCCAACTGCCCAGCATTGAGCAGTTGGAACTTCCAACTGTCTGCCGTTGGAAAGTCAGCAGTTGGAGAACTTTCCAACGGCTTTATTATTATTATTATTTTTTTATTTTCCAACTGCTTAAGCAGTTGGGAAATTTTCCAACTGCCTTGGCAGTTGGAAAATTTGCCAGGCAGTTGGAAAATTTTCCAACTATCTGAGCAGTTGGAAATGAAGGCAATTGGAAAATTTTCCAACTGCTTAAGCAGTTGGAAAATACAGTAGACAGTTGGAAATGTGGCAGTTGGAAAATTTTCCAACTGCCTGACAGTTGGAAATTTTTTAAGCCATTGGAAACATTTCCAACTGCCCAGGCAGTTGGAAAATTTTCCAGATTTTATTTTTAGCTTCGAATTATTTTTTTATTTATATTATTTATCTCTATACTGTCCATTTCCAATTGAATGTTTTGTTTAAACGTTAACCTCGTATATTTCCAGATAATTATATCGTTTGTAGTCAATTTTTAAAACTCACAAAATTACATAAATTAAAATTACTAAGTGAATGTTAATACGACAAAACAAACATACACAATTAAAATTACTAAGTCATGATATAAATGTACTTATAAATCCACATAAAAACCAGTATAGTTTAAATTACATAGTTTCATTCTCCAACTAAGTGTTTGTTTGTTAATAAACACACATAGTAGCATGATATACCTGATCTATGCGTCATCCGATCCCGAGTCATCATCATCATCTGCAGGAGGTGCGGGCGGGGGAATGCCAATTGACCAATTGACTTACATATGTACTCCAGCTCAGCTCGTTGTCTCCTCTTCAGACGTTCTAGCTTCCGCTCATAATGTGATGCTTGTTGTGCAGTTTGCTCCGCTACGACTCGCTGTACTTGTTCAGTGAACTCCGGAGTCTGCATGACATCAACATGTGCTGCATGAGTAAGCCCTGGTCGTCGTCGTCCAGGCACAACATGTTGTTCTGATCCAAGGCCAAATACACGCCCTTTCTTCCTGCCCCCAGCAGCGGCACTCATGATCGCAACCTCATCTATGTCAGGTGCGCCACCTTCGTCATCCATTTGCTGCGTTGCTTCCTCAATCTCAGCAGTTATTATTGCCTTCATAAAAAGTAAAGAAAATTTATTAGTAACAAGATCAGAAATATATACTTAAGCATTATGTCAAATAATTACCGCAACTTCTTCAGTCCGCCTGTTAACGTATTCCCCGCTCTTTTTCTTATGAGTTTGCTGCATCACCTTGAACAAGCCAGGGTCCCTCTTCTCCGGATCTTTCTCACACTACATTGGAAACGTACTAACATTAATTTTATTACAACGTAAGTAAGTTGAATTTTGTGTAAAAGAGGATGATAATTTTACCATTCGTTCTCGGTGTTCAGTAATTGAAACCGAACCTTCTGCATAAGTAGCACTGCATGCACCTGTGGAGTTAGATGACTGCGATGATGAAGCTCGCATTGTCTTACCCCTTGCCGATCGCTCGTTAAACTCCGTTGTAGCCCACCATTCCTCCATTTTTGCATACTGTGCGTCGGTCATAAAAGATGCCCTTGCTCGCTGTTTTTCCGGATTTTTCTCTCGGCGGGTGTCACCCAGCGTTGATCGGTAATGATTAGCCGCCATCATATGCCAAATGCGATAGACCTCATTATGGTGAGCTGGATCCCACTCACATAATCCCTGCACGTTAAAAAAAATATATAGCGTCGCATAGTTCGCAACATGGTTGATAAAGTCGAAATAGTCATAAGAAAGTGCAAACCTCAAATACGTGCCACCACGCTTGAATATCTGCTGGGCTTGCACTCGTCCAGTCATGATGTCCCTTGAAGTGTGTGGTAAAGCATCTAGTCACCAATTGTGTTGCTCTTGATGGAATGAAGCTACATGAAGTGCATGGTTCGACATAATTAATTACTGTCATTTTACTGGGCCTTCACATACTTGATGTTAAATAAACTATTATGGTTCAAGCGGGTGCATTACTTACGTGTTTCCGTGAGGTCTTATCCGTAAGCGTGCCTGAATCGGGGCTTGGGATACCGCTGACTGACCATTGGAATTCCCACCATCGGGTGAAACTACAGGGGCCGGAGTAGATCGACTAGCACTACGGCCGACTGGGGCAATGCGAATATCACCTGTGCGAGGGTGAGGATGTGGAACAGGTGTTTGTTCTGTTGAGGGCTGTGAATCTGAATGACGGGAATGCGATTGGCCTGCCCTTTCATGTCTAGCAATTGGTTCTGCTAATACTTCTTTCATCTGCTGAAATAGGCCTTTCCCTGGCCGACGTGTATATGTCGCATCTCCTTTAGGTGGCATCTGCATTATTTTAAAAACCCATACAACAAGTTTACAAAACTAACATACACCATTGAAAAAACTAGACTTGCTATATGATATTGCACCCACCACTTTGAAGTACGACTTAGTATTTACATATTAAAAGTTATTCCACGTTCACATTACATTTTATAAGTAATTGCACGTTTACATTATTATCAATGGACTACATCGTCCTCAGTTTCTGTCTCTGATTCGCCACTATCAGTATCCCCATGATTCAAATTCATCTTCTTCATCACTTCCTTCAAGGGACTCCTCATTGTCAGATTCATCGTCATGTTGCAAAGTTTCTTCCCTGATTGCCATGTCATCCTCTACAGCTTCCCATACTCCTGTTTCAGCTAAATTGTCGATTGGGTCATCCATAATTATGGGAGACCTGTTCACACCGGCCAATAATTCTTCCTGAAATGCATCTTCGACATCATTTACATTATTATGAACGATGCGTCTAGGTTTTATTTTCAAAACCGCTAACCAACCCATTTTTTCACGTGACTTTGTTGGGTATGGGGTGTAGTAAACTTGATCAGCTTGGGATGCAAGAATGAACGGGTCAAATGTCCCATATCGGCGCCCCTCACGTACCTCAACTATACCATATTGTTTATGAACCCGAGTGCCACGATCTGGAGTAGGGTCAAATCAAGCACACCGAAACAATACAACATTTTTGTGTAGCCAACCAGGATATTCAAGTTGAATGATTTTTTCTAACACCCCATAAAAATCACATTCAACCTCACTTGATCATGAAGTCCTTATGCATACTCCACTGTTAAATGTTGCTTTGTCGCGACCCCAGTCGCTAATGTGGAACTTCTACCCATTTATGAAGTAAACAGGCCAACTCTCAACACGACGGGATGACCCGTATGCAATATCCCACAGGAAGCGGTCCGTGATAGTGTTACGCACATCATTCACCTAATTACACATAGTGATAGTATGAATATGTGTTACCCTTCAAAAGCAAAATATGGGTAAAATTTAAGTGTAGATAACTTACATAGTTTATAAGCCATGTCTCAAAGTTATTCTCAATGTAGACATCCAGGTCTGACATCTGTATATTGGGTTCATGCATACGCAGTTCATCAACAAACTAACTACAAGATATAGAAAGAGGTCGATGGAGCATAAACTTGATGAGTTTAGTATAAAAGAAGAAAAATATTATTACTTAATAGAGTTTATAAAGAAAATAGGTGTTATTTCACTTACTCGAGGTACGGCTTCACCTCCTTACAATTCAGTAACACATATGCAGTAGCGACCCTCAATTCATTGTCATCAAGATATCGATATCTTGATACACCATATGGACGACCCGGGTATCTAAAGATAGACCACACCGATTCATCATATGGTCCTTGTCCGCCATCATCATTACGAGGTACTCTAGTTGCCATATGTGGAATATGGGATTCAAAGTAGTGAGAGCAAAATGTAGAGGTCTCCTCAATTAGATATGCTTCACAAATTGAACCCTCAACATGAGCCTTATTTGATACTTTCATTTTGAGGTCATGAATACAACGCTCAACTTTGTACATCTACCTATATTGAACGGGCCCTCCAACCCTTGCTTCGTAAGGTAGGTGAACCGGCAAATGTTCCATCGAATCGAAAAAAGCCGGTAGAAAAATTCTTTCCAACTTACAAAGTATGACAGGAATATTGGCTTTCAAATCGACCATGTGATTCACATCTAACTCTGGAGAGCATAAATCTCGGAAGAATTGGCTTACCTCGGTCAACGGTTTTCAAATATTTTCAGGAATTGCTTCAAGTGCAATTGGAAGGAGCCTCTGCATCATTACATGACAATCATGGCTTTTCATACCAGACATCTGACTTACATTACTGTCAACACACCTCCCAAGGTTCGATGCATAGCCGTCTGGGAGTCTAAGTGTTTTAACCCAATTCAGCACATCAGATCTCTGATGTCTGTTTAGTGCAAAAGTGGCTTTGGGTTTAAATGCTCGGCCGTCGCCTTGAGGAATTAAATTTAGCTCTGATCGACTGCACAGAATCTCAAGGTCCTTACGAGCCTTCACGTTGTCCTTAGTTTTATTGGTCACATCCATCACTGTATTCCATATATTGTCAAACACATTCTTCTCTATATGCATAACATCCAAATTATGGCGGATTAAATTACTCTTCCAATACGGCAACTCCCAGAAAATACTTCGTTTTGTCCAATTATGAGTTCTGCCATAACCTGGTATGGTTACAACCTGTCCATTGTGAACTACAGAAGGCAAATGTGAGATACGTTCAAATATTGTTTCAGGCGGTAGACGCTCAGGAGGCAACGATTTCTCAACTTTTCCTTTCTTAAAGGCGACTCTGTTTCTTCTATATGGGTGATCCAACTCGAGAAATTGCCGATGACAATCAAAGAATGAAGTCTTCCTCCCGTGCTCAAGTTGGAAGGCTTTACTAGCATCCATGCAAATAGGGCAAGATAACCTCCCATGAATCATCCATCCAGACAACATCCCATAAGCCGGGAAGTCATTTATGGTCCACAAAACCGAAGCTCGGAGCTGAAAATTTTGTTTCAGTGAAACATCCCATGTTTCGACCCCATCCTCCCATAGCTGCTTCAATTCATGAATAAGAGGTTGTAAATACACATCAATATTCTGACGTGGAGATCGAGGCCCAGGTATCAATGCAGTTAAAAACATATATGGTTTCTTCATACACATCCAAGGAGGCAAATTATACGGAGTAACAATGACAGGCCAACATGAGTATTGTTTACCAGAGTTTCCAAAAGGCACAAAGCCATCAGAACAAACTCCAAGGCGAACATTACGGGCATCCGCCGCAAAGAACGGGTACGTGGAATCAAAATGTTTCCATGCTTCCCCATCTGAAGGATGTTTTAAAACATTTGGGTCGGATTGATGCTCACTGTGCCACCTCATGTGCTCAGCAGTTGAAAGTGAAGCATATAGTCGCTGAAGGCGAGGAGTGAGTGGTAAATAGTGCATAGTCTTTCTTGGTCTATCCTTACCCCGCCCAGCTTTTCTCGGCTTAAACCGAGATTCACCACAAAACTTGCATTGTGAACCATCTTCATCATTATTCCAAAACAACATGCAGTCGTTAACACAAGCATCAATTTTAAGATGGGCAAGACCTAGTTGTGAAACTAATTTCTTCGTCTCATACCAATTGGATGGCATCTTGCTGTCACTTGGCTGTGTCTCTTTCATCAAGGCCGCGATACCATCATAACACCCTCTTGGTATGTGATATTCTGCTTTAAGGTTTAACAAACGAACTGCAGCAGACAGCTCAGAATGCTTCTCACATCCATCCCAAAGAGGTAGTACTAGCGGAGTACAGTAAATCAGAAAATCATCTAAAACCTTCATTAGGTTGTTCATCCACTTCAGTGAAATTCTGATGGGAACTTGGTCCCACTGCATCAAATACCATTCGAGCATATGAGTTTACATTTGAACTGTACTCGGCATGCTCATAACAATTACAATTATCAAACGGCTGATGCGGATGCTCATTAAATGGCTCCCCATGAGCTGTCCAGTTGGTGTAATAAGGCATGAAACCCCATTTGTATAGATGAACTCTAACGTCATCACAATCCTTAAACCTCAAATTTTTACATCTCCTACACGGGCAACGTATTTTGTTTCCATCCATGTGAGCTGGGTTACTACAGGCGAATGTTATGAACTGCTCAATCCCTGTCTCCCACTCCTCTGTGTACCCAACTCGACCCGGTAAATACCGACTACTATACATCCAACTACGTTCCATGGAGTCCTAGCAATAGATTTATTTTTTTAGTTAATATAAACCATGTCATTTAAAACACAGAAACTGTAATTACTAAGTTACGGTTTACGTAAGGTGCCCAGGCAGTTGGAATTTTATTTAAGGTTTACTGTTAATACGTATACGTAATAGGAAGAAATTCATAATATGATATGCATATAAGTGTTAATGGTACCCCGTTGATGGGTTTAGGGGTTACTTAATACATTTTATGTAACGTGTAGGGTTAATGATTTTACTTTTACATATAAATATTTTATCCAAATATTTACTTTTTGCGAGTACTCTTATTATTACTATTACTTTCCAACAACTCGTCTCATAAAAATTATTGTTTCAATAATTATATATTATTAGTATAATTTTTTCTAATTATTATTACTCTGAATGGATTCCTTATTATAATAATAATAATAATACTTATTATTATTATTATTATTATTATTACTATTACTATTAGAACTATTTCAATATACAATTATTATTATTAATATTATTATACATATTCTACGTAAACAATTAACTTAAAACTAATTATTATTATTATGATTATTGTTATTATTATTATTATTATTATTATTATTATTATTATTATTAATTCCAACTCTGAAAACATTGTAAGAATAAATACAATTTAACATTATACATACTAACAATATATATTACCTAAACAATTGACTTCAAACAAAAGATTTGGTATACAACTATACTAACTACATTCACACATAAATATACAACCTAGCTAAACTATGTACTTAAAATAGTAAGTATTTTCTATTTATAAATATACTAACTAATTTCACAGACAAATATACTACGTAAACAATTAACTTAAAACTAATTATTTTCTATTCTTAAATATACTAACTAATTTCACACCAAAATATACTACATAACTAATTTACATAAAACTAATTAATTATTATCCCAGAAAATATATGAACTAATATGACACATAAATATTTTACCTCAGCAATTTACTTAAAACTAATTATTTCCTATGTAAAAATATACTAACTAATTTTACACATCAAAATACAAACTAAACAATTTAGTTACAACTAATTAGTAACTATTTTTTATTATACTAACTAATTTCACACATAAATATACAACCTAAACAATTTAAGCCCAACTAATTATTTATTATTTTTAAATGTACTAACTAATTTTACACATAAATATACTACGTATAAGCAATTTACGTAAAAGTAATTATTAAATATTTTTAATTATACTAACTAATTTCACACATAAATATACAACCTAAACAATTTACTTAAAACTAATTATTTTCTAATTGTAACTTAATCCCGAAATTAAGAAAAATAGTGAGAAAATTCACATAAATGTTAAATTATAATGGGTAACCCAAATACTTCACATCCAACAATCAACAACTACAAATCACTAATATTTCACTATTTCAAACAAAAAAACCATGAAATTAAAAAGAATTTTAACTATTATTTGCAAAAAAAGTTTAAAAATACGGATGGTAACGAACTAACCTCAAATCCCACAGTTTGATTCCTTCAAATCCCTCCAAATAGCTTCCAATCAGCTAAAACAAACAAAACATCAACACATTATCAACAAAAAATCAAGTACGCAAATCCGGCGAAAAATATTGAAAAAAATTCAAAATAAATCCAAACTACGTACAGATCAAGCAAAATTCGTCCAGATCCACATTAAACTAACCTTGACGCACTTGATTAACCCCTTAATCGAAGAAACCAACGTGGTGTGTGTGCTTGTGAAGAGACGAACGCAGGAGGAGAGAGACGAGGAGAGAGACGAGCCTGGTTCTGGACGAGCGAGGAAGACGCCGCGCTGGGGGGGGGTAATTTAAAAAATTTCAAAAACGGTGCGTTTTGGGTTAATGAATTTCAAAAATTTGTTCACCATTTTCCAACGGCTGAAGCCGTTGGAAATATTAAAAATTAAACAATAATATTTTTTCCGCTTCAGAACCCAATTATTTTTTCATTTTCCAACGGCCAAATATTAAAAATTAAACAATAATATTTTTTTCACTTCAAAAACCAATTATTTCACCATTTTCCAACTGCTTCAGCCGTTGGAAATATAAAAAATTAAACAATAATATTTTTTTCGCTTCAGAATCCAATTATTTCACCATTTTCCAACGGCTAAAGCCGTTGGAAATATTAAAAATTAAACAATAATATTTTTTTGCTTCAGAAACCAATTATTTCAGCATTTTCCAACTGCTTCAGCCGTTGGAAATATTAAAAATTAAACAATAATATTTTTTTCGCTTCAGAACCCAATTATTTCAGCATTTTCCAACGGCTATAAAAAATTAAAAAAATAATATTTTTTTCCTTCAAAAACCAATTATTTCACCATTTTCCAACTGCTTCAGCCGTTGGAAATATAAAAAATTAAACAATAATATTTTTTTCGCTTCAAAAACCAATTATTTCACCATTTTCCAACTGCTTCAGCCGTTGGAAATATAAAAAATTAAACAATAATATTTTTTTCGCTTCAGAATCCAATTATTTCAGCATTTTCCAACGGCTTCAGCCATCAAAACGATATTAAAAATTAAACAATAATATTTTTTCCCTTCAAAAACCAATTATTTCACCATTTTCCAACTGCTTCAGCCGTTGGAAATATAAAAAATTAAACAATAATATTTTTTTCGCTTCAGAACCCAATTATTTCAGCATTTTCCAACGGCTAAACCTGTTGGAAATATTAAAAATTAAACAATAATATTTTTTTCAACTTCAAAAACCAATTATTTCACCATTTTCCAACGGCTTCAGCCGTTGGAAATATTAAAAATTAAACAATAATATTTTTTTCGCTTCAAAAACCAATTATTTCAGCATTTTCCAACGGCTAAAGCCGTTGGAAATATTAAAAATTAAACAATAATATTTTTTTCGCTTCAGAACCCAATTATTTCAGCATTTTCCAACGGCTAAAGCCGTTGGAAATATTAAAAATTAAACAATAATATTTTTTCCCTTCAAAAACCAATTATTTCACCATTTTCCAACGGTTTTAGCCGTTGGAAATATTAAAAATTAAACAATAATATTTTTTCCCTTCAAAAACCAATTATTTCACCATTTTCCAACTGCTTCAGCCGTTGGAAATATTAAAAATTAAACAATATTTTTTTTTCTTTAAAAATGCAATAATTTCACATTTTCCAACGGCTTAAGCTGTTGGAAATACTAAGTATTAAACAATAATATTTTTTTTCGTTCCGAATGCAATAATTTCAACATTTTTCCAATGGCTCAAGCCGTTGGGAAATACTAAGGAAATATTTTTGAAATTTAGTTTCTTAATTTTCCAACTGCTGGGCGGTTGGAAATTAATTTATGTTCCTTCCAACGGCTCAGGCAGTTGGAAATTTCCAACGGCTTTACCGTTGGAAATAATGGCAGTTGGAAATTCATGGTTTTTTAGCAGTGTTTGCTCTGAGGATCGATGGGGAAGACTACTTCTCCCACGGTTGAGATATTGGGCCTTTGGGAGGGCACGAAGTTGTCGGGAGAACAAGGCATTAAGGGAGCAATTAATTAATTGTTGAAATGGATGCTAAACTAGGGTACATGTAATTGGTTATCTCCAAAATGGTGTATCATCTCTACTGAGTACCTGCACAAGACTAGACTAATCTTATGTGAGTTTGTGAAGTTACTCTTATTTACTCATACTCTTAGGGAAGGTTAATTAGCTCCATCATGGTTACTCATACTACTTCATTTTTGGACCCTCTCTCCCACAATTCTTCGTTTTGCTTTATTTGCTGGTATGGCTGAAGTTTAGTGGCTCTAACTCTATTTTAATTTTGTATCTTTATAAAAGATAATGGTTTGCTCACACTCTGGGTTTTGTATATTGACTGTTGGGCCCTCATACTTATTAGGATCTTGGTGGTAGTAGCAAATGAAAAAACTTTGAAACCAAAGAGGGGAATGATCTCCATGTAAATGGCACTTACACATGGGCTGGTTGATCCTAAGATCTCGAACTTGGAATGTAGTGGCGTAGTATATATATGCTGCGGCAATTAAATTCATAAGTTGTATAGTACCCTTAGGATCCAACTGAATGATCGATAAGGAAAAGAAATTATTATGCACTAAATCGAATATGCATAAAATTTAGCATTTTTCATATATTGGCACCAATAACGCTCGCAAAGTTGCACATGATCGAGGCTGGGCTAAAACAAAAACGTTTCATTTGTAAGTAATCTTGTAACATTAATTTTATTAAATGAGCTAGGCATTAATAACAAAGAAAATTTACCTATATAAAATGCAAAAACTGAAACTTGATTTTGAAAACGGAAAAACAAAACCGATCAATTTCGATGGCTACAAAATTGACCTACTTTCTACCCTTTCTCCTCGCACTCGATCGTTTTTTGCTCCGACAGCACTACCAGCCTTGCCAGGCCACGCAGGGCCACCGTAACGGTCTCGGTGAAGAACTTGTTGCCGGAGGCCAGCCCGCCACAAGCGCTGATGCTTTTAATTCTGCTTCTTGAAAGGCGGAGGCAATCGCGAAATCCAAGTGGGTCGGTTCGAGGAGTTCAAATGGAGCATCGCGACAGCGAATTTGACCTACTGCACGGCCGACTGGCAAAACAAAGAGGCGTCTTTCGATCTCTACAGTCCCGCCAGGGACGCCGGCCCGCGGACGGTTTACTGGCAGGTGAGGGAGGACGGTTTCTACCTCAGCGGGAACAATTTTTCCTGGAGAAAGCAGGCCGACTGGGTAACCGTTGATTGACTCATTTGTTGTCATCTAATGTTGGAAAATAAATTGCCAATAAAACATATCCTTTATTTTGAGTTGTTTAAATTGTTGCAAAATTTCTACATTCGGTAAGTTATTTCACCAAATTACACTTTAAAATACTCATTTCGTCTCATTTTGGGTAAACGTTTGGGTTTAGCACAAATATTAAGGAAGACAAAACAATTCGTCCCAAATCTCATAATCATTCAAAATTAATCTTTAAACTATATATATAAAATGTTATATATTGGTTCGTAATATTATCCAAAACTGAGTTGACACTAAAATCTGATTTATAGAGATGAAAAATTAATAATTTTGCAATATTTCACTAACTATTAAAAAATTATAATACAATTTGAGTTTACTAGCTGATAGTTATCAAATAATTTTAATTGTTATTGTAATTTTTAGTATCAATATAAAATGCTTAGTAATTATCTTCTCATAAAATTAGATTGTGGTATAATTTTTCTATTAAAAAAATAACAAACAAACCACTAATGTTTACTAGTTGGCTCAATTCGACCACTAATGTTTTTTTCTTGTCAAATAAACCACTAACATTTCCGAGTCAAACCGAGTTACCCACTACCATTAAAACAAAGCTAACGTGGCTAAAGAGAAAACCCTAAGCCTATTCACCCCATATTTGGTTGGTCCTATAGTCCCGATGGCACCCTACCATTCAATTGGCTTGTAAGATCCAAGTCCTCGCCATGAAATTGGCAGTGATTTCAGCAGATTGTTCACCTCATCAGCCCAAAGCCAATGGCGAGTGCAATCAAGTTGACTCGGATGAGGGAAATTGGCTGCTTCATTCCTGTTGCATCTCGAACTCGATGCTTCCCCGCCATTTTGAAGCACCCTAGCCTTTGCCCCGTCCAATGAGTTAAATACCATTACTGCTATGTATATCGTACCCTAAATTTTTAAGATATACCGTATGATATATCACGCCGCATACTGATACTATTTTTGTAAAAAAATAAATGTTAAAATATTATTTTAAGATAACATAATTTTTTTAATAATTTATTTTTACACATTTTATGTGTATTCTAATTTTTCTCATCATAATTTGTCAAATATAAATAAAATATATATGATAGAAGATATTTTTTTAATACAAAAAACATAGAAAAATGTTATATAGAGAGTAAAATAAATAATACTAAAAAAACAAATTTATTGATATAAGAGAAAATATAATACTTTAATAATAACAATATATTTTCTAATACCACATTGAGTTCTTAGGTGGCTCAAAGTATGATACTTTTTTTCTAGTTTGTTCTTCAAAAGTAACATATTGATCTAACGTCATGGAATTTTGGTTTTAAGTCAAAAAATTTTGCAAATGAGAGTAATATTTAGTTGGGGTAGCATGTACCAAAAATCCAATTAGGGGATATTGTTTAACACCATGTTGTGACTGAAAAATATGATGATTGTCACTGAATAGATTATTGAAAAATAATGAGGCCAACGATGATGAACCTTTGGTCAAAGATTTGTTGTGGTTATCCATATGATCCATACACCATGAAGTCATTATCACCAATTGAACTCATGTTCGGACCTTCAAGCTGTTACTATCCATTAAATTTTTATGTTAACTAAAAAAAGTAACAAAAAAATAAAAGTATATGTTTATTTTATGATATATGTATTATTTATATTATAATGTTTTATATACTTATGATATTTTGATGTAAAATGAAAAAAATGAAAAAAAAAACCACGAAAAAAAAATACCGCAGTACATACTAAGCGGTATTTGCAGTATATCGCAGTTTTTTAACAAAATGCATACAAAAAATGAGTGGTACACGAAATATTGCGGTATACAATACGGTAAAATGACAAAATGCGAAAATATTTGTACCGCATGGTAAACGGTATACTACGGTTTTTAACACTATGGCCTCATCTTCCCTCCTCTGGCATGGGCAATAATTTCTCCAATTTTAGGGCGATTTGCAAACAATACCCTAGCAAGTCAAGAAAAGCCATGAGTCAAATGGGCCATTTGCACCACTAAGGGCGGCGAAAACCTTGGGATGACTACGCATAGGGGTGTAAATGGGCCGGGCTGGGCCCGAGCCCTTCAGGCTCGAGCTCGGCCCCTTAGCTTAACGATACTACCCGAGGTCGAGCTCGATATGCTCAAGCCCGAATTTTCAGGCTCGGGCTCAGCTCGAATTGGGCCCGAGCTCGGCCCTTAGGCTTGTTAGGCCTGAATTTCTAGCCCTGTACAGAATTTATGTATGGCATTTTACATGTCATTCAAGACCCCTATAACCTACAATCATGATCAATAATCTACACACAAGTAGCACAAACTCCAACATCAAATTTTATAACAAAGTACAAGCATAATAATGAAAAGGGTAGTCATAACATAAAAACCAAATTCATAACAAAGTACCAACATGCTCAAACAACATAAAAACCAAATTTATATCAAGTTTTGCAGCCTAAATGAAACTCAAACAACAGAAGATGCCACTGCTCTGGAACTCTGGTGGTGATATCCTTGGCAAGATTCCTCTTAAGCGTAGAAAAGGTTCCTTCATTATTCATAGCTACATATAACAAAACAATTAAAAATCAAGTGACAATTAGATCAATTACACGAAGCACCATAGTTACAACTTACAAGAAGCATTACACTAGAAAATTCCATCCTATTCTAATTAAAACAAAACCATAGATATAACAAGCATCGTATTTCAGTACCTGAAGTAATCATCTCTGGCAAGGAAAAGAAAGGGATTATAAGGGGAAAAAGAGAAGATTATAAACTTTCTTTTCATGGAATGTTTATTAAATTTGAAACTTCTTTTTTGTGGAAGTATTATAAAACTTAAAAGTTCGTTGATTGTATAGTAACAAAAATCTTGGAGAAAAAAAACCTTTCAACCACTAATTATCCTAAGGACGCTACCAGAAGTTTACCCTTACACAGCAGGGTCACTACATCTGGAGAAAAATTCTCATAATTGTAAGAGGTTACACAAGAAAGCTAAAAAGAACCTTATTAGAAGATATACATCAAAATCCTAGAGCTCCAAATGATGCAAACAATTCCTGATGTAATTGTAATACATAATGATAAAATTGAAATTTTTTTGGGTATATATGACAAGAAAAAGAAAATTTTTTTAAAGATGAACTAGCTTTTAAAAACTCCTCAAACACTTTAGATAAATCAAGATCCTAAAACTCCAAATCAAGCAACAAGCATTGTATTTTCAAAGGTATGAAGCAATTACTTTATTCCCCTTTTATTGATGTTGTTGTTTGAACTCTATTCGAAATCATTTCCTATTTAAAAGACCTTTAGGTCATTGGCATATGTAAACACAATCACTTGCACATTATGAATTATTTGCTTCCTTTATCATCTTTGGGTAATTTCATTTTGCTTTTTATTTTTATTTATCTCTGGTTCACTGCAAAACTTACCACTACTTTTGAAAATAAATCTTGCCATACATATAAGCAAAGAGCTAGTCAGGTGAAGGAAACAAAGCAACTAAGAGTGGTGTAGTTAAATTTTGAAACCACTATTCCGCAAGTGCATGGTAGACGTGTAGATGGGGTGAGTGAGTATCGTTTCCATGAAGATTGATTAAATTGATTGCCAAGTACCACTACTCAAAGTAAACTTTAGCTAAACAACCAAACTTGGATGGAAATGTAAGCAACTTAAACAAATGACTAAACTTAACTAAATGGAATACTATTATCCTAGAATGCAAGTATGCAGTGTAAAAATTGTAGTTTTTATCAAATCATGAAAGAGCACTTCTTATGGGTTCACTACTTGTCTTGATTTGTTCGTGAACTTAGGTGAATGGGTTAATTTCCAATGTATGTTGATAAAGTTATTCAACTAAATTCTTACTTTTCCAAGTGAAAGAATTAATCTCTCTAATCTAACTTAATAAAGATTTCCACCCGATTACAAGTTTAGAAAGAGGCATTAGAGCTCAATTTACCTTTACCTAAGGACATAGACTAATTTTCCAACAAGTCCATAGCCCTCAAATTCTTCTCCTAGGTCCAATTACTTCTAATCTTTTCCAAGAGTTTAGAGGCAATTTATAGTGCAACTAATTGTGGCCCTCAGCTAGCTACACAACATTAAGCTCAAGAGAAGAATAAACATGCATTTGGTACAAAACTAACATCACATAACCATGAATTCATCCAACATAGTCAATCCAAGTAGCTACATCCATAGAAAGTGCAAAAGAAGACTACTCCATAACTAAATAAAACATAATCATGAGAGTAAACATAATAACATCCATGTAGAACTATAAGGAAGATGAAAGAATAAACCCAAGATGGCTAGAAGTTCTTGAATCCAAAGTCTCCAAGCTAGTCTCCTTAAGCACTCCAAGCAATCTCCAAGTTAGCTCCAATGGTCACCAAGAAGAAACTAAGAAAAGCTAGAAATACTAACTATGGTGGAAAAAACCAAAACTAGTTCTAGGAAGCCAAGATGAAGATGAAGAAGATGAAGAAGATCCTCCTCTTTTGCTAGCTTCCAGGTTTTTCTACTCTTGAGGATGTCCCTTTCACTCACCAAACCAATTGGATAGAAATCCCTAGCCAATAGCAAGCTTGAGTTCAAATTTAAGGTAGGGGACCACTTTCCCGGGTGACTGGCGCCAAGGCCTCAGGAGAGGGTGCCTGGGCGCCTCGGCGCTAGAGCTCGAGGGTGCATGGCGCCTAGGTGCCAGAAGGGGGTGTCTAGGCACCTAGGCTCCAGAGTGCGTTTTTCTTGGCAGAGGACTTTGTACTGTGGTGCCTAGGCCTCGCTCCTGGCGCCTAGGCGCCACAGTTATAATTTCCGTTGACTTTTGCGTTCCAGTTTTTTCGTTCGCTTGACCCGGTGCCATTCCAATGCTATGGTCCGCTTCTCCAACCTACAAAATGAAGGATCAAAGCAAGAATAGGCAAAAAATATTGAGTGATAAGGTAGAAAATTGTGGTCAAAGTTGACAAAAAGTCAACATGTTTGACCACAAAATTAACATTTATCAAACTCCCCCAAACTTAGAAAAATGCTAGTCCCTAGCATTTATTAACCTAAAAACATAAAACAATCAAAATATAGAAACTAACAACATATACTCAATATCATATCATAAAGTCATTCAAGGTATAAGCTCAACTCAAGAGAAATTAGGGTAAGTAATGAAAGAAGAACTTTGTCATTAATGGTAGGTAATTGCTCGCTAAGTGTTTCACTCCCTAATCTATGGTTGCCTAGTGTATCTAAGGCTTATAATGCCACTTCATCCACAAATTTGCAAAAGGACCCAAACTACCCATGAATTGTCCCTAAGGAGTATGCATGCAAATTTAAGTCCAATGACATATATATAAGGTTGTACCGTGGCCGGGTTTGGTATGGACAGGAATCGGATGGAGGCCTTTTGAGGTGGGGCTAAAGAAGTAAGTCAAGCATAAACACCATGGGCAATCCTAATAATCAAACCTAAAGTCCCACCCAAGGTATTTTGGTTTAAAAAATGTTTTTCTTGACTTCCAAGCAACAAATCAAGTAACCCCCATATGCACAATTTTGACAAAACACATGAGTGAATTCCTTTCAAATTAACAAAGTACTTCTACCTTTCCCTTACTTTATTTATTCTTTTTGGTCTTTTTTTTTGTTTTTTTTTTTTGTTTTTTGTTTTTTTTTTACGAGGGCTTTTTCATGTTGACTCGTTTTGCTTTTTTATTAAGGGAAAGATAGTTTTTTTTTTTCTGCAACTAGAAATTCACCCATTCTTTACAATTCAAACAAATGTGCATGACTTTATCCCAAGTATATTCAAACCATAGCTACATAAACTCAACGAGAAGTTCATAACCCAACATTTTTCCCCCAAACTTATTTATTGCTCACTCACACAACTCACAAATTTTACCCTTCCCAAGCCCATATATGCAATGCTCAACTTACTTCAAGGACAAGAGAGGATAAATAACAATGGATATGGCTCAATTATGTGGGTTAAACAACAAAAATGGCTTAAAGGCTCAAAGGGGTCCACTAAGGATTATAATGAAGGGTTAGCCATTTGGATATGTAGTTAGCCCTAAGTTGTCATTTTCATCCTTTATTTGCATGCATCAATTCGGATATGAAGGGGTCCAAAAGCAAGTTAAGGAATCCATAAGCAGAACAAGCAAAATAAGCACCACTCCAATGAATGAAATAATTTATCATGCAAGTGTGCCACACAAGGTCCAAAGACTCACCGGGTATGGTTTCTACCATTAATGACAAGTGAAAATCTTTCTTTACTTAACAAAATTTACAATCAAGTTGAACTTGTAAATGAATTCCTCTAATCATGATAAAGAGCATGCATTGGGTCCCTAAATGCACACAACCTAAATGCAACTACATGTTTCTACATTCAACTCTAATGAATGCTAGGAATTAAAATGTGCAAATAACTAAGCTAAATGCTATGCAAGGGAAACAACAAAATCAACTAAGCAACTATCATGCAAAGAACTAGACAAGTACTCATCCACAAATAATCCCCCAAACTTAAACCAAACATTGTCCTCAATGTGAAAAGAAAGGAAAAACTAGAGAGAGAGCATGAAGAATCGTACCCGGGGAGGCGGATGTTCCCGCCTCCAACTAATCCTCAGGCATGTCAGGTGCGCCGGATGACTCTCCGGCCGGTGGATGAGATGGAGGAATGGTGGATGTGTCCTGTGGGGCAGACTGAGAGAAGTAAGGGTAAAAAGGGGGAGGATGGTTTAGTGGGTGAGGGGTATACCACGGGTGGGCGGAAGGATGGAGATGAGACGGGATTTGTGGGAAAGGTGGATAGTCAGGAGGAAGGTCGAGGTTTTGTTGCATGGCCCCCCACTTGACTTGGGCCGAAATCATCTCTGTGCACCCGGCCAAAAGTGAATATCCCTCCCGAGCCTCAGTAGTAAAGGAGGTGAATCGCTCCTCCAAGTGATCAACACGTGAAATTACTTCATCCCGAAACCCACCAATAGCGAGATGGATCTTGTTGAGGGCAATGGCGAGGGCTTCGTTAGAAGCATGAGTAGGATCAATGAGTGGTTCCTCCTGTGGTGGTGCTTCTCCCTCCGGGCCTAGCGGGTCATGGGCCTCTTCATCTTCTTCTTGGTGCTCTTCGGCCCCTTCACCCCCCGCCAACTCATTACCATGTAGCTTGCTCAAGGAGATGTCCTTGGCTGTAGGAGCAAAGATGAGTGGGTTCTCCGGGTAATGAACTCCGGCCTCCGCCAAAAGCTCCATGATCAATTATGGGAACGGGAGGTTACCTCTCTTTGTTCTTGCCGCCCTACTTATGTTTTGTGCTATGTGTGCTCCCACGTCAATTTGTTGGTTGGCGGCAATCCAAAAGAGGACTTGACCCCGGTCCGGAGTCACATCAGACGGATGAGTGGATGGTATAAGCCTAGAGCTGATGAAGTAATGCCACACCTTCATCTCTGGCTTGAGGAAGGATGAGGCAAAATGGATCTTCCTCTCGGGGTCATCCTTGCTATGAGTCCAAGGCACAACCCGCCCACATATCCAAGTCGTCATCCAATCAAAGCCGCCATCCCTAGGAGGGTTTCCGATCTCGGGATTGATCCGAAGGTGGTTGTTGATGTCGCTTGGTGCAATGTTCACGGTCCTCCCTCGAACCGTTACCGTCTTGGCCGAATGGTGTTTGGGTTGGGTGGCGCTCAAGTTGGCATAGAACTCCGCCACAAGTGTTCGGGAGATCATGGTGTGTGGTGTAGTGCACCATGTCCTCCAAGCTCTCTGCTCCACCGCCGCTAAGATTTCGGCATTCTCCGGTGCTCCAAGATCAAATCCTCTCTCAATGGTGAATTTCCTTTTTACAAAGCCCTCAAATAATTCTTCGGCCTTCTTGTTGACAAAACGGGGGTACTCCATAGCCGGCTCTTGGGCATGCTCCTCCCGTGCCCTCTTGCCCTTTCCTTTGTCGGTACTCCTCCCTCTGAAAATTCTTGGTGCCATTGTTCCTACACCAAGCAACAACATCTATATATAACAATCTCATAACCAAAATGAAAGGCACATATAGTCAATCAAATACCTCCACCCTCCAAGATAAAAGTCTACATCACTACACACATCCGCAATCAATCACTTTGGACAAATTATACACCTCAAGGCATGAATTTATTTAGGCAAAAAGGCTTATCATGAACTTGTTACAAAATATGGCATACCAACTTCACAAAGCTACCGGCACTAACAAATGTGCATCTAATCAAATATCGGGGCTTAAACCATTATCTATGCACTACCTAGATGCAACTTGAACTAATATGTCTAGCCAATTAAGCTCACATGTGAAGAGGTAAGTCCATGAACATGGTATGAACAAAACAAGTCATGATGGCATAGCAAAAGTTCCATGATTTTTCATCAAATAAACAAGCATCCGGGTGCAAATGGAAGGTTCAATCATATACTATGCAACACCTAGATGCAATAGAAGCAAAGAACTAATGCCAAGAACACTCACATAAAACTACATTATGCTTCAAAGACCCATGTGGTGAAATCACCCACATTCATGTTCTTGATTTTCCGGAAAACTTACAAGCTCGAATTCTTATAATGTAGCTCAAATTACTCATAATTCTTGTTAGACCCATTCATTATAAGGTAGAAGCAGGCAATTACAACAACCAAATCATCAAGAACATGCATTAGACAAGATTCACCATTAAAATTTCGTGGGTCTCCATGGGTGGGGTTTTCAAGTCATGATTTTGGTGCTAAATTGTTGTTTTTAAGCATAAAATCTCTTACCCATCAACAACAATCCAACAACAAGCAAGAATCCACACAAAATCAACACAAACTGCCATTTTTGCCCAAATTCGCACATACACCAATCCACATGATTTCAAGAATTTCAAGCAAGAAAATTGAAGAGAGAATGATGTAAATCACTTACTTGATCCTTGTTTGTGCAGAAATCGACAAGAAAATTGAGCCGTGGAGTGCACGGAAAGGTTAGGGTTCGAAGGTGGAAAGGTTTAGAGGAGGGAGTGTTTTGTGTGTGCAGGTGAATTGGGGAAAAGAGGGTTTAAAAACGCCTATTGCGCGTCTGGCGCCTAGGCGCCAGAAGAGGCTTCTCTGGCGCCGCGGCGCCCAGCAAAGTTTGGCCCCTGTGTGTTTTTTCGCCTCCTAGCGCCGCACGGCGCTGCAGCGCCCATGCTCGCGCACATATTCTTCCCTTTGGCCTTCAATTTTTCTATTTTGTTCAATTTTACCCTTAAGTTTAATTTTCACCAAAATGCATGCACGAAAAATTTCCAAAGTATTGATTTTTTCACTCTTCTTTCCACCTACAAAAATCATAAAATTGTTTCCCATTATTCAAGATAAAAATGCAATGACTCTTAAATTGACAAAACATTATCTAAATGCAATGAAAAAACGGAGTGCCTCCCGAAAAGCGCTAAATTTAGTGTCTTTAGCTAGACAACTTCCCTTTTGTGGTAAATCAAGTGGTTGGCTCCGCCAAGCGAAGCTTGTCGGAAATTTGAGGCTCCTCTCCATAATAGTGCTTCAATCTTTGCCTGTTCACTTGAAATGTTCTTCCATCATCCGTCCTCAACTCAATAGATCTATAAGGCGAGACCTTTTCCACCATAAATGGACCCGACCATCTTGATTTCAATTTGCCCGGAAATAATTTAAGCCTTGAATTGAATAAAAGCACCTTTTGACCCGAAACAAATTCTCTCCTCATAATAAGCTTGTCATGCCACATCTTTGTCTTCTCCTTGTACAACTTGGCACTCTCATAAGCTTCTCGATTAAACTCATCAAGCTTATTCAATTGGAGAAGTCGTTTTTCCCCGGCTTTTTTCGAATCAAAGTTGAGCTTCTTGATTGCCCAATATGCACGATGTTCAAGCTCCACCGGTAAGTGACAAGGCTTGCCAAACACAAGCCTATAAGGAGACATTCCAATCGGTGTCTTGTATGCGGTCCGATAAGCCCAAAGAGCATCATCCAACTTCTTTGCCCAATCATTTCTTGTTCCGTTGACCATCTTCTCAAGAATTTGCTTGACTTCTCGGTTGGAAACCTCCGCTTGGCCATTTGATTGTGGGTGATAAGGAAGAGCCATCTTGTGTCTTACACCATACTTAGCCATCAATTGTGCAAAGATCTTGTTGCAAAAATGAGACCCTCCATCACTCACTATGGCTCTTGGAGTACCAAAGTGGGAGAATATGTTCTTTTGGAGAAATTTGACCACTACCTTGGCATCATTTGTAGGTGTGGCAATGGCTTCAACCCACTTAGAGACATAATCTACCGCCAATAATATGTAGGAGCAACCAAAAGAAGGTGGGAACGGTCCCATAAAGTCGATACCCCACACATCAAATATCTCAACCTCCAAAATATTAGTAAGTGGCAACTCATGTCTTCTAGAGATATTTCCCACTCTTTGACAATTATCACAAGTCTTCACAAAAGCATAGCAATCCTTGAAAATAGAAGGCCAATAGAAACCCGATTGGAGTACCTTGGCGGCGGTTCTTGTTGGTGCAAAATGTCCACCATAAGGAGATGAATGGCAATGGCGGATAATATCCGGCACTTCCTCCTTAGGAACACACCTCCTAATGACTTGATCGGCACATCTCTTGAATAGCAAGGGCTCATCCCACAAATAGTATTTCACATCCACTAAGAACTTCTTTTGTTGGGAGCTCAACTCCGGAGGTAACACTTCACATACCAAATAATTCACATAATCAGCAAACCAAAGAGTGCTTGCTTTTACCTCTAGAAGATGTTCATCCGGGAATGACTCCTTAATGGGCAATGAATGTTGCTCATTTTCCAACTCAAGTCTTGAAAGGTGATCCGCTACTACATTCTCGCTTCCTTTCTTGTCTCTAATCTCAACATTAAACTCTTGTAGAAGCAAAATCCACCGAATCAACCTTGGTTTAGCATCCTTCTTGGTGAAGAGATACCGAATAGCCGTATGGTCGGTGAACACTACCACTTTTGTGCCAAGGATGTATTGCCAGAATTTATCAAGAGAAAACACCACCGCCAACATCTCTTTCTTCGAGGTGGTATAGTTTTGTTGTGTCGGGTCCAAGGTCTTGCTTGCATAGTAGATGGCCCGAAAAATCTTCTTTCTTCTTTGGCCAAGCACCGCTCCCACCGCAAAGTTACTTGCATCACACATAATCTCGAATGGTTGACTCCAATCCTGTGAGACAACAATGGGTACTTCCACAAGCTTTTTTTTAATCAACTCAAATGCCTCCAAGCAACAATTATCAAACTCAAACTCGGCATCCTTCTCCAATAATGAACAAAGAGGCTTCACAATCTTGGAGAAATCCTTAATGAATCTTCTATAAAAATCCGCATGTCCAAGGAAGCTTCTCACACCTTTCACATTCTTTGGTGGAGGCAATTTTTCTATGGCCACAATTTTTGCTTTGTCTACCTCAATACCCTTGGAAGAAATTTTGTGTCCAAGAACTATGCCGGATTTTACCATAAAATGGCATTTCTCCCAATTAAGAGCAAGGTTGGTCTCTTCACATCTCTTCAATACCTTCACTAAATTTCCCAAACAATCATCAAAGGAAGAGCCAAAAACCGAGAAGTCATCCATGAATACCTCCATAATCTTCTCTACCATATCGGCAAAGATGGCCATCATGCACCTTTGAAATGTGGCCGGTGCATTGCACAACCCAAATGGCATCCTTCTAAATGCATAAGTGCCATAAGGACAAGTGAAGGTTGTCTTTTCTTGGTCCTCCGGTGCAATGGCTATTTGGTTATACCCGGAATATCCATCAAGAAAACAATAGAATTCATGACCGGCTAACCTATCCAACATTTAATCAATGAAAGGTAAAAGGAAATGGTCCTTTCTTATGGCCTTGTTGAGCTTCCGGTAATCCATACACACTCTCCAACTGGTGACGGTTCTAGTGGCAATGATATCCAAGTTTTGGTCCATCACTATGGTTATCCCTCCTTTCTTAGGCACTACTTGAACGGGGCTAACCCATTGGCTATCGGAGATGGGATAAATTATACCGGCATTCAAGAGTTTCAAAATCTCATCCCTCACTACTTCTTTCATGGTGGGATTTAACCTTCTTTGGTGTTCAACCGAGGGTGTGTATGTGTCCTCCATTCTAATCTTATGCATGCAAATGGAAGGGCTAATACCCTTGATATCACTTATAGACCATGCAAGTGCATCTTTGTGCTCCCTTAGTACCCTTAACAACTTTTCTTCCTCCAACAAGGTTAAGCATGAAGAGATAATCACCGGATAAGAATTACTAGGACCCAAGAACACATATTTCAAATCACTAGGCAACACTTTCAAATCCAACTTTGGTGCACCTTTCTCATTCACATCAAGCATGCATAAATTCTCACATGTATTCACCAAAGTCCTATCATCCACTAATGCATTCAAAGCAATAGACATATCATCAACATCATTCCCAATAGCATCATCATAACTCAACAAAGTCATCAAGAGTGAATCATCATATAGAATTTCTTTCTTCACTTCACCAATGCAAGTATCCACCACATCAAGGAGGAAACAAGCACTAACCTCATCCGGAGCTTTAATAGCTTGAGAGATATTGAAGTCCATGCTCTCTTCATTAACCCTCAATGTTAGCTTGCCTTGCTCAACATCAATCAATGCCTTGCCGGTAGCCAAGAAAGGTCTTCCAAGGATTAAAGGAATGTCCCGGTCCTCCTCCATATCAAGTACCACAAAATCCACCGGAAATACAAATTTTCCAACCTTTACAAGCACATCCTCCACCACTCCTCTTGGATATGTCAATGATTGATCGGCAAGTTAAAGACATATGGTGGATGGCTTAACTTCACCCAACTCCAATTTCCTAAAAAATGATAATGGCATAAGATTAATGCTTGCACCAAAATCATACAATGCCATATTATGAGAAGATGGGCCAATAGAACAAGGTATTAAGAAACTTCCCGGGTCTTTGAGCTTTTGAGGAAGTTTCCTTTGGAGCACCGCACTACACTCTTCATTAAGCTTGACGGTCTCATAATCTTCAAATTTTCTCTTCTTTGCAATGATGTCCTTCAAGAATTTGGCATAGTTGGGCATTTGAGTTAATGCTTCCAAGAGAGGAATGTTTATGTGAAGCTTCTTGAAATTCTTCAAGAATTTCCCATATTGCTCTTCAAGCTTCTTCTTTTGAAATCTTTGTGGGAAAGGCAAAGGTGGGTTAGGTGGGCTTGTTGAACCTTAGATGGTTGCTCTTGAGGCAACTCCACCACTTGTTCCTTTCCCATTTACTCTTCATTCTCAACCAAAGGAGTGACTTGAGAAGGTCTATTCTTGTAAGGATCTTCAAGTTGCTTGCCTCCTCTAAGTTTGATAGCTTGACAATGTTCTCTTGGATTTATCTCGGTGTCACTAGGAAATTTCCCTTTTTCAGATGTCTTCACCGCCAAAGCCAATTGCCCAATTTGATTCTCCATGTTCTTGATGCTTGCACTCACATTTGCCTCTATACTAGCTAAGTTAGCACTCAAGCTAGCCGTCTCGGCTTCATTCTTCTCCATTCTATCTCTTGTCTCCTTCATGAATTGCAACATAATTTCTTCCATAGAAGGCTTCTTCTCCATTGAGACTTGGTTAAAACCGGGAGGTGGTGGTGGTTGTTGCACATTCCTTGTGTTACCATAGGAGAAGTTTTCATGGTTTCTCCAACTTGGGTTATATTGATTTCCTATGTGGTTGCCTCTAAACCCAAAATTCCGGTTGCCCATAAAATTTTCTTCTTCAAGCTCTATATCCATATGTCCATTATATGTGTTGGAGGTAGAGGCGGCGGCTTGCTCAATAGTTGGCTCCTTTTTGTTGGTCAACTTGGACACTTGATTCATGAGAGAAGCCATTTGTGCCGACAAAGCGGTCAATTGATCAACCTCAAGTACCCCTCTTCTTGGTTGAGCTCTTTCTCCCGGCCATTGCTCTCCATTTAGTGCCAATTGCTCTAGAATTTGGAAATCATCACCGGCCGTCTTTGACATTAAGGATCCACCGGCCGAAGCATCAATCATAAATCTTGAAGTGGGTACTAAGCCTTCATAGAAAAGTAGGATTTGTTGCCAATCCAAGAATCCATGTTGTGGGAACTTCCTAAGCAACTCCTTGAATCTCTCCCAAGCCTCCGGAATAGACTCCATCTCATGTTGCTTGAATGTCACAATTGAAGCTCTCAAGTGGGCAGCCTTGGATGGAGGAAAAAACTTGCTCGAGAATTTTTCGGCCATTTCATTCCATGTAGCAATGCTCCCCCGTTGAAGTGATTGATACCACCCTTTAGCTTTCTCCCGGAGTGAGAAAGGAAACAATCGGAGTCTAATAGCATCGGTGGAGACTCCATTAGCCTTGAATGTGTCACAAGCTTCCAAGAAATCCGCTATGTGAGTGTTGGGATCCTTCGAAGCCAAGCCTCCAAATTGGTTTTGTTGGATGAGAAAAATCAAGGATGGCTTCAACTTAAAGTTGTTGGCTTGAACCGGTGGCCTCACAATACCCGAATAATTCTCCGTCACCAAGGGTTGGATGTACTCCCTAATAGGCCTTTGTGGATTTCTTGGATAGACTCCATCTTGATGATCCATCCCTCCATTTCCTCCATTGCCACCATTATATCCATTACCATTAAGATTATCACCTCCACCTTCCATGGATGTAGAGGTGGAACTTAATTCTCCCAAGTGTGATGTTGCTCTAAGCTCTTTAAGATGTCTTTCAATCTCCGGAATGAATGGCAACAAAGTAGAGTGTTGGGAACGGGTCATACACCAATGGTACCTATCAAAGAAATATCCAAGCACAAAGGCAACAAATAAGTAAAGAAATAAAGGTTTAGTCTAGAGTCAATCTTTTAGCAATGATATTGAACAAATCAATGCAATCAATCCCCGGCAACGGCGCCAAAAACTTGTAGTGAAATTTTGAAACCACTATTCCGCAAGTGCACGGTAGACGTGTAGATGGGGTGAGTGAGTATCGTTCCCACGAAGATTGATTAAATTGATTGCCAAGTACCACTACTCAAAGTAAACTTTAGCTAAACAACCAAAGTTGGATGGAAATGTAAGCAACTTAAACAAATGACTAAACTTAACTAAATGGAATACTATTATCCTAGAATGCAAGTATGCAATGTAAAAATTGTAGTTTTTATCAAATCATGAAAGAACACTTCCTATGGGTTCACTACTTGTCTTGATTTGTTGGTGAACTTAGGTGAGTGGGTTAATTTCCAATGTATGTTGATAAAGTTATTCAACTAAATTCTTACTTTTCCAAGTGAAAGAATTAATCTCTCTAATCTAAACTTAATAAGGATTTCCACCCGATTACAAGTTTAGAAAGAGGCATTAGAGCTCAATTTACCTTTACCTAATGACTTAGACTAATTTTCCAACAAGTCCATAGCCATTAAATTCTTCTCCTAGGTCCAATTACTTCTAATCTTTTCCAAGAGTTTAGAGGCAATTTATAGTGCAACCAATTGTGGCCATCAACTAGCTAACACAACATTAAGCTCAAGAGAAGAATAAACATGCATTTGGTAGAAAACTAACATCACATAACCATGAATTCATCCAACATAATCAATCCAAGTAGCTACATCCATAGAAAGTGCAAAAGAAGACTACTCCATAACTAAATAAAACATAATCATGAAAGTAAACATAATAACATCCATGAAGAACTACAAGGAAGATGAAAGAATAAACCCAAGATGGCTAGAAGATCTTGAATCCAAAGTCTCCAAGCTAGTCTCCTTGAGCACTCCAAGCAATCTCCAAGCTAGCTCCAATGGTCACCAAGAAGAAACTAAGAAAAGCTAGAAATACTAACTATGGTGGAAAAAACCAAAACTAGTTCTAAGAAGATGAAGATGAAGAAGATCCTCCTCTCTTGCTAGGTTCCAGGTTCTTCTCCTCTTGAGGATGTCTCTTTCACTCACCAAACAATTGGATAGAAATCCTTGGCCAATAGCAAGTTTGAGTTCAAATTTGAGGTAGGGGACCACTTTCTCGGGTGACTGGTGCCTAGGCCTCAGGAGAGGATGCCTGGGCGCCTAGGCTCTAGAGCTCGAGGGTGCTCTGGCGCCTAGGCGCTAGAAGGGGGTGTCTGGGCGCCTAGGCGCCAAAGTGCATTTTTCTTGGCAGAGGACTTTGTACTGTGGCGCCTTGGCTTCGCTACTGGCGCCTAGACGCCACAGTTATAATTTTTGTTGACTTTTGCGTTCTCGTTTTTCGTTCCGCTTATCCCGGTGTCATTCTAATGCTATGGTCCGCTTCTCCAACCTACAAAATGAAGGATCAAAGCAAGAATCGGCAAAAAATATTGAGTGATAAGGTAGAAAATTGTGGTCAAAGTTGACAAAAAGTCAACATGTTTGACCATAAAATTAACATTTATCAAGTGGTGATAACAGTACTTTCTCTTAGCAACAAGAACATTTGAGTCATCACCCATAAAACCATCTATAGAGAAAAGTTTTGCGTACCGTGAAATATGCAGGAATTTTTTGGGATCAATATCTTGAATTGCTCAGAAGAATGTCCCTATCAAAATCAACCTTCCAGTTAAAGATATAGAAGCTTCAATCTATAGCAAATGAATCTCATGATAGAAAGCGCAAACAATAGTAATTTGAAGTCAGAATCAACTTCCAATAAACCTAGCAACAGACTCTTAGTTGTTAACAAATGCATTGCTCAAGTCATCATTCACATATAATAACAGAACAGAACAATTAGAGCTACAGAGACACAGCAATATGAAAGATAATTTGCCTAACTCCGAAAACACATGGAGAGGAGACCATAATTGTGCTATTCACAATAGTACAAATCCCCACATACGCGCTCATGATACAGACCTAATTACATCATTTGTTACCTGAATCAACATACAGAAGCACATAGATTCCTGTGTGTTTTTAATTACGTTTACATGTAAGGCTTTTCTATGATGGAGTAGACATGCAAGTAAATATATTAACAAGCAAAACTTACTGCCATAAAAGGAAATACCAAATCCATATGGGCTGCAAGGAATCCATATATCTTAAGCAAAACTTCCACATATCAAAACTTACTGCCATAGGCTGCAAGGAATCCATATCAAGAAGCGGGTAGATTCACCACAATTGGATTTTTCACACCCTACAAAAGAAAAAAAAACATGCAAGTAAATTACTTAAGCAACTGCAACTAAATTTTTTTAAATAAAATATTTTTATAAACATCAAAGGATAATTCAAATACTCACAATATTTTTTTTCTTTACACCATGTACATTTCTAAGCCAATCTCCTCCACAAAGTAATGCTTGCACAGTTTCAACTGAAAGTGATGCCCAGTATGAGTCAATTACCCTACTTCCAGCACTAAATGTTGCTTCAGACGCAACTGTGGTAATCGGGATTGCTAAGATATCAGAAGCCATCCTTGACAGAACATGATATTTTGATTGGTTTCCTTTCCACCAAGCTAATATGTCAAATGGTGAATCCGGATGGCAGAAAAAGCAACCATCTTCTAAGTACATGTCTAAGTCTGTTTTCTGTGGTTGACTGGTTTGAGTTGTCATCACATATTGTTGGATTTCCGCAAATCCTGATCCTGAAGATATGGTTGAATGGGACGCAGAAGATGACTGGGAAGAGGAAGCTGACCATTCTTTATTTTGGACACTTTTCTCTTGCAGAGCAACATAATCATCATACAGCTCATACAACGCTCTCTTTACCTTGTCCATATTCTCCCGTGCTTCTGATGCATTGTATATCCTTGGAAAACAGTACTCAAGAGCCTTCATTTTCACTCTTGGATCTAAAATGGCAGCAATTGCCATTAACAAGTTACATTCCCCCCAGTACTTATCAAACTTCAGTTTCATCTTAGAAACCATGTCTCTTACAAAGGTATCATCAGCAGTTACCCGACTATCTAAAACCTGCTTCACTTTGTACACTTCAGAAAGAAACAAATTTGATGTTGGGTAGTCGCTTCCGGATATTACATTAGTGGCTTTGGCGAATACCTCCAAGATTTCCAAGATCTTGTCAACCTTCTCCCAATCCTCTTTACTTGGGCAGGAGATATAATTGATTTCCCATTGTTGGTACTTTGGGAAAACATCTTTAAACTTTGAAGCACATGACAGCATCTCATATGTTGAGTTCCAACGGGTCTTACAATCAAGCACAAGCTTCCTATGAGGTAACTGCAACTGCTGAACAATTTCAGAAAATGTCTTCAATCTTGCTTCACTTTGGTTGACAAAATGAACACTTTCCTTCACATCCTTGATCACATACTTAATCTCATTCAAACCGTCCTGGACAATAAGATTAAGTATATGTGCACAACATCGGATATGAAACAACTTCCCACCACAAAGCAGTTTTTTGTTCACACTAAAAATCTCCCTCAAATTAGTAATAGCACCATCATTAGCTGAACAATTATCAACTGATATGGTGTATATCTTATTCTCAATGCCCCATTCCTTCAAACACTTATACAAAGCATCTGAAATGTCAACACCACGATGTGGAGGAGGAATATGCACAAAATTCAGAACCCATTTGTTAAGCTTCCAATCCGAGTCAAGAAAGTGTGCAGTAACTACCAAATACTCTATCTTCTAGCTTTTTGACTTCCATAGGTCTGTTGTTAAACTAATCTTTGGAATTTTGTTCAACAGCCCCTTTAATTTTTTCTTCTCATGCTCAAAGACTCTCATACAGTCTGACTTCAATGTGACCCGACTTATCCTCTCCCATTGAGGAATTGCAATCCTCATCATAAAATTGAATCCATCCTCCTCTACAACCATAAATGGTTTCTCATGCATCAATACTCAATGAACAATAGCTTCCCTCATCTTCATAGCATCGTATTTTCCATTTACCACAGCTGGTGCAAGAGTAGGAATGCTATCATTGATACTTGTACTACTAGGCTGAAAATTCAGAAGCCCTTGTCGTTTCATGTAAAGTTTTCTTTGTGTGCATTTTCGAAGATGCCTACGAAGGTGTGATGTACTTGAAGACTTGCTCATGGACATGAATGCTCCACAATGCATGCACTTTGCCTTCTTTAATCCTTTAGAGTCAGTACATTGTTTAAACTCCTTCCAAACATCGGATCTCTTGCACCTTTCTGACTTTGTTTTTAATGCCCCACTAACTGTTGCCTCACCACTAGCAGCAGCTCCATCTTTTGCTTCCTTATCCTCACCCTCACCTGATGAACTTGATCCATGATTTTCATCCGACTCTGCGTCAATAGGAATATTTGCCATTTCTGCAATTCGAGCTTGATCGATATTGATGGTGGTATCAATTTCATCAACATCCATCATAGGATGTGTATTTGAATCCTCTGTGGACGGAAAATCCTTGGTTGATGTTGACATTGCTACCAAGGAGAAAAGATAAAAACAAGATAAAAGGCATATGGCTGGCATCTGTGTCAAACCAGAAATAAGTATTTAAGGAATCAGCATCGTGAATGTGCCGATTGTGCTCTTCATTTATAGCTACCAACCTATATATGCATATATACTTGCATTTCAATCACTACCTACTGTAGCTCCTTTGCTTGTTGTATTTATATATACTACTATTTATATATCACAAAGTACATACTGCTACTATTATATAATACATATATATATAGATCATGAATTCAAAGCTCCCTTCTCTAAATGTACACTACAAATTTTTTTTTATGGTCTGTGTTATTATCAAACTTCTTCAGTCATGTAGTTAACATTCAATTAGCATGAGTGGGAGGTCAATATATTTTTTAATTCAAATTTTTTGGCAGAAACTCCTTAGACCTATGGCCACTGATTTATTCCAAATAAGCAGTCATTCAACGTGTATTAGTTCAGGCAACTAGTTTAGTAAGGCAAAGTTTTAGGAAATAAACAGTGGAATTATCCTTGAGGAGTGTATATACTGTACAATACTACACTATATATACTATTATTGAAATAAAGAATTAGCAATGGACAACCAATTACAGCTGAATCATCATCAAATTGCACAAAATGGACGGGGAATATATGAAGCATGAGAACCATGATTTGTAATCTGCCCTGCACCTTAATTTTTAATTATTCATCAAAAGTGGCCTCTATATATCTCTAGTAGAAACAAAACGAAATCATCCTATTTTCACATTAATTGGGCTGATAACAATCATTTAACAGATCTTCAATGTGTATTTCTCAGCAAGACAGCAAATGTACCCATACTTGAAGGAATATAGACAAAACAGAATAGGTATATTTAAGCAAGCCAGCGTTTCCGTCTAACTTACCAGCAGCTGGCGTGACGCCGGACCGTGACTGGCGTCCGATTCAAGCTTCGACAATCAATGGAAGAAGAAGATCGATGCGGCGTCTTCCACTCTTCGTCGAGCAAATCACCGGTGGTGAGATTTGGGATTGTCTTAGGTCGTTAGTCGTCCGGAATTTACAGGAGCGAGAAAGATAGAGCTTGGTTTTGGCGGTGAGATGTGGGATTGGATGGGTGTCGGAGCTTCGCTGCCAACTCCGTTTCACGAATCGGGCGACTGGTTAGGAAGAGGCTCAAGAGAGGCAGCGCCAGACTGGGGAGTGGGGACTGGGACGAGACGAGAGTCACAAGACTGGGGAGGGGACATGGGTTTGGGCAATTAGGCTAGGTAGTATTTAGGCGTTTTTTGAGTTTTAAGAATCAGGTAGGCCCAAATTAATAATATTATATGATGCAGGCCTCTTAGGCTCGTTTTCTTTTAGGGCCGGGTAGCATCGGGCTCGAGCTCGGCCCTATAATTTTTCGAGCTCAAAATGAGGGCTCGAGCTCGATAAGCCCGGCTCGATAAGGCTCCATTCGGGTTCGAGCTCGAGCTATCCTTTAAAGGCCCGGCTCAATTACACCTCTAACTACGCATCATGTGAGATGCCAATAGCCACGGCTCCCACACTGCCTCCACCTTCGTAGAACACACCAACCCTGACGCCTCCTTCATGGGCCACTTCACTAGTTGTCTGGCCTCTACGTGCCCGTCAACTTTGTCAAGAACAAAGGACGCTAATTGACACCACATAGACTTTTTGTCTTTGCCACATAAGCTTGAAAAACCATCATCCATGCCACATAGACTTTTGTCTTTGCCACATGATCATCAATTAATGGAATATTCTTCATTTATAGCAGTATGTTCTCTAATTTAACGATCAATGGTCTATTTGGACTGATTTTAAAGCATCAACGGTTTATCTGGCCCAAAAAAAATGTTAGTGGCTAATTTGGGCCAACCTAGAAACATTAGTGATTTTTTTGTTATTTTTTCCATTTTTGAGTTTGTATACTCAATGAACCATTGAAATTATCAACTTTTTTATTATGTGCCAACTGATGCCAGGGACCAATATGGCAGTGCGCTAAAAAGACTAGAGATGAATTTGCAACAAATGAGAGGACTGGGACGAATTGGCAACAGAAATTAGAGTTTTGGTACTGCTGGTGCTATTTACTCTGTCCACCTATTAACGCCGTCAGCTGCATACCAACACGGCGTTTGGTCAACTCCAGGTTGAACTATGCTTTTGTTTCGTCTCTGATTAGGTTTCGGATTCACAAGACGATTAGAATTCGGTTCTCAATTCTCTTATATTTACCTATCTGAAGCGACCAAAGCGACCCATCTTTGCCACAATGAAACAAATTGGCTCCGCTATCTTCCGCACTCGACCCCCAATTTCCGCCGACGACGCCCCACACAGTTTCTTGGGGCGCAAGAAACAACGGACCGAAGACAAGATCCTTCACTTCCACCCGGATGTCCGGCAGCCCTCCGCCGATCCTGACTGGGACCTGGTCGAAGCAGCGTACGACTCCATCTTCAGCCTCCTCTCTTCCGATGGCCCCGATGCTCTGCTTCTCGAGTGTTTTTTTGATGAGTCTTTCGTTCAGAAGTTGCTTGATAATCTCCTCGATTCGTGCGACCCCAGAGAAGCCAAATCGGTGGGGAAGCTTCTGCCCTTTATCTGGCTCCGTTCAAACGAGCTCAAGACCGCGCTCTGGGGGGCGGCGACGCAGACTCTCTCGCTATTTCTCTCCAACAGCAGAGCCCACATCGGGAACGGGATCTGGGAGCTCCTGTTTTTCCTCGCTTCGAAAATCGAAGAGCTTCCTCGCCCGAATCAGCTCTCTCTCTTCGAAACCCTTGTTCGTCTTCACAAGCCCACTTGCTTCGCTCAGTACAACCAGCCGTTACGGCTCTGCTTCACCAAGATCCTTGAGGAAGACGACGACCTCACCGATTCTGTGATTTGCGGGATCTTGAAGTACTGGCCGACGAAACTTCCATCGAAGGAAGCCCTCATGCTGCGAGAGATCCGCGACATTATAATCGATGTGCCTGAGACGAAGGTTGTTTGCAGCATCGGACCGCTGTTCCGGCGTCTCGATAATTGCCTGAGGAGCGAGCACTATCTGGTGGTGACTCGGGCGTTGGAGGTTCTGAACACTCCGGCATTACGGAAGATCGCGGAGATGAACAGGACAATGATTTCTGTTTTCTCCGGTGGGCTGGAGGTGGCGACGGAGCACTGGAACATGAACGTGATGGAGGAAGCGATCGAAGTTCAACGAATTTATCGTGAAATCGAGCAGAACGGGAGTAGAAAGCGCAAGGGATTGAAGACAGTACTTCCGAAGACCAAGTTGAGAAAGTTGCAGGACCAGTCCGTCAAGTCTTCTGTAGTTCTGTTGCAGCCGGAACTTTTTGAATATCATGTTTTGGGCCACTAAATTTACAAATATCTAACAATTTAGTCATCATGTATTATACAGCTCCAATGAAGGAACTTCTTTTTGAAAAGTTAAACGGTATGAAGATTTTGTAAAGATTTTTTCAAATACAATATAGCAGTCAAGATTTTTCCTTGATTCATGTGTGCAAAGTTATATTTATTAAGGTGAAACGATGTCGTTGAGAGCAATCTTTCAAACATGTCGCATCAATCCTCCCCCTAAAAAGTACCCTTGTCCTCAAGAGTACACACCAGAAACCTAAAACTTAAGCAGTCTGGTGCACTTCCTGTTCCTTCTTTTTCCTCAACATATTTATATTCCATCAATAAGATTGATGAGGCATCTTATCACCTTCAGGGTTATTAATTTTCTTCATTAAACCCTCTAAACCCCCAAATTTATGTGGTTGCAGTAGTTTGTGGCTTGTGTGATATGCATATTATATTGCTCATGTGGAGGATGCTTTTGCCTTCTCAGGAGATAGAATACCAAAATTGAAAGTACGCCATCTTGCTTGCTTATGGCTTTCTTTTTTATTCTTCCTTTGGGAGGCACCAAAATCATGTCGTTTTGTCTCTTTTTTTGTTTTTCTTTAAGTAATGGTTAAAAACCTAAGAACATTTGATTTCCTATTTATTCCTTCTTATTATATTTTCACCCAAAAGTGGATAATCAACTTCCAACGAAGAGTGATTTAAGATTGAGGATGCGATCTAGCTTGCTCTCACACCACTGGAACCTTTAATATATCCGTAAAACCCCTTGCACTTGATGCCTTTCCTGGCTAGTTCTATTCAAGTTTTCCAGGAAAGAATGGAAGGAAGCAACATTCAGCTGTTCAAGCTTATTGCAGCCAAATTACCTTTGATTCCAACATAAATAAACTTATCACAATAGTTCTTATCCTAAATATTTCAGCCCCTGAACTTGTATCTCATTTCAAACCCATTAGCTTTTGCAAATTCTGTTGCAAAGTTATTTCTAGAGCGATTATAAATAGAATGAACCCCACCTTGCACCTATAAACCCTGATCTCACCATTTTCAGAGTGCATTGATTTAAGGCAGAGAAATGCATGATCATAATTTTGCATGAAGCATTTTCATCATTGATGCTAAAGAGAAAAGGCTTAGTTAGGGATATGGCTTTGAAAATTGATATGAATAATGCATATATGATCATGTTGAGTGGGATTTGTTATATGGTATTTTGCTACATACTGGTTTTACACTCAAATGGTGAAATGGATAATTATAACCATAGTTAATGGCAAACATTCTGATGTTTTCGTTCCTTCTACAGAATTATGGAAAATTAGCTAGCACAATTGCCATCATGGACACTGGCCACGAGTGCACTTCCTCAAACTGCCAACTTTTTCTCTTATGCCACCAAGTTTTGGGAAATAGGCAAGTAACCTGTCATACCTTACAACTTATTTTGAAAAAAAGACATAACTACATTAAGGTGTTCAAATGGTAGGTTTTTCCATGGGATTAAATCAAATCTAATATTTAAGTACATTGACCTAACTTGCCCTCTACTAATAGCTAGAGATGACAAAAATTATTCTTCTACCCTTATCCTCCTCAAACTTAATTGGTCACCGAACTCAACCTTACCTATAAAGACTTAAGAAGGTTATGAGTTTAACTAATTCTACTAAAGATATAAGAAAAACATATTTATTGTGGAGTATCATGCTAATAAAACATATATGGAAAAATAATGAGTATTTGAGTATGAGTATTGTAAGTATTTGTTTGAGGAACATAGTCTCGGCCCCTTAACGCAGCTATCGCCAAGTGACACTGACCCAATTGCCACTCCTCTAAACTGCTAATTTTATCTTGTATGTCCTTCAGATTTGGCAAGTTATCCCCATACTTTACAAAAACTAACTAAAAATGGGGAATATAGCTATATCAAGATGTTTAAAATGGTAGGATTTGACATAAGATGAATCAAATCTAAGATTAAGTATAATTGGGCCAACTTGCCCCCTACCAATAAGGATAACAAAAACTACTCTACTACTTCTACCCTACTCAACCCCGGACACCCGAACTCGACCATACCCACAAAACTTTAAGGAGGCTACAAGTTTAAATAATTCTACCCTATTCTATTCTTTACAAATTAGTATATTTATTACAAAATATTGACTTTTATTTCAAAATAAAGTCATAACACTACAAGGGTGAAGATTATTTCCTACAACTATTTCCTATGCTAAAAATCATAGGATGAATACATTGAAGTAAAATCATCAAATGGAACAGTGGAGCCAATATGTCTCACGGTTCTAAGGCAAAGTATCCTACGCTTTTCCTCTAACAACTTTTCCTACGATTTTCATGCGACAAAAGAATCCTACAATTTTCCTGGACAACTATTTCCTACGATTTTTTGATGAATAAAATAGTAGTAAATTAAATGTCTCAAAATCGTAGGAAACAAACACTTTCTTATATTTTTTTGACGACAAAAATTATGTCTCAAAATCGTAGGAACATTAACTGTGATAGTTTTCCTACAGTTTATAACCCTAAACCCTAAAACCAAACCCTAACCTAAATCCTTAAATTCAAACCCTAACCCCAAACCCCGCCCAAACCCTAACCCTAACCCTAAACTGGCCTAAACCCTAAATCTCTAAACACAAGTCCTTAAACCCTAACCCTAAACCCCAAACCTTAACACTAAACACAAATTTTATTAATCCTAAACCCTAAAACTTAAAACCCTATCCCTAGACCCCTTAAACCACATAAAATCCCTATACCTTAAGTACTCTAAACAGCTAAACCAACCCAAATCCTATAACCCTAAACTCTAAACCCTAATTGAAAATTTAATTCCTAACATACTATTCTTAACCTTAACTCTAACCTTGTAAACTCTTCCCTTAATTTATGTAACACGTTCAATAATGGTTGAGCGTTAAGATGTAGCTTCATTTACAAAGTAACTTAGTAACTATTTTGAAGATGATTTTGAGGATGAAAGTTCATTACTTAATGACGCTTCTGCAAATGATGGATCGATTATTCACCAAATTATATGGTTCAATTATTGTGTTTAGTAATTAAAATTCCTCATCATCTAAGGGCTTGCAGATATATGTAAGTAATAATTTATTTCATATTGAGCAATTTTCATATTTAGTAAGTTTAATGATTTTGTTAAGGTATATATCAATTTCGACATTTTGTTATGAGCTATTTATGTGTTAAGTGGCCTAAGTGTCCAAGAGGCTAAGTGTAAGAGGCTTATGAACATTTTTTTAGGATCAAGGAGGGATAGTTTTGGGTGTATGTTTAGTAGCCAAAGTGAAACAAATGAGAACTTGAGAGGCAAGAGTTAAGAAAACAAAAAGTAAACTTAATGGAGTTGGTAAGATATTTCTACCATTAGTTGACCTTCATTCTCCGTCTCTTTCATTCCAATGTCGTGGCTCCCTCTCTCTACCAGAAATTCTGCTTCAAACCTCCCAAATTCCTCAAGTTTCCATCAAATTTGAAGGTCCAAAGGTGAATCTAAGAAGCCTCCAACTCATTTTTTGTGTTTTTTGCTCCAATTTAGCTATTTGATGCTTATTTTAGGCTTAAAACCTAAGGTAAGCTTCTTGGTTTGGTTTGAGCTAATTCTCAATTGTTTGAGTAGCTAGAAATGGTTTTAATTTCTAGTTCTTTGTGTCATATCACGTTGGTTTAGGTTTGGAACTTAAGAAAGCTAAGTTGAGCTCAAGTATGCTTGTCCTTTGTTCTTGCTTTATGGCTGAATTGAGATAAGGGTTCAAGTTAATTTAGCTTAAATAATGCATAGAAATGTAGTATTACATGTAGGAATGAAGTAGAAACAAGACTCATGTGAATTGGCTTTAGGGATTGGAAGGTTGGGCAAGTTCTGTGCAAGTTCACGTGCAGTCGCACAATGCTAGAATAACATTGGCAACAGCGACATGGTTTGGCAACGTGAGTTGGCGACATTTCTCTAGCAATTTTCTAGGAAGCCTGAGGACTAATGTCATTGGCGATGCATCACCTCAGGCGTCACTAAGTCATAAGTCCCTCAAGCTCAAGACATCCTAAAAACGTCCCAATCTTTCGATTATCATCCCTAGGCTATTTTAAGATTTTCGTAGCCTCGTTTAGGTATAAGACTCATTCCTAAGTTGAGAATTATTCATTATTTAAGTAGTAGCTAAGTGCTATGGTTAAGGTAGAGCTAAGTGGAATGGCAAGGGGGTAAAAGTGCTCAAGTTGTTAAGGGGGACATAAGAGGGATTAAGTCAAATTTCGGAGTCTTCATTGACTCAAGAGTTAGGCCTTGACCTTTGGGGAAGTGAGGAGAAACCTAAGGGGATCCCAACCAAATCATGTGGTTTGGTAAGTGAGCCACTAAGGAACTCTAAGCTAAGCTTTAAAAGCTTGACAAGTAGGACCATATAAAATGGCTACATTGCATAATAAGTTAAAGGTAAGGTGGGAAAGTTTTGAGAAGAGGTGACAACCTAATCTAGGACTCGTAAGTGGGACCTAAAGGAGGTAAAGGATCCGAGATACAAGAGCCAATGTCTTAAGTACCTTTGCCGTTTGAGCTCATGGTAAAAATAAGACTCCTAAGGTGTAAGAAGTCCCAAGGATTGTGTGTTGCATATCATACATTCATGCATTTGCATATTCTTATGTTATTGTCTTGTGTTGATTGTTGTTTGGTTGCATGTTTGTTTGTGTGTCATATTTGTATGCTTGCTTGCAATCTTCTTTACAGGGACTCTTACTGAGTACATTTATGTACTCATTCTTTAAATTTGTTGTGCATGTTCTAACGCTAGGCCTAACAACTAAGTGGATAATTGTGGGCTAAGTTTACCTATTTTGCAGGTACTTATTCATTATAATCTTTTAGATTTTAAGTTTTCTTGTGAATTAAGCTTCGTACTAAGTGTTATGCCTTTACAGTGTAGAGGCTAAGTGGTGAACAAGGATAAGAAATAGGCTTGTACTTAGAGCTTGATAACTCAAAGGTAGGGCTCAAGTAAAGGATCTCAGTTAAGAATTTTGTCTTGTATTTATCTAGTACATTCTTTACTAAGATGTTGTCTCTATTAGGATACATTGTGGTGTTAAATCATTGTGTTACTTTTGGGTGCATGCTAGTGATATAAAGTATGCTCAAATTATTACTTGAAGTTCAAATAACTAATTTTTCATTATCTTGGTACGGTTTAAGTACTTTTTAAATGCAATACTCGAGCAATGTTTTCTTAAATGGTTTACTTAATTGTTTGTATCACTAGGACAAATGCATGCATATCTTCTTACAGGGTAAGCTAAGAAACTAGTTGCACGTAAATTATTTTAACTTACCTATAAATAATTGTTAGCCAATAGTAATAAATTAGGATTGCAGTCCTAAAAGGCCTACAAGTTAAGCAATTCGGGGCACTGGGACCCCACTCTGTGACAATTATAGACTAATTTGTTAAAATTACCACACCTTTTTAGGATAGTTCCATCAGGGTTCAAGACTGATAGGCTCGGGCAAAGCCCTAACTGACCAGTTTTATGACCCGATACATGGTCAGGATGCATGAGGGCGAAGGCGTTCTCTCTCACCAACCCAAGCACCACAGACACAGATTTCAGTGCCACAGACCTAAAACCAAAGGCAGAACCATACGTAGACTGGTCTAGGTACCAAACACCCTAGTACCTAGACCTTGCTGGCCACAGATGTATGGTGGATTGGCCTCTACTTTCTATCACTTCTTGGAGACCAATTATGTGTATTACCTAGATATAAGCTCACTATCCAAGCCGTCTCATTATCAGCCTATGGGTGCCGGCCATGCTAACTGGGCGTATGACCAAACTCATTTATTTTCCATCCACTATTGGTATGGCCACTTATGTGAGTAGGCAGTAGTAGCAGAGGATGATGGATCACCCATCCTCGGATGATGAACAGCCAAAGGCTGGCACCCCAAACCTTAGGAGGCGAGGCTCAAAGACTGCAAATGTACTTCTACCTCCACATCCACAATACCGTTTGACTACCATTCCTTGTTAGTAAGTCCCATCGACTTTTATAATTCATTTATTGATAAAACTATTTTTTTACAATTATGTCAACTTTATATATATCTTACTAGAATTTCATTTGTTATAGCCTTCTTACTAATGAGTATGTCCGTTCCACACTAGCCTCCATTCACGAGAGGCTGTGGGACGAAACTTGTATCTATTGGTCATACGCATCTCAATTTACTTGGGAGAAGCACGTCACCAAACTTGTGGTAATTAATTTTGGTTTTTTTTATAGTAGTTTTTTTATGGACTAATACATTTTTTTCTATTTTATTATTGCAGAACTACTATACATAGGATCCAGGGACTTTGGGCACATCCATATGCTAGTGTTTGAATTCTGCTCGCGATCTATGCAAAACTGGTTGCATCACTGAAGGACGATTGCAACAAGAAAGGTCTCAAACTTTTATAACAACTCCGACTAGAGTTTGTTACGTCTGCACGTTCCACTGGGTTATAATGAGCATATATGGCACTAGTTGTGTGACTAAAGACAGCAGGAGAAATGAAAAAAGTTGTCCATCGTTGGTTCCCATGCTAAGAATGTAGCAAATGAGTCGGGGATTGTTCTGAAGCACACAATGGGCTCCATCACAAGTGAGATGCATTGGGATTGTATGGTAACAACTTTTCCATTCCATTAACTTACATTACAATTTTCATAATACCTTACCAATTACTTGGTTTGTTAACCATACATCAAATGCTTAGACAAAATAAGAGCGGGATGGAGTTGAGCCAACATTTGATGAGTGGTGGATTCGAACTCACACTTGAAAGAAGACGAATTAGTTGATCCGATTGCACAGTAGCTTAAGGTAATAAATTTTCATACATCACTTCTAACGACGTTTGCATATATATTAAGTGTTTTATTAAATCTAATTTCATTTTATTGTAGGAGGAATAAATGTAGCGGGTTCAGTAAAAATACCTAAATTCGATCGACCAACTGTAGTTTGATGCACAGTTGTGGAGTAAGGTACGAGGCCCAACAAAAAAGGGTCGACTATTAGGTATTCCGCTTTGTCTCACTGATCCCCACACATTTAGACCAAACCGAGTATATTCCATTCTGATTTAACTTTGCTTGCTAATTTTATCACTTTTGCCTTCCTAACTGTTTCTTACCAATTAACTACATTAGCCGCTACGTGTTGATTTGGATGAGATTGCTCAGCTAAAGGCTGACAACACCCAACTACTGTGTGATTTGACCTAGCTCCAAGTAGAGGTTTGTGAGCAGTATCAAACTAGCCAGCCTAGCCAGTCGGACACCGAAGCTGCAGTGAATGCCATGGTGAACAGATTAATCTAGCAAGGTATCATATGTACCTTCATCAACTATACCAGCTAAGTTTTGGACTGGATCCTTAACTCCGCGTGGTGATGATGGCAATACCTGCCGAGATGGCAATGATCAGCCTAACTCTACATCCGGTTGACTATTATTAGTTGATCTCATTAGAATGGAAATGTTTTAGCTTATCTGTTAACTGTAATTGATTTTTTTATGGTATTTTATTAGTTATATAAAAAAATAACTTAGATGTCATAAAAATGTCACAAAATTACAGTACATTTAATGTCAGAAAAACATAGGACAAATGATGTCGCAAAATTGTAGGACATTTATTGCCAGAAAACCATAGGACACTTATTGTCATAAAAATGTAGGATAGTTGTGTCAGAAAACTGTCGAACAAAGGTTCTAAAAAAAGTATAGGTATTAAATATCTTAAAATTGTTAGATTATTGGTGTTAAAAATTCGTCGTTTGGTCCTACACTTGTCCTGCGCTTTTTCTTTCCGACATGGGCATTTCCTATAGTCTTGTTCTACGATTTTTACTGTAGCAAATGGTAATTTCCTACACTCTTCCAACAATTTTCACTATCTGAAATACCTTGACCTCTTATAGTTATAATCTAGTGCAGAGTTTTCTATCTCTCTCTCTCTCTCTCTCTCTCTCTCGCTATATATATATATGTTTAAAATGGAGTTTTTTCTGGTTCAGGCATATTTTTTAACCTTTAAAATTTATATTGGGTTATTATAATCTTATTTCTTTAAATAGGTAATTTTTGCCAACTAAGTACCATGTGAGAGCCATGTCAGCATCTAATTCTACTAGCAACAACACAATTAAACTAGTAACCCAGGAAAGAAGATTAAAACCCGAAAGAAAAAAAAAAAAGAGATAAATGTGTCTTATTGGCTAAAAAACTTATTTTTGCATTTCCATTAGGGTTTATACAGTGTTAAAATTTCTTTTCTACCAAGGAAGGATGAAAACTGGAGCAATTTTGATGCAATCCTAAGCAAGAAGGTGCAATTCGATTTCTTAATTATCTAATGAAGTTTGTATCTTCTAGCATTCCTTCTTCTGTTTGGACAAGTTTTTTCTTTCTTGATTATTTGTATGTTCTTTCTCGACATGTTTTTTCTTAGCATTGTCCTATTCTAGTCTGCCATTGTTTCACTAAATCACTCATAATACAACCGGATTTGGTAAAAAAATTTCTTTGGTTTCATAAATATATATATGCCATGCTAGTTTCTTTGTCTATTCTTTGGATCCTTTGCTACAAAATATTGGAAGCTTTTAATTTTGTGTTAACATGGAGTGGAAACTTGCTCTAGTAGCAATGAAAGTATTCTTCATCTCCCTTAAAGTTCCACATAATTAACTGTACCATTCAGTCCTTATGTTTGCCTTTAGTGAAAAAATGGACAAGATAGTGTAATTGTTGTAGAGGATTTAGATCCTGCTCAAACTCCAATTATCAATACACTAAGCCTGGCCTTTATAGTTAATAGAACATGTGCATAGGAAAGTTGCAATCTTCAGATTGTCATATCTTCGCTGCTTTTATATGTATTTTTTCCTTTAATCAAGTTGGACAAAAAGACCTGCTTATAGGGAGCAACCCAACTCTCTTCACCGATTTATTTTTTTAACTGAGATTTTATTTTGTGGTGGTAGCTGGTGGGTTTATTTTAAGGGGGGCCATTTCTCTATTAAATATTTCTCTACTGGTTTGAATCAATGACATGGGCAGTGATATGGCTTTTCTTTACATTTTCTTAAGTACATGGAAAAAAGAAGATTGCTTTTCCTGGGGTGGATCTCTTGAGTTGGATTCTAGACTGAGATTTATTTAGGTTGAAATTTCAGTCTATCTTGAAACGGAAGATGCCAGTTGAAACCAGTTAAGAACACAAACAACAAAATTCATTTCACTCAGAAATTTTATACCTGAAGGTTGAAGACAATATCTAGCCCGAAGGCACTATAACCACAAATGAAAAGCAACCCAAATCCAATCCTGAAGCAAAAAAGAAATCCTAATTTTAGTCGACAAGAATCAAGTACGTCGTGGCCTACAAACTCAGAAAAGGGTAGAAATTATTGACTAGGATTTTAAGGAGTTAAAACAGAGACTGAAGATCAAGAGCTGAGAGATCATTGGAGGAAATTCATAGATAAGAACCAAAATATAAGCTTAGAACTTGAAAGGTTTCAAAGGAATTTGAAGAATATTAAAAAGACTCAAATTAAGAGAGAAAGAACCATTCGAAGAACAGAGTCGCATTCTCTGTTTCTATTTTCTCTCTCTATTTTCATGAGTTTTATGGTTTAATCGTAATGTTTTGTGGAAGCACTACAAGAAAAATCGAATTTAGCGACGGTTTAATTAGCGACGGCAAAAAACTGTCGTTAATTAGCAACGGTTAATAGTCGGTAATATTCCGGTGAGACTTTAGCGACGGCTGTTTAGTGACGGTTACGCGTTGCTAAAGTTAGTGACGGCATACCGTCGCTAATTAGTGACGGTTGGCCGTCGCTAAAATTAGTGACTGCGTATCGTCGCTAATTTAGTGACGGTTGGCCGTCGCTAAACTAAAAAAAATAAAAAAAAAGTTTGGGTTCTTATGTGGCTATCATTTTTTATGATAAATTGTTATCTCATTGAACATAAATAATTGCTTTTGAATACACTACCAAAAAAATGTAAATATTATAGCTGAAAATTGTGTTACGTCTCAAATTCTCACACAACATAAATTATTTCAGTTGATATAACACAAATGTATTTATATTGTAGATATTTTTTTCCTTACGAAACAAGTTTAAGATTATATGAATTTTATTTACGTAGTTTAACTTCTGTAGACTTTTCAACCCAATTAGTTTGTTGCTGCTATGTAGGGGCTGATATTCATCGCTAAAGTTTCACTGGGCTCTACGTGACAATTTACCGTTGCAAATTTAGTGAATGTTAAACGTCGCTAAAGTTTGTGGTTGGTTATCTTCGCTAAATAAGTGACGGTTATGCGTCAGTAAAGTTACTGACGGCTTAAAGTCCCTAATTTAGTGACAGTTATGCGTCACTAACGTTAGTGACGGTTATTCGTCGCTAATTTAGTGACGTTTATGCGTCGCTAACATTAGTGACTGCTTACCGTCGCTAATTTAGTAACGGTTATGCGTCACTAAATTAGCGACGATTATGCGCCGCTAATATTATAATTGTATAATTATAATTTTTAATTTGATTAATTAAGCATACAAATCTATAAATATTTTTTTGAGTTATTAACAAATAATCTAAATAAAAGTGAAAATCTCTTGAATTTCAAATGATTTTTGCCATTATTATCAGTCGCTAATAATTAGCAACTGATAGCTTCGCTAGTTTGTCATTATTTGATCTTTATTTTACTTATTTTTTATTTTACCTCAGCAAAATCACTTATCCTTTTATATGCCACTTGTTTAATTGTATAATTATAAATTTTAATTTGATTAATTCAGATTACAAATCTCTTAATATTTTTTAAGTAATTAAGAAAAAATATATTTAATTAAAATTAAATTCATTTGAATTGATTTATTGGCACATAAGACTTAACCATTTTTTAATATTTTATCATCTCATTGTGGCCTAATGTTACTAGAAATAGATAATATATATTGCCGTATAAAAGTTTAGTAAGGGTTATGAGTGGGTAAATGTTAATTTAACCTAGTGACGGATTACCGTCACTAACTTAGTGACTTATTGCCGTCACTAAGTTAGTGACGGATTACTGTCGCTAAGTTAGTGACTTATTGCCGTCGCTAAATTAGTGACGTATTACCGTCTCTACGTTAGTGACTGATTGCCGTCGCTAAAATAAAAAAAGGCCAAAAATATTAATACTTCTCATGTAATAATTATTTTTTATGCTAAATTATCATTTATTGTAACATAAATAATTTTTTTTGAACATATATACTGAAGTTTTATTGTGTACCTTAAAATCAGATAAATATTTAATGAAAATTAAATTCATGGACCAATGGTTTATTATGACATTATGCTTAACCATTTAGTTATATGTTATCATTTAATTATGGATTAAGATAATATGTTAAGAAGTAGCGACGGGTGTCAGTCGCTAGTTTTAAGCGACGTATTACCGTCGCTAGGTGCGCTTTAATTTTCAGTCAATCTCGCCTCCTGTTTCTCCTCCATTTTGCACCAAGCTCTGCTCGTGCTGCGGGATGCCTCACCAAATCGCGATTCGCTTATTCTCTAGCCTAATCTCCTTCGAACGGTCGAGTCTCTGTCCAATGACGATGGCTCCTTCGAATAGCCGAGTCTTCGTCGAGCGGCGATGGGCTTCAATTCGCTGGGGGCTAGGGTTTCCCATTCACTTTGCAATCGATTCGAGGTGAGGAACAGAACGGAATTGAAGGAAGATGATCGAGGTGGTTGAACGATCGATTGGAGAAGAAGGTTTGGGTGAAGTGCAATGAAGATGATATGATCGGTGACCTGAAAAAGCTGGTGGCAGCCCAGACGGGAACGAGGGCCGACAAGATCCGGATTCAGAAGTGGTACAACGTCTACAAGGATCACATAACCCTCAAGGACTACGAGATCCATGACGGCATGGGCCTTGAGCTGTACTATAACTAAGGTCTTTTCTCTTCAATTATGTACTTGATCTTTTCGATCGTGCTGGATTATCTTATTTATTCGAAGTTTGTTGCTGTTTGCTTGAAGAGATAGAGATTTGTGAAAGATAAATTGAGTTTTTTCTGATGGGAAGTGAAATTGAAAGAGTGATTTTCTTACAGATGCCTGGTTTATAAAGCTTTTCAAAAATATTGATGAAACTGAGAGAAACTTTGAGATGCTGCAGGAATGCTTGGAGAAGACTTGGAAATATGAACCAAGATACGGCAATGGAGCGGTATATTGAACTTTTTTCAGGAAGTATCCCCTGGTGGCTACAAGATGATGGTGATGTATGTTTAATGATCTGTTTTAGTGATTCTCAGACCTCACCATGTCATGGAGAACCACGTTTTGTTATTAATGTCACTTGCACATGTTTATTTTATAGGGAGACAATAAATGGGATCATACAGCAATGTTTACTGTATCTGCTAATCAGCCAATTGGGGCAGATTGGTGGTACTCTACTCAAGCATCTTAATCAGCATAAGAATTGGGATTTTCATAAAATTTTTGTTCTCTTTTTGAAACTTGTTGACATGTCACCAACAGGAGCTTGAATGAGCTGAAGGAAAACTTTTATCTGACCAAGTCCTCCACCTAGATTCTTGAGACCCCAACAAAGGTATATGTTTCTGTGCCTGTTTCTCTCCTATGCTAGTAGTTTCAATATGCAGTAGCTTGCATTTGAGGAGTTCCAGGGAAAATTCTTTGCACACCGATATCCTTGTGTTCTATAGATTCTAGGGAAGTTTTAGGACTAGAAAAGATGACGTTTTTCTTGCGATTTAGGAGATGCCAATAAGGTGAATTCTAATCTTCATTGAAGTTGATTTCTTGACAAGTCCAACATATTTTTTTGTATTCAGGTTATGGAACAGTGTTAATTTGCTTGCCCAGTCAAGGATAACTACCACGCTTTCCTTCTGCTGTGATTATTATTGAATCCAGTCAAGGACAACTACCACGCCCAGTCATGATTGCTTTTTGACGGGTTTTTTTTGTTTTCCCCATGTCTGGGTTGGCCTCTCTTCTTTTGTTGCATAGCAGTTTAATAATTTGATATGAAACTCTGTTCATGTTCACTTAAGTTGCCACTTTCAGGATTTCCTTTGCAGCCTAATAATTCATGCTTTTGATGATAGAAATAGTTGTTTCTTTAATTGGTTTCGTCTTGTTGTGCCTGGACTTACTAATAAAGTTTTTGTATAGCGATGCTGGCCAATTTCTGAAATTTTTGTGAACGCTTATGGATTTCATTTTTCTAGGTTGAACGCAAACATGGAAGTAATAGTTGCTTCTACCTATATGTGAAGCTTAATGATGATATGGTTGACACAGTGCCAATGCAAAAGAATTATGTGCAAGATGATTCATGTGAACAGTCACAGGCACTACCTAACTCCCTTGAAGAACACTATGGTATATACTCCAACTCTGTTGAACAACACTATGGTATACACTATTTTCTTTCCCAGTTAATCTAATACTCCATTCATATAACATACAGGGGATTTCGTTTGGTTGTGTAGTTGTCAGTTTGTCACCTGATTATTACTGAGTTCAGAAGATTTTTTTATTTTCAAAAATTTTTTCTAAATGGGACTAAGTAGAAAGTTTGAATCATTAAATATTATTTTATTTTATTTTTGTCAGGAGGATCTGTTAATTTGTACATCGACAAGGACAAGAATACATGCTTTCACTTTCAGAGACCTATTGATGGATCTAACCACCAATGTCCAAATCCTGAACCATTTTTTAGTTTCCTTGGTTTGCTAGAATCAATACCTTTGCATGATACAACTTCAAGTAATGGATCAGACAATAATGGCACACTGGACATGAGGTATTTTTCCTTCTTAAGCTAAGTTCTTTTTTTTTTTCCTCGACTTGACTTTGGTTTATTAGGAGCCTATAATATGTTTACTCTTACATTCTGCATTAGGGAAGTTTTTTACCTTTGAACTTTAATAAGAAAAGAAGGGAAAACTAATTTTGCTCAGCCTGGCTGCCTCTACTTGCTGGATAACTTTTTTCATTTTCAAGTGCTGGATGGCTATGTTGGTTTATGTTATGCATTTTATTAGAGTCTTGACTAAATATTGATATTGGGTTAGGCAAATAGCATTTACTCAGGATTATGGCCTTTTATGTTAATTAATGCTCATAAAGCAAACCAATTATCTTGATGTAGTCTAGAATTATTACCTATACATCTGAAAGTCTGCATGCAATTGTTCTGTAATTCAGTATGCGAGGGACTTGCCTTCAATTTTGATCAGTTAACCGAAAATGTTAGAGAGGAAAGTGGGAGACAGAGCAAGGTGGTCCAGGTCCTACATATCATTTGGACGAAAGCTACACTAACACCTGCCTGCTCCAACCGAGTCCACAAAAAATCAGAACAGACGAGATAAGCTACTTTCAGTTTTCACAGAACAAGACATATGGTATGGTAAGTTGTAATCCGAACAGAACAAGACCAATCCTCCATAATATAGGGAAACTGAGCGGAGGAAGCACTCTTGATCTGCAGAGACACCCAAAAACCAGATTGATCGATGATTTTGACATTGAGGCAGAGAGCGAGCAAGATAGAGACAGGGAAATAAAAGTACCTGCTGCAGAAGAAGGGCGAAGGAAGGAGAACAAGAGTAGCCAAGGCATAAGCATACTGAATTGAAGACATAAGCAGATATTACATTAAGGTACAATTATATCCCATGAACTTGTTTCACTATAATTATTAAGGTTGAACATTAGCCAAAATACATTGTGACATTGTATGTATTCTAAATATCAATTGTTATGTTTATGACTATTGGGAGTGTATAACATAACTTTGGATTAATGTTACCTAGTTTTGTGTTTGGGTTGTATGGAATGACACGTATAGTGGAGGTTTGCTGATGAAATTGTTGACCATGACATAGCTGAATTCGTATGGATGCATATAATGGAACTAGTGGTCGTTACAATTTTGAAATTTTTACTAGTTATTAGCGACAGCCACGCGTCACTAACTAGCGAAGACCACGCGTCACTAACTAGAACTAACTAGTGACGGTTAAGCGTCACTAACTAGCGACGGTTATGTGTCACTAACTAGCGACGATTACTCATCACTAACTGCCACTAACTAGCGACGGCTACACGTCACTAACTAGCGACGGCTATGCGTCACTAACTAGCACTAACTAGCGACGGTTACGCGTCACTAAGTAGCGCCGGCAGACACCGTAACCGGAAAATTTGTGACGACCTATTTTGCGACATTTAGCTGTCGCTAATTAGCGACGGTAACCATCGCTAGAAAATTAGCGACGAGTGAATTAGCGACGGGAGTTTTAAACCGTCGCTATATCATGTTTAGCGACGGCCAGCCGTCGCTAAATGCGGTTTTTCTAGTAGTGAAGAGTAGATGCTAATATGGCTTCACAATGTGCCTAGTTGGCAAAAATTACCTATTTGAATAAATAAGATTGCAATGACCTTATTTAACAATTAAGGAGTTTGGGTTTAGCATTAATCTGCCAAAACTATTAATGAAATTGTCAGCTAATTCTAATAAATAAAAACTGCTGATGTTCAAATAAACGTGTAGCATCGAGTTCTAAATTAATAAAATTGTCAGTTAAATATTGCTTCATTAATTTTTTTAACGTCGGCGTGTGAAATTTTAGAACGTTTTATAATTCGATAACCAGATATAACTTATTTTTACAATTATAAAATGCGAAAAACAATCTAAATTTCACAAAAGCAACAGTACCCCGTATCAATTTCCATGGCTCCTATTTTTACCTACTTTCTACCCTTTTTCTTCGCACTCCTATTCTACTCAGGCGCTGGCACTGCCAGCCCCACCGCCGCCCCGGCCGAGCAACGCAAGCTCGACAGCGGCCTAGTAACGATCACCGTGAGGAGCATGTTGCCGCAGGAAATAGCGCCGGTGGACGTCCACTGCTCGTTCTACGGCAGAGGCAATATCCGCGAATTCCCGCGGCTGCTTCCGTTGCAGGAGTTCCAATGGAGCATCGGAACAGGGGTTGTGAAGCTGTGCAGGGCCTTTTGGGGCCCGGAATTTGGGGTGTGGGAGGCCTACGAGCCTCGCCGGGACGCCGGCCACCGGAGGGTTTACTGGCAGATAAGGCCGGAAGGTTTCTTCCTTAGCTGGGATAACTCTACCTGGACCAAGCAGGCCGACTGGGCAACGGATTGACTTTTGTTTATTTTCATCGAATACTTCGTATGTTTTGTGTTCTGGGGTTTTTTTTAGTTATAATTATTTTTGTTTTTCAGTCGGATTCTATTTTTAGTTTTGTGCTCTAGAATATACGAGGCAGATGAAGGTCGTGCGTTGCGGTGGTTCATATGATCAATAAATAAATTTATAAAAAGACATAAAAATTTGATATAATAAAAAAAATATGCTTTTAAGTTTCAACCATTGTAATTTTGAAATAAAATAATGTTCACACTTCGTTAGGTGGAGGCTGGAATAAAAAATGCTATTATCAGAAATATAAGAGAAACAAATCATGGTTACCAATATTTTGCTTTAGAAGATAATAAAAAATTAAAAAAAATTAAAGACCAAGAGAACAAATGGAGAGGTTAGTGACCCGCACATTGTAATAGATATTTTTTGTAATAAATTTTAATAATAACAGTGTGACACAAAACATATTACATGCTTCAAAATAATGCATATTTGGTCTGTTAATTAAAAATAATTCAATAAAAAATCTTATCTCCTATTAACACAAAATCTAATTTTTAATATTGATCTCAAATTTAAGAATACCAAATTGCTTTATTAAACTATAGAACTTGAAATAAATAATTGATGCTACAAATCTGAATAATCAATAATGAAAGAATAATGATAGAAATAATGATTAAAGCTTCATTTTAGAAAACAACAATAAAAAAAAGTTTAGGATCAAGACAAAAAAAATGGAAAAACTTTAGGCATTAAGGATTTAACAATTGACTTAATGAAGATAAAAAATGGTTCAACTAAAAAATAAAAAAAATTTAACTAAAAAATAAATAAATTATAGTCACCAATGTCTTACTTTAGAAGATAGTAGGGGTGAGCATGGGTTGGGTAAACCCGAAACCAAAACCGAACCACCCCGATTGGGTTGGGTTGGGTTGGGTAAAAATTGATCATGGTTCTCTGGTTGGTTCCACATATAGGAGAACCGACAGTTTTTGGGTTAGTTCTGGTTCCATATGGAACCAACCTGAGGTGGAACCGAACCCGAAATATATATATAATTATATAATAAAATAGTATTACTAATATATCTACACACACACACACACACACACACACACACACATATGTTTCATAGACCCACCACTCTTAAGTCATTTTACTTTTGATCTTTTATTCCAGACTACTCTTTACGATACAATTATAATATTTTTTTCATTTAAGTCATGTAAAATTAAAAATTTATGACATCGACATATTTTAGGTTTTGATACTGAAGAAGATGGTCTTAAAGGCTCAATTTTCTATATTGAATGTCATACTAATATTAGAATTACTGGAATGAAGTAAATCAGTTGAGATAAAAGATGCTCCACAAGCAACTCTTTTGAACCAATTTTGTAAGAACAACATTTTAAATTCTTTTGAATGTATCTAAGTACTTATATTTAAATATTAATTTAATTGTATATTATATTGAATATGTTATAAAACTGATATGGATGTAGATTTATTGAATTTTCGTGTTGTTATAGGTATATGGTATAAACCGAAAAACCCGAAAACCAGAACTGAGAAACCCAAAACCATGGTTCTGGTTTTGTTCGGTCCTCGGTTCTGGGTTGGGTAGAAAAATTTTGGAACCGAGGCCATTTTGGGTTGGTTCGGTTCCACCATAAAACCGAACCAACCCGACCCATGCTCACCTCTAGAAGATAGTACATTAAATACAACAAAAAGAAAAACTTGGGGGCCAAAAGAACAAATAGAAGATTTAATTAAATAGTTATAAAATTCAGAGACTAAAATGTAACATAAACATAACTCAAGTCCAAAAAATAAAAATAAAAAAGATAGGGAGTGAAATCATGTTTTAACTGAATAAAATATGAGACAGACGAAAATCAAGAAAATTGCAACCTAGGCCCTCATAAAGGCAAGCTCCTTACGAAATGAGATAAAACTAAAAAAAGAACAAATTATATAAAAAATACAAAAAAAAAAGTCCAAAGCAAAAAAATAAAACTGCTGAACCATGGGCCAAAACCAACTTAGCTCAACCAGCCCAAAACTAAGTTTCTGTTCATCTAACAATACCAATGTCGATATTTAGAAGTATAGTGTGATAGGAGGAAGTTCTTGTGGAGGATGTTTATATAATATATGTGTCATTGTTGAGTTTTTTTTGCTACTAATAAAAAATTGAACTTATTTCACAAACTACTAATTTAAATTATTTATGAATTGTTAAAAATTATTAAATTGTTTAAATTTATTAAGAGAAAATTACTAAATATTTAAATTAAAATTTTAAAAGGTTGTATCGCACAGTTATTCTGAGTAAATTTCATCTCATGAGGAGCTAAAACAGAATAATTTTAATAGGTTTAAGACGTACACCAATAAAACACTCAATCAGCTAAAGACTAAAATAGAATGATAAATAAAAATTAAGGACTGTACATACAATTTAATTACTCATTGTTAGAAGATTAACTGAAATCTGGCATCAATGTTGGGGATTGATTGACTTAGTAGGAGAAGACTTATGATGGTTCATCTCAAATTGGACAGAGTTCACTGGGCAATCATCAACTGGGAAAAGGCAACAATAATTTCGATAATGTGGCAGGATTCTTGTTTTTTGGTTTAAAAAGAATAACAATGGAAGATTTTTTGAGCTGGTTGAATTGAAGGGAATCACCTGGATGAGCATGATGTTTCTTGAGGTAGGAATTTGAAAGGATGGAAGCAAATTTTCTAAATGTTGTGTGCTCTCTAAGGCGTTGAACCGGAGGTGGTGGCAGTACATACTCTAGTGCTGTTCAAGGTCAGATGTAGCAGGCTAAATGTTGTCCAAGTAGTGGCAATGGTTCCAAAAAAGAAAAGTGGATGCAAATCGATCGCGTGCAGGGTCAAATGGGGAGGGCTAAATGTTGTCGGAACAGTGGCGATGGTTACAAAAAAGAAAAGTGGAAGCAAATCGGTGCAGTAGTACCTGGGGAGGACGAGAGATTATATCATGCTAGGAGGAGGAGAGAAGGATGCATTGTTCACTGGTTATTGGTAGGGAAGGTTGCAGAATTGGAGAGGAGGTGTCTAACAGAAATAGTGGTGAGGAGAAGACGTTAAATAGGTATGAGGGTGAGGAGGCAGCTGACAAGGTTCAGGTTGCTCAGAGTTGGGCGATAAAGATAGAGAGGACAAAGAGTCGTCCTGTCGCTTGATGAGAGTTGCAAGTGGCAATCATAGTGAGCAAAATCAGAGATGGCATGGCTCTTGCATGGCGGTGTCATTCGGTGTGGAAGCTTAGCCGTCTGATGTTGGGGTTGACAATGGTGTTCATAAGCAGATGAAGCGACATGGAGACAAGCTTGCTTCAGGCGATGGCGATGTGATGCTCCAACAGGAAGTCAAGGTGGTGGATAACCAAGGAATAAAGGCAAACCAAGGAGTCAAGGTGGCGAACCAGGGTGCCAAGGGGTTGGTGAAACAGGGAGCCAAGGCGCTGAATCAGTCAATCAAGGTGGCGGTGAATGTAATCCCTTCAGGCAACGATGGTATGGTAAGCAAGAAAATTAAGGTTGCTGAATTGAGTTGGGTTTGGGTTGGCCAATAGTATAGTTGGGCTATAATTGATTAATTAAAAATTTTTGTGGGTCTTATGTTGTCTATAGTGGGTTAGAGAATGGGGTTTTAAATGATTCTACTGGACTAACAAATATAAAGAAGAGTGAGTCTGATTTGTTTAGTATGTTATGAGGGCTAGCAAAAGAAAATTAGATTTAGTGGTGGGAAAAATAAGTAATAAGAATGATTCTTACTTAATCTTGTTCAATGTTCCTCCAATTTTGAAGGTAGTAGATAACTTGTGGGGACAGGTTTTGGGAAATTTTGAGTGGCCATTAAAAAGTTTGAAATTGAAAGATACTGAATTCTCAAATTGTGATAAGAAGAGTTTTAGGGGTGTGGGATCTTATACTGTTCTAGTCTTGAGGTCATGTCTTTTGATGATTATGATAAATTTGTATTGGATATGTTAGAGAATCTCATAAGGTTAAGGAGCAAAGGAAGAAATGAAAAAAGATGGGATTGCAAATAAAAGAATTGGCATTGGAATATGAACTCAGAAATTTGGTATGGCATTCAATGACTAGTTTTTATTTTGCTTCTTTTTTGGGTCATTGTATTTCTTCATTTTCTTCAAAATTTTGACTTATGATTTGTTTGTGTTAAAAAATAATTAAGTTCAGGTAAATGAATCGAAATCTTTACTTTATTGTGACCGACTTCTTTTTGCAAGCTCTAAAAGATAATATTCCTCACCTTTTTTTATCATTATATATATATATATATATATACGTGTATGTATTTTTTTATTGACAATAAAAAATTTTATTAAATAAAAGAAGCAAATAAGAGATACAAATATCATTGCAGAGGAGCTGATGATGGAGTAAGCTTCCAAACTTTCTCATTATATGCATAAAGGTCAAAGCTCAAATTTATCACTAATGTTTAGGCATAGGTTCATATTTGTTAATATAGTTTTTTTTTGCCTAATCTCCTACTAATGTTTTAAAATGGGCTAAAATATATTGACCATTGACAGTTAGAAGTTGCAAGTTTTTTAATTTCAAAGTGATAATTTAACATTTAACAAATTTTAGGCGCTTTAAGTAATTTATCATTTTTTTAATAGAATCCAACATACGCCCCATGCCCACTATCTCTAACACCCGCTGCCTCTGACACCTGCATCACACCCGCCGTCTCGCCAATAGTGCAATTAAAGAAAAAATGATTAAAGTCTTTAAAATTTGTTAAATATTACATTATCACTTTGAAATTATAAAACTTGCAACTTTTAATAGTCAGTAGTCAATTTGAGCACTTTTTAAAACATTAATTGGAGATTTGGTAAAAAAAAAAAAACTATAGTGACAAATTTGAGTCTGTGACTAAATATTAGTGGCAAATTCGAGGCTTTTGCCTATGTATAAATTATTATTATTATTATTATTATTATATATCATATAATTTGAGTATTTTAAAAAACTAATTTGTTTCTAATTACAATCAATTTCCCTTGTATATAGCGCTAAGTGTGTGTGAGTATATTCATTGAATTACCAAAGAGAGGAACCTCATTACGATTTCTTTATATATTTTTATTGCATGCAATGTACGTAAATATATACAGGAGGCTTTTTTTCCATGTTTATTGGCAATAATTTCAGATTTATTTTTCCTTTATTTATTCATTAAACCAAACCAGATATCCTCATTATGCTGCCTATATATTTTTCTTGCGTGCAAGGTAAACATATACCGGAGATTTTTTTTGCCCCATGTTTATCGGCCTCACATAAGCAAGAAGTGGGGATTAGCCAATCTTAGTACTACAGTACTCTTATATGGTGAAACACTTATAGCAGAAACCTGTTGTAAATCATTATTTTCACCAACACGAACACTAAAACTAAAGCTATGGTTGAAGGCAAATACATGTCTCTTTTCTTGCTCTTGCAAGTATCCTTGGTCCTCACAACTCAAGCCCTCCGTCCACTGGACTTGGGAAGCTTGCCCAAGTTTTATAAGGTGCCGCCTTCTGCACCTAATCTAGAGGGAAACACTTCTCCGCCACCATTAGAAAAAGTGAACTACTTCACGACGTTGCCCCAATATCATGAGGTGCCACCTTCTGCTCCTAATCCACAGGGAAACATTTCTCCACCTCTACTAGCGAAAGCAAAGTACACCAGAACGCTACCTCAATATCATGAAGTACCACATTCTGCTCTTAATCCGGAGGGAAATGTTTCTCCGCGGCCTACAAAAGTGAAGATTTAGATGGTCCCCAGATAACCACTAGCTCATACCCTCTCATGCAGGAATATTCCCTTGTAAGGACTATAATTGAGGAAAATATTTGTTTTGACTCATCCTTTATAGAAAACCTGGGTACCATATAAGATGTAAGAAATACCGCCAAGTAGTCCTAATTCTTAAACTCTGAACTTGAAGTTTATCCTAAATTACAAACTTTTAAATTTACACATTATGCAAAAGTTTACAAATAGATAGAGTTATTGAAAACATTTTCATTAAACTCTACCAAACACACTTCATTTCGTCCTCTTAAATATTCATTTACTGCTTGGGGGACAATAGCATGGGTAGCTAGCTTGGACGAAGGTGTTAATTAGTAGCTAAAGAATTTGGGGCCTTAAGCGCACGTAGTGTTAAAATGAAGAATGTGGTTTTATTAGTGAAATGGTGGTGGCGGTTTTCTAAGAGAAGATAGCCCTCCGTTTTTGGAAAAAGATTATAGTATCCCTATATTGTGTTGATAGGGAGGGAGGTTAGGAGTGGGTGAGATTCCCAAAATTACCTGTTAGAAGTGGAGAAGGAAAGAATCTGTGGTGGTTAAGTGGGAAGGAGATAGGTGGATATGGTGCTCCAGGTGTGCGTAGAAGGGAAGCTAGAGGACGTGAACATGTAAAATCAAATTATTGGTGGAGAACAATTAAGGACCTGAACAGTTACGTTTTATATGAACAACTTCTCTAGGACTTCATACCAGCAGGAATAAATTTGATATATCTCTAGCCATTTCTTCCTTTTTCTCTCTTTTGGAGTATTAAATTTTCTGCTAATTACAGTTTGTCCCATAAGGTTTAGATAAAATGACGTTTTTCCTTTTGTTTTAAAATTTTAACTTTAACTGGAGGGAAAAAGATTATTTGCCATTTAAATACATAAAAAATTGATTATTTAAATAATTAATTAAATTTAAAAATATTAGTAAATAATTTGAATTTTCTAGAAACAGATATTGTATAGTTTTTGTTAGAATTCAAAAAAATAAAAAATGACAGATCTAAAGAGTAGAGTATAGATTTGTGAAATGGAATGGAGCAAACTACAATTTTATAGTTTTAGTGATGCTACTTGCGAAATCAAAGGAAAAGTTTTACTGCTTATTATCTAAGCAAGTTTATGTATCAAGGAAAGTGCCAACCCTTCGGGGTAAAATTGTTGGTCTTCATATTCTCCAGGGACTTAATTCGTTAATTATTGTTCATTATGCGCAATGATGTAAAATGCTTCATTTATCAACAACCGATAGCTTTCACATTTACCTTGCTTAATATTCAAGGTGGGTACAAAAATTTATTACAATATTAATCGGGGAAAAGGTGCATGAACAAGTTTTATGGATCTTTGACATTTGAAATTTCACTGGTTTAAACCACGTTGATGTTGAAGCGAGGAAGAGTGCCAAGTTTGTCAAATCTCGACTTTTGAAATATAATTAGTTAATTGATATTAATAATTTTAATCTTCCAAGGTTGGTGTATCATCACCATAAACCAAAATCATTGGTTCTAGTGAATAATTAAAGTATAATATACATAGAGTTATTGTTTTTGTTTCCTTTCAAAATCAATTCATTTTCATTATTTAGTAAGTCTTCTGGTCGTACACAATTTAAATAATGAATAATGTGACGTGATGCCTTCCTAATGACTATTGTGCAGCGCATTCAAAATGTCAAATAGAGGATATCATGTAAAAGTAGGGTAAATTATACGAGTTAATCCTAATTTTTAAATTATATTTCTGTTTTAAACAAAATGTTATTTTGTTCGTTTTATCTCCCGAACATGGTTAAAATGTTTCATTTTAAATCTTTTTTAGATAAAATCTATTAACTTGGATGGAAAATGACATATCAATATATAACTATAGAGAAAAATGCTAGTTTAAGCCACTAAGAATTTTTTCCTTTACCAGAAAACGTTAAAGCTTTGAAATCTATTGATCATACCACCGTCTTCCTAAAGTTCCCCGATTTCCCAGTTTCCTGAATCGACCCAAATCTTAATACAACTCCAGTGTTCCCCAATTTCCCAGTTTCCCCAATTTCGATATTGCTTACCCAGGCCCCAGCAGCAAGCAAAGCAAAATCAAAAGCAAAGATAATCAATCTCTCTTTGATTTCACGAAACCCTAGTGCTTCCAATGGCCACCGCCAAAATCCATTCCCCTTCCCAGCATCACCACCAAGCCCCTCATTTCCATCATCGAGCACTGCAAGGCCAGCCTCGCCGCTTAACTAGACGCTCACCAAGAGGATCGAGAACAAGAGTGTCGAGCATGTCAGGAAGTTCTTCGGTGTTGAGAACGATTTTACGCTGAAGGAGGAGGCCAAGTTCTTCGATGACACCTTTTAGACCCGGATTTTTCCGTCTTGATGGCCAGTTGAATATTTTTTCGTCGGCAATCGCAATGGCCTTCACTAATCCGCTGTTCGATTTGAACCCGGTGAATTCCTTTAGATTCTTCCAGACCCGATTGTTCTTGCTGTCGAATCCAATGAAGAAAAGATCTTTCATGGCGGCGTGGGAATAAATATGGCCCCCCTAGCGGAAAATTGATTCGATGAGTCCATTTTTAGGGAAATTTTCATCAAATTGGATCGAAGGCAAGGGGGATTTGTTGTAGGGATACTTGACGTAGAAATCGTCATTGCAGCCACCATTAGCGGCGGTGCAGATATTCGGGTCGGATTTATAGGTCACGTTCTTGAAATTTTCTCTTGAATTGGCGTCCGTGAACATAGTGCCCGCTCCTTCTCATTTGTCTCACAAATCGGGATCCACGAAAAATAAGAAATTGTTTTACAGAAAGACTTTGAGAAAAAATGTGAAAGAAATCGTAGTGATTGAATGTTGAAATTGGGGAAGTTGGAGAGGGGAGAGAATTTGGTTCTATTTGGGAAATTGGTTGTTTGATCATTAGATTTCAAAACTTTAAGGTGTTTTAGCAAATTAAAAATTTTTTAGGAATTAAAATTAATATTTATTTCTATAATTATATACTGACGTGTCATTTTTTTTATCTAAGATAACAGATTTTGTTAAAAAAAAATTTTAAACAAAACACTTTAATTACATTAGGGAGATGCAATGAATGAAATGGAAGTTGAGATTAGAATAGGAACATAATTAAAACATTAGAGACATCACATGTCATTAACCTTATAAAAGTAAGATAAGATTGACATAAAATAATGACATAAAATTATTATAAAATCTAAATTGGGTTCTCACATAACAAGAAATAAAAAGTATTGTAAATAAAGTTATATGGTACCAACCTTGTCCTTTGTTATGTGAGATTTACGGATCCTAAAAATGAAAGATTCAGTAATTGGTAAAAATTGATAAAGTTATTGTGATTTAATTTGCACATTTCCTTAATCAAAACTCACAATTTTTTTTTGGTATTTTGAATAAGCTTGTATAAGATTATTAAGGTATAAGCAGATATTAAAAGTACAGGAAATACCTCCATTTTTTATATCCTGAATAATAACCAAACTTACACCAAAGGATATTATTGTTGAAATGGGGGAGGAGTTAAAGTTTGCATGTTTATGTCCTTCACTTTGCCACTCTTCTGGCAGCGGGCGACAAAACTCACAATTTTGCTCATACTTCAATATATTATTCTTCAAATATTGTGTGTATATAAGTCCAAAAAATTCAAAATCGCTAATAAATACGACATATTTTTGCCAAATGTTTATATTTACACTGGCCCCCATTTGTTTTACATATTTTTAAATTCCATTTCAACAGCCAGAAAAAACAACAAAAAAGTATAAAAAATAGAAGTGGTTCATTTTAAAGGTGAGGCGGAAACATATTTTTTCGCGCGAGCCTGCCGTGAACGCCTGGCCTTCAGCTGCAAGGGCATATTCGAGATTTCATTTCATCATGTTAACGAGTTTATGCGTTCACGTTGTTAAGGAAAGCCAGAGATGAACGAGCCGGAAGAGAAAGCGGGAGAGCCCAGAGAGGAGGGAAAAGAAATAGCGAGAAACTCGTGAGACAGCTGCGGAAAGAGAGATTCTCCTGCGTCAGCTTTGGTTTCTCTTTTGGCCGGAAGGGCTGTTCAGCGTCCGCCATTGTCGCCGGTGGGACGACGACCGAGAGGTTTCCCTCGATGCGACCTCCCTCACCTCTTCATTTCCTGAGGAATGCGAAGAGGAGGCGAATCGTGAAGAATTTCCACACGTTTTTCCGGGAGAAGAGAGAGCGCGTTTAGGAGATTGTGCGGGGAGAGAGACGTTGCGAATGCGTTCCCTGGGTTTGAAGCGGAATGTTGCTGTGGATTCGGGAAAGCGAAAATGGTTTCCTTGTCCTTAATCGTTGCGTGGTTCTAGGGTTTCAGATTTGAATCCAATCAGAGATCATGGTCTGTTATTTTCTTTTCCTTCCCAAAATTTCGTCTAATTTGTCCGTGGTTTTGTTTTAGCTGACAGTTATGTTCTTCTGATCAGAAATAAAAAAGCTTACTCTCAATCTTAATATTTTAGCTTATGATTCTTTCCTTCTTTATTAAGTTAAAACCAAATGCTTGCTCGTCCTAATGAATAATCCTTCCGCATTATTGTTTCTCTGTTGACTACAAAATTTGCATAAATGAAAGAAAAATCATTGAACAGGCATCAAAATTTCACTGTAGGATGTTATTTCGAGCAAAATATAGGTATAACAAGGAAATGCTGAAAAGGAACTTGTAGTTGTCATTATTATTATTGTTTCTGTAGCTCTAGAGTCATGGCCATCATCAGACTGGCAGTATCGAGTTTGGCTGATTTTTCCCCTAGGACATTGCTGTTTGGTTTCAGTTCAGAAGGTCTTGTCTCGTCTGGGATTTGAACAGAATGTCTTTAATGCAGCTTCTGCATATTCCACGAGCAGTTTTGAGTAATGTGTAGCCTGTGACTGGCTATGACCTCTCTAATCAAGTTCTGACATGTACCAGTAGTATTAGGAATAATATAAACAGAGAGTGAGGCCACGGGAAAGTTGCATGATCTTGATACTGCTACTAGATCTGCAATGATTTTTTCGCTTGTTCAACTACATAGACTAAAAAAGTTTGTTCTAGAAATTTTAGTTATCTGGAGTATTAATTTCTCAAAAAATTGAAAGCATTGGTGAATTTAGTCTTTCTGATCTTCTATACATCATTTTCACCATGGTGCTTATTAAATAATCTTTTGGATGTATCACTGGATATATTTTCCATATGTTGGATTTTAAATTTGGAATCTGGGGATGCTGATGGTCTGATGTGATCTCACAGGCGGCTCGCAATATCATAGTCGGGTCTCTTGTCTGGTTAGAGGACCCAGAGCAAGCTTGGATTGATGGGAAAGTAGAAGAAATAAATGGTGAAGACCTTAAAGTAAACTGTACAACTGGAAATACGGTATGCGGCCTCTCTTTATTTTATTTTGAAAAATGTGATTTAGCTTTGTTGGAATTTATAGTTTGAAAAAAATGTCTTTTGTAATATTCTGGTGGTCCTGTTGGGCATAAGAGACAGCATACGATCTTAAATTCTACTCTAGCTGTACTTTTTCTCAATTTTTTTTTCTTGAGGATACTATTTTGTCTAGTAGCTTTGTTTCATTCAACCATGTGTTGATAGTCTGTTGCATCCAGAGTTTATATTTTGGCAATCATCGATTGGAATCTGACAAAAGGTCCATGGTATTGACGTCTTAATCAAATCAGAACTTAAAACCATGAACTGCTTAATTTTATTTAATTTAATTTTATTTTTTTGGTACTTGAGGGTTAGATAACTAGGCAAAAACAGTTGCAAGAGGATTGAAATTTTACTGTTCTTTCAAGCACAGCTGTCAACCATAACTAGTTTGGGTGATTAATGTGCATTGATTAATTACATTTTTTGAATTTGATTTTTCTGTAACTCACTTAATAATGACAAGAGAAGCCATGGCCAGCACAGACAAAAGAATGAGCTGATTCTTGCAAGAAACGTCTTGTGCATGATGGCTCATATGATCAGGAAAAAATTTCAGATATATTGATGGTTGGATTTAAGGTTTGCAGTAAAATAAGACAGTTGGATAAAAATTTTTCCATGCAGTTCAAACGTAAAGATTGAGTCAAATATGGTACTAGGCCAGGAATGCAGTTAGGGTAAAATACTGATGAATTCCTTTTCAAATTTCAGGAAGAATCGTTGAAATCTATCTTTTCTTGGATTTCTGTTTCTATTAACTTTCCTGACACTGGCAACAGAATCCCAGAGTGAACAATAAAATATTAGGGATTCATGGTAATTTACCAGATGGTTATTTCCGAATACCATTATGAAGCTGATGGTTATTAAACCTTTTTCTTCAAGTTAGAATTCTGAGTACAATTGTGCCCTAGATTGAGATAAGAGTAGCTTCTAAACATGAACTTGCTTTCCAAAATCAACCTGCCTCCAGCACAAAGTGGTCCATATACTGATATTTATTGTTCAGTGACATGGAATGAGGTGCTGGGGTCTTATTCCTTTGTTTTATTTTGTTGTAAGGTTGTTGTCAAGGCATCTAGTGTCTATCCAAAGGACCCTGAGTTCAGTGCTGTTGATGATATGACAAAGCTGGCATATTTGCATGAACCAGGTGTTTTGCAGAACTTGGCTTGTCGTTACGGTAGTGATGAAATATATGTAAGTATTGCTGGAGAGGTTTTATCCACTATCCATCATTTTTATAGTCTCTCTCTCTCTCTCTCTCTCTCTCTCAATTGTGTGTGGGTTTGTGTCTACTATGTATATGAATCTGTCTGTGTTTGTGAGCATGTCACACTGTGGTAATAGAGGTTCTGGTTTTGAAACTGGGTTAGCCTGCTATATGGGATATATATGGCCTCTAATACATGGAAGTGATGAACATGTTATCATGTATCAGTCCAGTCTGTGATGATAGCTGGGGATCTTGTCAACTGTTTTGAGAAATGCACTTTCAGCACAATTAAATTGGTGCCTCAAAGTGAAATGAGGCCAAATGGCATATAATATGAAGCACTGAGTATTTGTTTTGCAGATGGTATAAGGAAAATGAGTACAAGAAAGAGTCGAGAATGGGAAATTCCCCTCTGAAGAGATTAAAGAGAACACTAATGATATTAAAGCAACAATGGTTTCAAATCTTTAAACATGTCTTATCTGGAATGAAATCCCTTTAAGCACCTGAAAGCCGAGATGCTGACACTTAGAAACAAAAATAACAAAAGGAAAACGCACCATGTAATCATTTGACCAAAGGTATTCAAAGAATAATTTGCAGGAAAAGGAAAAATAACAAAAGGAAAACGCACCATGTAATCATCTGACCAAAGGTATTCAAAGAATAATTTGCAGGAAAAGGAAAAATAACAAAAGGAAAACGCACCATGTAATCATCTGACCAAAGGTATTCAAAGAATAATTTGCAGGAAAAGGGAACTAAGGACACAAAATAAGGATATAATCTGAAGAACTAGTTAGAAAAACAGATCATTTATGTACTGAGGGATGTTCATTTTTTACTTATGTCTTAGATTTGTGCCAAAAGAATGAATTTATGTATCAGATTTGTTAGAGGGAGCATCAAAGGGATCAGCATATCCAAATTAAAAGTGTAAATGTTTTTACTTAATCTTGGTTGTATTTTATTGGGTTTCTTGACCAGAAGACATAAGGTTGTGGGAGTTGTGTTCTATGTCGCCATTATTCTTGGTTTCTTTGGGGAGGTGGGGTGGGGGTGTTGGTGGTGTTACGGTTTACACTTGCTTGTTAGCCTGGGTTTAAAACACTTCTGCAACTCTTTAAGAGCCATAACAATGTTATTGTGGCTTTTAGTTTCAGTTTTATATTCATACTACAAACTGTCTAGATTTACAGGTACAGTGTATAATTCTAAACTTGCTGATGGTTATTACAGACTTATACAGGAAAAATATTGATTGCCATCAATCCATTCAAGAGACTACCCCATTTGTATGGTAGTGACATAATGGAACGGTATAAAAATGCAGCTTTTGGTGAGCTAAATCCACACCCTTTTGCTTTGGCAGATTCTGCTTACAGGTTCTTACCTAAAGCTGGTTTTATTCTCAATTTTCAGTATTTTATGTCGCTTATATGCAACACAACCACTAAAAAAATTGTTAACAGACAGATGATCAATGAAGGAATAAGCCAATCGATCTTGGTCAGTGGTGAAAGTGGAGCTGGTAAGACTGAGAGTACAAAGATGCTTATGCGCTATTTGGCTTATATGGGAGGCAGAGCAGCTGGGGAGGCAAGATCTGTGGAGAAGCAGGTGTTAGAGGTACCTATAAACTTCCAACTCTTCAGTTCTGTGGTAGTGAAGTTCATTATTCTGAAGCTCCTCTTCATGTTTACCACTACTACTACTACTACTACTACTACTACTACTACTACTACTACTGTTAGTGAACTAGCTTTAATGGCAATTCCTTTTCCTCCTGATTTTTGTTACTGAATTTTCAGTCGAATCCTGTTCTCGAAGCATTTGGCAATGCAAAGACTGTTAGGAACAATAATTCAAGGTTAGAAGAATCTACTCTTTATATTAGTTTCTTCTTTGTTCAATTGTCTTTCTTATGTATCTATTTTTTCTCTAGTTTATGAAGAATCTAAGCTTGTATGTTTATACCTGCAGTCGATTTGGTAAATTTGTGGAGCTCCAGTTTGATCAAAGAGGAAGAATATCAGGAGCTGCCATTAGAACTTATTTGCTGGAAAGGTCTCGTGTCTGCCAAGTTTCTGATCCTGAGAGAAACTATCATTGTTTTTATATGCTATGTGCAGCTCCATCTGAGGTAATTCAGTTTTCTATTTCTCCGGAACTTTGATCCTCAAGAGGAATTCAGGTTTCGTTTTTCCTCCAATTTATGAGAACATGTATAAACATTTAGTTCTTGTCCAGCGTATGCTTTTCATCTTCCCCCATATTTTCATCCCATTTCCATTAGCTCATATTTGCTTCTAATATAATCTCTCTCTCTCTCTCTCTCTCTCTCTCTATCTATATATATATATATGTATGTATATATATATATATAGATTAAACAACGGAAAAATGAAAAAAATAGATTGTTTACAAAGGGCAATAGATATGCATGTTGCAGAATTTTCAGTAGTTTTAAATGTTGCTATAAGATCATAGCTTTCTGCTCATAGAGGTTGTTGATGCAACCATGGAGGTTGAGTAATTGACTAACAGGTACACAAGTTTGGGTTTGGGAAGAAAGGCTTCAGCCTTGAAGAAGAGAAAAAAGTTAAGACTTATACTGCTGAGAAGTCTGCTTATTGTGCTGTGCACAGAAGCCCTTTATGTGGGGCCTTAATCACCAGCCTTAATGAATTGCTATTATTTGCTAAACAAGCCTATAACAAATACAAACCTAATCTCAAAATGATGTTATAATCAACTAGGATTCCTAATTACCCTAATAAAACCCCAAAATAGCTGCTGCTCTTTATAATGCCTAAAATAACTCTTTAAGAATTAAGCGAATAGAATACAACCTAAATAAATTAAGAAAATTAAAATAAAACAAGAAGATATAGCTTAGGCATAATTATTTTCATGATTATTAGGGACTTATCATTCTCCCTCCCTTTCGGAGAAAAGTTATCCTTGCGCTTTTCCTTTAAATTCGAGCTCTCTTGTACCAGAAGTACTAATATTTTGAACTCAACAAACTTTCTCCATGTTTTGGATATGCCAAACCATGTCATTATTTCTCAACTTTCAAACTTATCCAAATCAAATTATTTTCCATTGTTTTCTTTTTCAGCTGCAAGAATTTTAGAAATCTGAATTTAAGGGTTTACAAAATTATTTGCAACTTCTTCTTTCAAATAACATGCATATATTGGATAAGATCATCAATATGCTCAATCTTTTCTTTCATCTCCCTTTCTGTGCTAGTTGGCCTTCATCATATTCCTTGTCATTCCCTTGATTATGCACTTTTGCTATTATGCAATTCATAGGAGCAAGTACTATGATTGGTTGGTTATAAGAAGCTTCCTTACCTCTCTCCTTCCATTCCCCTGCCTCCATACTACAAGTTTCATACTCTCAACTAGCGTGTCCAACAACGTCCATGATCTGGCAGCCTATTCTTGCTGCACTTGATGTTCTGCTTGCTGTGCAAGCATCTGCTCCTTGAACCATTCCATCCATTCCAATCTGACCTTGTGCCATCAGATTAGGCAAGTCCCCCTCCAATACGACTTAGCAACCATGGAAGCATGAATAATTGACCTAACTTGTACACAAGTTAACTTTTGGAATAAAAGGCTATAGCCTTGGAGAAGGGGAAAAACCTGAAAAATCTAGTGCTCAAAAGTCTGCTTGTTGGCTGCATGCATAAGGGCTTTATATTTATGTAGTGCCTTAGCCATTAGCCCTAATAAACTTCCATTAAGGGCTAAAGAAGTCTTAAAGGAAAAAAAACCCTAATCCCTAATCAATGTTATATTAAACTAGGACCACAGTTAATTTTAGTAAAACCCTAAAATAACTCTTAATTAAGCAAACACAATACCACATTAATATATTATGACTATTAAATAAAATAGTGAAATACATCTTAACTTACTTATTTTCATGATTATCAAGAATGTATCATTAGTCACTGTGTGGTATCTTTAGGAGATACATGAAACTGTCGTCTACTTTGCAATAGCTATTTCCTATTAGCTATATGCAAGGCTTCCGAGCATGGATTCCTAGCAGTGTCTGCTAAGTGTATGACGGAACTAGCAATCATTTTTCAGCATCCTCTACCTAGAGCCTTGGCAGTACTGACTAGCTATGGTGGCTTATTTCAGCCTAGTATTGATGGAATTTCTTTTATTGTGAAATGTCTTTGAAATGCAGAGCAACTTTAAATTGATGAAATGCATTGTATAAGCAATCTATATCTATTCCTTAACCGATGCCTGTGTTTTTATGGTATTCATTTTCTGATGGGTTTAAAGTGCTATTGGAATTTTATTACCCTAATAATTTCAGGTTCTTGAGAAATATAAACTGGGAAATCCAAGATCTTTCCATTATTTAAATCAAACAAACTGTTTTGAGTTGGATGGGCTAGATGAGTCTAAGGAGTACCTTGCCACAAGGAGGGCTATGGAAATTGTTGGCATCAGTCCTGAAGATCAGGTAGCACATTTTTTTTTCTCATTGCAATGATTTCTGGAAGATCTCCACTGAATTTTATCATTATCAGGAAGCAATATTTCGAGTAGTGGCTGCAATACTGCATCTAGGCAACGTGGAGTTTGCAAAGGGGGAAGAAACAGATTCTTCAAAGCCCAAGGATTCCAAATCTTTTGACCATCTCAAAACAGCTGCTGAATTATTCATGTACTTCCCTTCTGCGGACAGTACCACCTATCATGTTCTTGCATTGCAATGTGAATGTTCATTGGATGTTTCAACTGTCTGATGCTTGAATTCTTTTCAGGTGTGATGAGAAGTCCCTTGAAGACTCCTTATGTAAACGCGTGATTGTGACTCGTGACGAGAGCATCACAAAATCTCTTGACCCTGATTCCGCCACTGTCAATAGAGATGCTTTGGCAAAAACTGTTTATTCAAGATTATTTGATTGGTAGGTCTCAAATCAGCTGGGTTCCTTTATTTTTTTTGTTTGGGGGAGGGGGGGGGGGGCACATAGGCGATATGTGACAAAGGTGATTTCAGCTGTTAAGATCTTGTGTGCTCGTTTCGACAGGATTGTGGACAAGATAAATAATTCCATTGGACAAGACGTGGACTCAAAATTGATAATAGGTGTCCTGGATATATATGGCTTCGAGAGTTTCAAGACAAACAGGTGCTTAAGTGGTATGCTTTGTTTTCAACATATGCAAGGTTGATTCCTTAGAAGACATCCCATTACTTACTATGATTGAGATGTGTAGTTAGGGAAGATTATCTTTGAGAAAATTGCACCAAGTGGATAGTCCTATTTAGTGATTGTTGGAAATGTTAACAAGGGACTTTTATTCAGAAGTTGATAGTATTATTCCAACTGAAAATTTTCATAAGTGATGGGACTTAGGTTTTATAAGTGTGGACATGATGGCACTTTTGATCCAGTCCTTTGATGATTTACAATATCTTTATGATCCCATAATGTTTCTGTTAGGTTGTATTAACCTGTCATTGTTGACCTAAGAAATGTGGAGTAGCTTAATAATTTGGTGAGGCCTCTCCACTTGTTGCCAATTGGTTTTGGGTTGGATGTTTTAACATTTTATATCCTATTTTCTTGTGTTTCCTTGTGCTGTTGTGTTGTCATTGTCTGATGAAGTGCATTTCTCTTTCTCAACACACATCAGTTTTTTCCAGTTTTCTTTTGAACAAAAGCCCGGAGTTCGTATGTGTATACGTTGGAAAAATGGTTATTTATACTTGTCATTCTACTGTAGCTGCGTTTTAGCATTGTGATATCACATTATTGAGTGAATTGTCAATTTGGTGCAGTTTCGAGCAGTTCTGTATCAATTTGACAAATGAAAAGCTGCAGCAGCATTTCAATCAGGTTTCTGCATTAATTTGAGGCTGATGCTCTTGAGATTATGGGGGTTTCTGACCTTTCCCTCAGCCATGTGTAACTCCAATTTTGTGGTTGACAGCACGTTTTCAAGATGGAGCAAGAGGAATACACAAAAGAAGAAATTGATTGGAGTTACATTGAGTTCATTGACAATCAGGATGTTCTTGATCTTATTGAAAAGGTGCATTACCTTTTTTCTGGTTCTTTTAACTTTAATATTTCTGCTGCATGGTTGATGCTGTGATGTGTGGCTTGTCATGTTTAAATGTTTTGAAGTTTTCTTGTTTTTCTAGTTTGACTAGTGGCTTTTCAAGAGCCCTACAATGCAACACGCACGCAAACAGCTAAATATCTTATCATGACTTACAGGTGCTCAAATTGTAAATTGCTTGCCGACATAAGTGTGCATTGTTATAAAAAATGTGATATAATAATTGTTTGTACTTTGAGAATGGTCTGTTTCTTTGACAAATATTGTGGCAAATAGAGTTGGAAATTTGTGATTTTGATGATGCTTGTTTACAATTATTAGAAAATTTTATTTCATGATTAGTATAACCAGGGGAGGTAACAAAAAGGTGGCTGTCTGCTCATATGCATATGCAGAAAAAGTGCAATATGGTGAACATTCAGTTTTCTATGGTGTAAACACTTACCGGCCTTAAAGTTAGCTAAAGATTACTTCCTTTTCAATTTCTTGTTCTTTGCGTTGCCAATATATCTCTGTTTGACTTGAACAGATCCTCTGGTTATCAGTTTTGTTATGTCATATATATTTGATTTTCACGAATGAGTAAGTCTGGAGTAATGTAAATCCTCCAAAATTTATGTAGATGCATTTGACTTTAATCAATAGAATATAATGTAATTCATGTATGTGATCTGTTAGAAATTTGTTTACTAGTACAAAAGGTCAAGTCGATGCAAAGCATGTCTACAATGAAAAAGACCAAAAAAAGTTTTAGGATTCTATCAAATTTTAGAGTTCTCTTCCTTTCTTTCATAAATAAATAAAAAGATTTCTAAAATCTCAGTAAAATCTGTTTCATGATTTTACAGAAGACCTTTCCTCTAGCAGACTGAAAAGTGCTGTCCTCGATCTACTATTATTTTTGATAATGCAAGGCCAGTGGGATGTGGATAAGAACCTTGGACACTCTAGGTTACCAGGACAAGCTTAAATATTTACCTAAGCGTTGATTGTTAGTGCAGTCAGCTTGCCTTTGGGACAACTAGAGTACACCCCAGATTATCAAAGAACTTCTCTCTTTCTTTCAATGTAACCAGAAATCAGCACTAGTCAGTTAGATGACTGTGCACAATATTATTCAGTGCTTTTTGTCTTTCTTTCAGTAAGTAATATTCCATTTGTCTTCTTAAGATTGTAACTGTCTCTGTTACATAAGGAAAGTAGATCTGTTTACATAAGGTTACTACGTAAAATAGGAAAGTAGATTTGTCATTTATTATTTAGATATCAATCCTAGTTGTCTTTCCTTGTATGATAATTTCTCTTATTATATAAAGGCAATGAGATCAAGCCTTACGTTTCCGCTGCCCTAACCAGTAACCTTATCTATACTTAACCAAATCAAAAACCAAGAACACAGCCACCACCAGGAGTCACCGGCGACCAAACCAGTACCGGCGGTGCTGCCGGAAAACCTCCCACGCGCCGCCGTCCGGCGACCTCCGGCGACGGCGTTCTGATGGGTGTGCTCGCCTTTCTGTCCTAAACAAGTTTCTGGTCTTGTTTTATGTCAATTATGACCAGAGCTTGAGTTTCTTCGTCATCCAGTTAGTCTCTCGTATGTTGGAGTGCGTCATCAGCAAGGGCTGTGATCTGTTTGTTCGTCTCATCAAGGAGAATGTCAAATCCTGAGGAGAAAAATTCCCAATCACGTGTTCCGGCAATCATCTCACCAATGGGTTCCTCTACCCAATTCAGCAGTATTCGAATTACCAAACAATGTTTGAATGGTAATAATTACTCTTCTTGGACCAAGAAGGTGGTATTGTATTTTACAGGTCAGAGGAAGATGTCACATCTCACTGCTGATCCTCCTACCGACCAAAGCCAATTAGAAAATTGGCAAGCTGATGATGCACAGTTGTTGCACTTGCTGTTCGAGTCCATGGAACCTGAAGTGTCAGATTTATTCTCTCATGTCATCACCTGTAAGCAAGCTTGGGATTATGCTAAACTTCTTTACTCTAGTAATATGCTGCGCATGTATGATGTTTCTGTTGAGTTGTTTCATGCTAAACAAGAAGGGAGTCTCACCGATTACTTCGCAAAGGTGAAACAAGGGTTCGAAGAGTTAAATGCTTTGCTGCCTATTTCTTCTGATGTCCAAGAGATGCATCGTCAGAGAGAGCATCTAGTGATAATGACGTTTCTAGCTGGACTAAAACCAGAGTTTGAACCGGTCCGTGCACAGATCCTTGGGGGAGTAGAACTACCTTCATTGCCTGAAGTATACTCCCAGCTTTCTCGTTCTTTCGCTAATGAGAGTCCAACAAATTACAGTTCTGATCGGTCTGTTCTTGCGGTTCAGTCCAATCCACAAGCAAGATCTGGCTCTCAAGTTAGAGGAGGCCTTGGAGGTAGTCGTGGAGGACACGGTGGTCGTGGTGGCAGAGGTGGACGTGGTCGAGGTCCAAGTCCTCATTGCACGTACTGTGGAAACGATGGTCATATTGAGGATACTTGTTGGGATAAGGATCCATCATTACGAGCAGCCTATATGGCATCAAAAGCGGACTCTTCTTCAGCTGTGGCATCACAATCGTCTGTTACTTTATCTCATGAAGAGTACACTAAATTCCTGCAGTATCAGTCCGCACAGCTGGCAGTTTCTCCTCCCATGGCATCTGTTGTCCATCGAGGTAATCCAACAGCTTGTTATTCGTCTAGCCTTTCTAAAAATCAGTCTTGGGTGTTGGACTCTGGTGCTACTGACCACATTTCAGGTAAAATAGCCTTTTTTGATCAAATATGTCCTCTAGCCTCACATCATAGTAAACTCACCATTGCCGATGGATCTACCACCACTATTAGAGGTGTTGGATCCACTCGACCTTGTTCTTCTCTTACTTTACCCTCTACACTCTATGTTCCAAACTTTCCATTCAATCTTATGTCTGTGAGTAAACTGACCAAACAACTAAAATGTTCTGTTTGTTTCTTTCCTGATCATGTCATTATCCAGGATTTGAAGACCAAGAAGACGATTGGAGAAGGGCGTGAATCGAATGGAATGTACTATTTTGATGGATTGCAGTCATCAGTTGCTTGTCCTGTTTCAGCTTCTCCTCTTCTAATTCATAGTCGCTTGGGTCATCCATCTCTGGAGAACCTCAAGAAATTAGTCCCAAATTTAAATTCAACCTCTACTTTAGAATGTGAGTCTTGTCAGCTTGGGAAGCACCATCGTGCTCCCTATTTGTCCCGAGTCAATAAATGAGTTGATAAACCTTTTTCGTTAATTCATACAGATATTTGGGGTCCTAGTCGTACCAAGTCTAAATTGGGTTTTCAGTATTTCATAATCTTTGTTGATGATTTCTCTCGAATGACTTGGTTATATTTAATGAAAGATCGTTCAAAGTTATTTTCTATCTTCTGTGCCTTTTGTGCTGAGATTCAAAATCAGTTTCACACCCGAATCAATATTCTTCGCAGTGATAATGCAAAAGAATATTTCTCTAACTCAATATCTAGTTACATGCAGCAACAGGGTATACTCCACCAATCCTCCTGCCCACACACATCTCAACAAAATGGAGTAGCTGAGAGAAAAATTCAGCATATTGTTAAAACTGCTCGTACCCTGTTAATTCACATGAATGTACCCAAGAGTTTTTGGGGAGATGCTATGCTCATTGCATGTTTTCATATCAATCATTTGCCATCGTCTATCCTTGCAGGTAAAATTCCTTTTTCTATCCTTTTTCCCCGCCAAGCTCCCTTTCCTGTTATTCCTCGTATATTTGGTTGTGTCTGCTTTGTTCATCAGAACCAGCCTGGCACAGATAAATTAGACCCCAAATCTCTGAAATGTGTTTTTCTTGGTTACTCTCGGTTGCAAAAAGGATACAAGTGTTTCAGTCCTTCCCTAAATCGTTGTTTTGTTTCTGCTGATGTTACATTCTTTGAAGCTACACCATATTTTTCTGATACTCAGTTCGTGTCTTCTGATACTGATGACTGTTTGCCATTGCCCTCTGTACCTGTTCAAATGGCTCCTACCAATATTGATGTTCCAGTTACTGATCATGTTCCTTCAGAACTCATTCCTAACAATAATCTGGCTCCTTCAGAGCGACTTTCTCGTCCTGATTTACAGGTTTATACCCGACGTTCTCATTAATAAGCACTACCACAAGATTCACGCTCGTCTCCACCGGCTTCATCTTCAACTCCACCGGCTGATGATTTAGAAATTCCAATTGCCCTTCGCAAAGGAAAAAGGTCTTGTACACTTCATCCTCTCTCGAATGTCCTCTCTTATAATTCATTGTCACCATCATACTCTGCTTTTATCTCTACCTTGTCTTCCATTCCCTTGCCTAAGTCTATTTCAAAAGCTTTGTCTCACCCTGGATGGAAGTAGGCCATGGAGGAGGAGATGTCAGCTTTGCGGGCTAATAATACATGGGATTTAGTTCCTCTTCCACATGATCAGACAGTTGTTGGTTGCTGATGGGTTTTTAATGTTAAAGTCCTTCCTAATGGTACAGTTGATCGGTTGAAAGCTCGTCTAGTGTCTAAGGGATATACACAGGTATACGACATGGACTATTTGGAGACGTTTTCTCCAGTAGCCAAAATGACTTCAGTACGCGTTGTCATTGCATTGGCAGCCACAAATCAATGGCCTTTACATCAATTAGATGTGAAGAATGCCTTTCTCCACGGTGATCTTGAGGAGACTATCTTTATGGAGCAACCACCAGGGTTTGTTGCTCAGGGGGAGACTGACCTTGTATGTCGTTTAAACAAGTCTCTGTATGGTTTGAAACAGTCACCACGAGCATGGTTTGGTCGCTTCAGTGCAGTTGTTGTGGAGTTTGGATTGCAGCAATGTGGCGTGGATCACTCTGTCTTTTATGGACACTCCCGAGCTGCTAAAATTATTTTGATTGTCTACGTTGATGACATTGTTATAACTGGTGATGATAATGTTGGTATTCAATCCTTGAAATCTTTCTTGCAAATGAAATTCCAGACAAAGGATCTTGGTTCGTTAAGATACTTCTTGGGTATTGAAGTAGCAAGGTCCAAAATGGGGATAAACTTGTCCCAAAGGAAGTATGTCCTTGATCTTCTAGAAGAAACTGGCTTATTGGGAGCCAAGTCAGTTGATAGCCCCATGGAACCAAATGTTAAGCTTGATGCTGAGAAAGGAGAATATTTGGGAGATCCTAGTAGATATCGAAGACTTGTTGGTAAATTGAACTATTTGACTGTCACTCGGCCAGACATTTCATTTGCCACTAGTGTCGTAAGTCAGTTTATGGAGTCTCCGCGTACTGGTCATTGGGATGCAGTAATCAGAATTTTGAGATATCTGAAGGGTACTCCAGGACGAGGCCTTTTATATCGAAATTATTGTCATACTCAGATTCAAGGATACACAGATGCGGATTGGGCAGGTTCGTACGATCGCCGGTCTACTTTAGGCTATTGTGTCTTCATGGGAGGAAACTTGGTGTCTTGGAAGAGTAAGAAGCAAACTGTTGTTGCACAATCTAGTGCTGAATCTGAGTATAGGACAATGGCATATGCTACATGTGAGTTAGTATGGTTGAAGCACCTTCTGCAAGAACTTGGTTTTGAACATTCATCGCCTATGGAGTTAAAGTGTGATAACCAGGCAGCAACTCACATTGCTTCAAACCCAGTCTTCCATGAAAGAACTAAACATATTGAGGTTGATTGTCACTTTGTCCATGAGAAGCTTCAAGAAGGATTGATCAAGACTCCTTATGTCAAATCAGAGGATCAACTTGCGGATTTATTTACTAAGTCTTTAAGAGGATCACGAGTAAACTTTATATGTAGCAAGCTTGGAGCTTCTGATATATATGCTCCAGCTTGAGGGGGAGTGTTACATAAGGAACGTAGATCTGTTTACATAAGGTTACTAGGTAAAAGAGGAAAGTAGATTTGTCATTTATTATTTAGATATCAATCCTAGTTGTCTTTCCTTGTATGATAATTTCTCTTATTATATAAAGGCAAAGAGGGTCTTGTATGAGATCAAGCCCTCTGTTTCTTTCTCTGATATTGTTTAACAGTCTCTTATGAAATATGACAGAACATGATTCCTGCATGCCTGTTAGTGGTATTATGCATTGAATTGCACTTTTAATTTGAGTTTGGCTTTAAAGAGTCGAGTCGTCTAAAGCAGTAGCTCATGTTTATAACTAAAATGGTATATCTAATATCATAAGTTTTGCAACTTCAGAAACCTGGAGGTATCATTGCTCTCCTGGATGAAGCTTGGTGAGTGCCGTTATTGGTTTTTGTTAATTTATTAATTTATTTTTTTATCTTATTGTTGCATTCCTTATCATACCTTATGAGATGATGGTAATTTCGTGTAATTTTTCCTAGTATGTTTCCCAAATCAACGCATGAGACATTTGTGGAAAAACTTTACCAGATTTTCAAAGATCATAAACGCTTCAGCAAGCCCAAATT